>OZ010721.1:8504823-8558704 GCA_963932345.1 Ophion ventricosus
CGACAGCCTCAGCATGCAGCCCATCTCTTTCGATCATTTTGAAACACTTCCCTCCTCTAGCACGAGTTCCTATTTGCACGAGAACAATGCAGTGGGAACGAAGTCTTCAAAATACTGAGAAAATAAAATGATTTCGTCCACACAAAAGTAAAAGTATTGTTTGGAATAACCTATGTAATACGCCAATGAATAACAGAAGAACTGCCCGAGTAGACATATTGTCAGGCTGGCCTGATATTTGATCCTGGCCTGATCACGTTGTAGTACGGGTGCCTTACTTGAGGGATGCCGTAATTTGCCTGAACCGGCTTGTGTCAGGCGATCGTTAGGCAATTGGATATAAGGTCTCCTCCAGTTGCCTGATCCGGCTGGTGTCGGGCGATAGTTAGGCAACTGGATGTAAGGTCTCCTCCAGTCGCCTCATCCGTCTGGTGTCAAGCGATAGTTAGGCAACTGGATATAAGGTCTTCTCAAATTGCCTGACCCAGCTTGTGTCAGGCGATAATCTGGCAACTGGGTTTACGGTTTTCTCCAGTTGCCTCATCCGGCTAGCTTCAGGCGATGGTCAAGCAACTGGACTTATACAGTTTGGTGCTAAAAACGTGCCTAACCTCATCTTATCAATTTCTAGACAAACACGAGAGAAGCACGAGACATATTAATCACATTACATATTTTCCCACATAACGTGTACGTTGTGAATGAGATGGGAAATGCCGGGCACTAAATAAGGAAAAAAAAGAATAGTGCAGCCCAATCACAAATTGCACTAATACTTATCGTGATATCACAGAAATTTTCACTAAACTACATGACTGTTTATGTTTCACGGTCCTCTTAACGCTGCCATATTTTTTAGGCTCCGCCCATATGACAGATCCTAATACGAAAATAACGATGAATAATGTTTGCTCGTACAACAAAGTGATAAATGTAGTACACTCAGTCCCCAATTTCCAGATGACGAATCAACCGAGCTGGATATCCATTCGAGCGAGAAAATCGTTCGAATCGGACGCCGATACCACAAGCTCGCCAACTGTCTTTTTTCCCTCGATTGCCTCTTCACCCTGGCACTCGGAAAACGCGTAGGTGTGCGGGACGCGACACGTTTTGAATTTATTTTTTTTCGTTTGTTTTTTAACACGCGAATATGGCTTACGTCGAGTATCCACTGCACCCGTCTAGCCCGAGGGTCCGTGAGTCGGTGGTCTGTGAACGCGTCGATGCACCAACGTTGTTCAGTCTTTTGTTGCATCTCAGCGTGGGTTGTGATCGAAACAAAAATGGGCAAGGAAAAAAAAAACAAAAATTGCCACGCCTCCGCAACGGTTGGCTATTCATAAATGGTGTGCTTGCTCGACGGTCAAGGTTCGAAGTTATAATGAAAGATCGCCAGTGAAAATAATTGATCGAAAAACTGTTCGATTGAGGATTTTTTTTATTCAAAGGCTCGGAACAATTTCTACCAAAAATGTGTGTCATCAATTTACTGGTATGATACTTTCTTTATAACTGTCGATGTTAGAGGACGTCTGGTCGATTTTCTACCGAAACGGAAAGTAAAAAATATTTTTAGTTTGTCAGTCATTGAGGTTTTTCTACTTTCTACAAACTACAAGCTTTTATTTGACTTTCTGTGAGATGAAAAACGGAAAATCGATATTTCACTCACTTCCCGACTACTTAGAGCTCTGAAATTTTGCAAACATGCATGTGAGCAAGAAACAATCTTCCCTTAAATCTACACCAGCGTATTTTAAAGTTTGGTCCTGAGACTTATTTCTAAAAAAAAAAAACAAAATTCAAATTCAACCTTGTTGAATTTTGGAAAATGCTGAAATATGCGTTGCATTATTTGCGTTGTAGAGTATTTATGCCAAATTTCAAGTAGAATCGACCAAAAAAATACTGTTTTCTACACAAACTTTTCCACCCTCTTGCAACTCCTTCAGAGTTAAATTTTGGAAACTTTTGGAATACGTGTTCCATTAATTGTATTGTAGAGTATTTATGCCATTATTCAAGTCGATCTAACCAAAAAATATTTCTTTCAACACAAACTTTTCTACCCCCTTGCAACCCCTTAAAGGTTGCATTTTTTAAATGCTAAAATACGGGTTTTATTAATTTTATTGTACAGTGTTTATGCAAAGTTTCAAGTAAATCCAACCAAAAAAATATTTTTTCCCATACAAACTTTTACACCCCATTTCACCCCTATTAGAAATCAAATTTCAAAAAATCCTTTCTTACTGCACCTCTACACCCTCTAAGGAACACATGTACCAAATTTCATGTTTCTATCTTCAGTAGTTTAGGCTGTGCGTTGTCTGTCATTCAGTCAGTCAGTCACGGAACAGTTTTATACGAGTATATATGGGGCATTCCAGGTCAACTCACGTGGTCATCGGCCTGACCTCCTCGGATTCAGTTGAATTTTTTTCGGGCATATTTTGGTCCAAAAAAGAGGTTATTTTTTCAGACTTTTATCACTTGTTTTACCCCTTTTGAGTAAAAATAAATTTCGACTAGGTTTAAAATTCTGAATTCTTTTCATCAAATCTAGAACTAAAAACAAGTGTTTTCATCATAGTTTGAGAATGGGCCGAGAATAATTTATATTTTTTTTCAAATTAAAGAAAACTTTTTTTCCAAATTCTGAAAATTAAATATATCAATGATGGTTCCCTATAGAAAAAAAAAAGAACAATAATTCATATGTTGGTAAAAAAATGTTTTTCCTATGTTTGAGAGTAAAACGTTGAAAATTCGCCCAATAATTAAAATAACATAAAAAAAGCTATTTTAGTTGAAACAAACAATAAATTTGATTTTGATTTTGAGTTCTCAAACTCGAAATCTATCCTTGCCCCCCTGCTCAGTACATTTCTCTTCTCTCGTCACTTATGCAGGTCGAAAGAAGTTTCACGTTTTACGTGCACACGTATATACGTCGATGCGCAGGATTACGGTGTCCTACAGTTTTGCCACCCTATTCTTTTTTACTTTACTACCAGGAGTCTCCTCCTCCCTGTCGTTCTGCCTAACGTTTTCGTTACTTTTATTTTTTCCATTTTTATCCCGGTTCTCTTCCCTCTTTTCCCTTGCACGTATGGGCTATTCCATAATAGACGACTCAACATAACGAAATTAACGAATCTCCCAGCGACATTACGGTTAGTATCCTCGTGCCTCATGATTTCCTCGGGAAATTGCTACATTGCCGCGTCCAATGGAGGCACAATAGCAATAAAAAAAAGAAATCATCGAATAGATATACTGTAGTAATTATAGAAAAATATTATCCACCAGAAGGAATTTTCCCAAATGCTTTTTCCACATGCTCCCATGTGCAGACCATTTTTCGAAGAGTCCCCACATTCTACCGCATCCCTATAGGGATTTGATAGGAAAGACTCACGTAGAGAGTCCACATTGGAATCCAAGTGGATGCCGCGGTTATTTCCCGATTGAAGTCGTTGAAGAATTTTTATTTGAAATTCTCAATCGTAATTTGTTACGATTCTAACAACTTCCCATAAAAAATATCCTTTCATGATCCCGTTCACAAATTTGTTCCGGAGTCCCAAGATGCACCTACATCTCTATAGGGATTTGGTAGGAAGATCGCGCATACCACATTCGAATCGAAAATATGTGAAAAGTTACGAGAAAAAAACTTGGCGTGTTGAAACATTACCTGCACGCTTCGATATACTTTTTTAAGCGATTTATACTTTTTTAACATAAGTTTTATACTTTTTCAAGATCCACTCATTTTGTGGACCTTTATATTTTATTTGGAAAATTCAACGTACAAAATGCGATTGGATCCATCAAGAATCGTAATGCTGTTGAAGTTTAGATCGTTGGAATGCAATGAAAATTCTTTTTTACTTTCGTTATTCTCCATTTTTATTGTCATCCAAAATCCTTTTCAATAGATATGGATTGTACGTCTCTGAGGAAAATCTTTTTAAAAGTTTGCTGTAGATTTGAACTGTCAAAAAAATGGGCATTATTTTTGTTGCGTTCCAACGATGTAGGGTAAGATGGTATAGGAGTACGCAACTAAGCTTTGAAAGTGGTGAAAAAAACATGCAGATACATTTTACGAATCAGTTTTTTTTTATTGAAAGAATATCTAGTATTCTAATTAAATAATGAGCGACACTTAGGAATATTAATTTTTTTAAAATAACAAACTAAAAACTACAAAAAGGGATTTGCCAACTCTTAGACATACAGACATTTAAGACCTTAGGCCACTCTAGAGGCCAAAAAAAAGGCATATTTTATGATTTTTTTTCAGCGAAATCATAAAATAAATGGGAATTACAAAATAGGGGTTTTATTATACACGTAAATGACTATACAAAATTATTTTTTCCCAGCGATATATGTCAAAATGGAAACTGTGCAGTATTTTTCCGATGACGCCTTTATTTCTGGAAGGTTAACAGCCGGACCAACGGCTCCTATAATTTTTGAGTTATGATGAGACACTAAAGTTTTTTCGATTATATATAAGAATAGCTATAGAAGTACGTAGGATTTTTTTGATACATTATTTTTTGTCAAAATGGCGCATTTCTAAAACAAAAAGTATAAGTATGCCATGAGAAAATCGTCAGAAAACTGTTTATAAAAACGGAACTATGCAATATAATAAAAAAAAATCTTACGTAGTGCCTCAGAAAATGTACTAAATATACAGTTAAAATTTCAAGTCAATCGGTCAAAATTTGTTTGAGTTATGAGTCCGGCCGACTTTAAAAATGTAGTTTTGAGATAAACGCGTTTAAAGTTAGTAGAAACTCACGACATGAATCAAGAGAGGTTGCGCTAAAATTCGAAAATCGAGTACTTAGAGATTTTCCACACTCATAATCTCTTGGAATATGATTTTATAGATACTAAGGTACATTTTTAACAAGAAAAAAAATCGATTTTGGAAAATCCTAGAGTGGCCTAAGGCCTTAAGAGTACGCATGAAGGTCGATAAGAGTACGCAAACCTCAATCGACACATAAACCGCAAATGAAGTTGCCCACATTTGTATGAGAGTTGGAGAGTTCAAGAGTTGGAGAGCAGGAGAGCGGGAGAACTGGAGAGCTGGAGGGCCGAAGGGCTGGAGGGCTGGAAGGCTGGAGAAAGAGAGAAAGAGAGAGCGAGAGAGTTGGAGAGTTGAAGAGTTGGAGAGTTGGGAGTTGGAGAGTTGGGAGTTGGAGAGTTGGGAGCTGGAGACTTGGGAGTTGGAGAGTTGGGAGTTGGAGAGTTGGAGAGTCAGAGAGTTCATCAAGTTTGTGAAGTGTCTGAAGTTTTCGACGTTTGTGAAGTTTCTGAACTTCGCGAAGTTTGTGAAGTTCGTAGAATTCGTAATGTTCGTGAGTTCGTATCTCCCCAGAGATGTAGCTGGTGTGGATCTCTTCAGCCTCTTACGAAGAGTAGCTTCAGTCGCTTCCAATGAACGTGCTTACCGCCCTTATAGATTCACCATCATCAACTCGCTTCCTTGCATTTTAAACATCCGTAATTGACCATAGACTTCGGTCGGTGATCCGATTCCTTTGGGACATGCTGAAAGTAAAAAAAAACATAATCTTTAACAACACGCATACTCTTACACACCTAAGCACTGTTGCGTTTTGGATCACGCAATATATATTCAATCAAGCGTTCAATGTTTTATATTAATCATCACGTTTAGATATTAGTTTTCTGAACGATGCGTGCTTGTGAGTCTACATCTCCTCGGCGCATTACCAGGTCGACGGATCCTTGCCTGACCTGGCATCCATAAAAAAAGGGTCTGAAGGCTTATCCGACTCGACGCATTCCCGCTACAGGAAGATCCCAGGAAAGGCAATTACACATTTGGCAGTCAAATGTCCCGATCACTTTTTTGCATATTTCTTCATCAACCTAAAAGATTTTCAGTCAATTGCTTCTACGTGATATTTTTCTTAGTACATTAAGGATTTACGGGAAAACTTTATTCAAATATTGCTGCCTTGTACATTGCCTACGAATTTCGGGGTCTTTCAACATTCTGCACCACCCTTAGTTTTGTAAGGCTCTTTTTTGCTATTGGTCAGGAAGAGACGCGCCCACACACAACTGACAAATGTTTTCACCCAATGAAAATTAAGAATTAAAATCATGCCATGTTGCCATGCCAATTCATGATCATCGACGAGAAGTGTCAGTTGTCGCCGAACATTCGACCGAACACATCGTCACCTTCCAAAATGCAAATTTAAACACTTCATTTTGAACATCGAAATGCTAGATTCTCTGTGTAAAAATTGTAGATTCAAAAATTGTATTCCATTATATTTTGAAATATTAAAAATAATATATTTTGTTCCACATCAGTGTCCATCCATTTTATTTATACGAAAACGTTTGCACTCTATTAATTTATAATGTAACGTACCTGGCAAACATCTTCGCCATCACACGTATCGGAATTTACAACTCCGAACGAATTATCAACACAAATTCGCAGTGCTCACGGTACAAGCACTGCGTACTCTTATACGACTTGCACATTTTTAACAAACATTACTGTTATTGCCATTTATTGATGAGATGCGAAATTACTTTCATTTTCAACAATAACCTTAGCAAACCAGTGTACGAAATTAATCGTTGTTTGTCATGAAAGTAAGTTGTGTATCGTACTTGTAGTGCTTTGAAAATGAGCCGGTGCGTTGGTCTAGTGACCCGGTGCGTTGGCCTAGTGGTTAGCGTGCTGGCCAACGGATCGGGGAGGTCGCAGGTTCGAATCCCAGTCGTGTCACTTTGATCGAGAAATATTTTTCTTCGATATTTCTCGACGGAAGACGACTAGTTCCGTGACTGGGAGGCGAACTTGGGACCGGCTGTATCGGTATAGGTTTTCCCCAGTTTCCCTATACCCATGGCAGACATGGTGAATACGATACAGAGGGGGAAGTCGTCTGCGGCCGCAAGGTGTGGGGGATGGGAGGTAGACGGGGGAATTGTGGAATGGGAGATATAGAAGGGGTGTTGTGGAATGGGTGACAGAACAAAATTGAGGTGGGTTTGGGGCTCGTAAAAAAGGGGAAGACCCTGTACGACTGGAACAAACCAATAAAAAAATAGTGTTTTGAAAATGTCAAAAGTAAATAAGAAATTGCAACCAAAACGTTAAACTTACCTAGCCTCTCCGTTTTATTCCACTTTGGATTTTTTTTAGTCCCAAACATTTACCCTGTTAGGCGGTCCAAACATAACGCAGCGTAACTGCGTACTCTTATCGCCCGCGTACTCCTATACCACCTTACCCTAAACTCCAATAGCATGAATCACATGGGATTCTGTTCGATAATGTGGATATTGGATTCCAATGGGTAATCCCAATTAGAATCCAATGTACGAGCGTGACGTTTTAGTATAGGGATCCAATGCGATGAGCCATCGGATCCCTATCAGGAAGTCGGGAAAAGTATAGGAATCCAAGTGGATCCCTACGACAATTTCTTCACGGGCCGTCATCCTAAAGTCATCGTAAACATTTGCTGAACCCTCACTCAATCACATTGATGAAGAGATTACAAAAGCAGTAAATATTGGACTCAAAAATTGCCAGGAATCTCGAGGCTAGCAAGACAAGGTAGACCAACCTACGATCCAACCTATACTAGCAACAAACTAGAAATTCCATTTCCCTCGAAACATTCGCCCTGGAACGACCTGTGTTCAAGTTTTTCATTTTATTTCTTTTTCCATTACGTTACATCTTTCGTGCTATCTCGAAACTCTTATTCGTCGTGGATATACTATAATCCTTTCGTTTCGCTGTTCACGCCGAGTAAAAAGCGCGGCGCACAGTGTTTAAGACTCGAGGCTGCTGGCCTGAGGAACGAGCGCGCTTCGCATCTCTCCGTAAATACGATATAAAAAACGAGGCAATGTACCCTTTCCCTTATTCTCACTGTTCTTGCTCTTACTTTTCCTTAGCCTTTCGCGACGTCTCTGCACAATATAGACGCCGGCTCGATGACGAGGGATGCGGGGCAAGGGCGAGGGAAGGGAGGGGGAGAGTGCGACACTGGTGAACGTCGATGCTGTACACGCGCATCGAGCCTCTGAGATAAATCCGCATTGAAAAGTTCCATGCTTACGACGCTTATGCATAGATAAAAGCATGCTGAGTAAAAGAAAGTTCGAGAAAGTGGGAATAATGTTGGGTAATGGATGCATAAGGGTAGGAGTTGCTGGAGAGAGAGAGAGAGAGAGAGAATGAGAGAGAGAGAGAGAGAGAGAGAGAGAGAGAGAGAGAGAGAGTGAGCGAGCGAGAATGAGAGAGAAAGAGGAAAAGCAAAGCAGGAGACATGGTTAAGGTATTCCTTTGATGAATCCGAATATTCAACAATTAACTGATTTTTGTCTAAAATTAATTAAAAATACATCTGGAGTATCTAAAATTAATTAAAAATACATACAGAGTATACTGGTCAAATTTCAAGCCAAGTTACCGAACTTGTAACAAAAAATTACGACTTTAAAAATCGTCTAATATATGGAGCACTCTATGACACGTTGACAACATTTCAATCTAATTATTTCAATCTAGTTACCAATTATTCGTCACGATCTCGTGAGAGGGTTTTAGGACATTTTTTTCTGCTATCAAATAACCCAGTAATGCTTTATGCAAAATTGAACCATTTTCGAGATATTATTATTTTTATTACTTTTTTTAAGGGGCTATTCTACTGTGACGACTCCAACCATAGGCTATTTTTTTTTCTTCAACTCTTGCATGTATCGATACAAACTTTTTTTTCGTTTAAAGGTACACTCCTACAGAATAGAAAATAATTTTTTTTGTTGCATATAAATGTATATTTATTTAACAATTGATAATCGTGAAAAGGCATAAAAAAAGTACTTCGCTGGCTTTGATGACTTGCGCTCTCAAAATAATTCGAAACAAAAAGTTCAAAAAGATTCTTAATCTGTATGAGTGTCACTATCGCCCAAATTAGAATTATTAAAAAATATTCATTTTTACTTATACTTTCGCCCGAATTATGACGAAAAAAAGAACGTGTTTTTCGCACACTTTTGCAAAAAAAACGACGCCATTTTGTCATTTTACAAGATAAAATAATCATTCTAATTCCGGCGCTAGCGACACTCATACAGATTCTGAATATTTTTGAATTTTTTGTTACAAATTACCTGGAGAGCGCAAATCATCAATGGCAGTGACATGAAATTTTTTTCATGCCTTTACACAATTATCAATTGTTAAATCGATAGACATTTATATGCAACAAAACAATTGTTTTCTATTCTGTAAGAGAGTACCTTTAAGCGAAAAAAAGTTTGTACCGATGCGTGCAACAGTTTAAAAAAAATGATTAAAAATAACTTATTTTTTGAGCCATCACAGTAGAATTGCCCCTTAAGGTGGAGGATAAGCAACTTCAAAAATCAATTTAAAAAAACAGTTGCATGGAATCAAACTTTTTTATTATTTATAATTTGAGGGCACAGTAGCAAAGACAAATAAAATAAGAATAATCTGCAAACATTTTTTTAATTAGGGAACCAAAACTCTGCAAGTCTAATAATTTTCGTAATTTTCATTGCCAAAAATGCTAGTTTTGGTATAAAAAATCACTAAGTTACTTAGCTTACGAATCTTAAAAAAAAAACGACAGATTATTAGCTATCCAAAGAGGATTGCATACAACAATATTTTTAATTCACTTTTAATTGCCTACCGCTCACTTTACATTAAATAATGAAAACAATAATTTCTAGAAAATAGTTCACTTTTGCAAAAAGCATTACTGAGTTATTTAACAGCGAAAAACATGTCCAGCGACCCTTTCATGGGGTCAGGTCCAATAACCAGGAGCCCTGTACATTAAATAACTCAACATGTCTGATATGAACTGCTCTAATTGTAAGTATGTAAAATATTCTGGATTCCGTAACGTCGGTAAACCCCTATTTAACTGTGGATCTAAACGACCCACCGTTCACCTTTAACGCCAAATATATCGATGGTCCCGAGCGGGTCTATCTTATCTCGCTCAGACCTTTACGCAGTAGCGTAATTGAAAGGGTCCCAGATGTACTACCGTAACTCTCGCGTCCTCCGCGAAGTATCGTATCTCGGCAGACCCTGTTCATTCTAACGCATCTCCGGCCGCGCGTGAGATCCATCGTATCTCCCGCAGCCTTAGAACGGATTATCGTAACTCGCCGACTGCGATATGCTCTATCGTATCTCAGATGCACCAAAACGTTTCATCGTAAGTCGAAATTTGGTGATTTTTTAAAAACATCACTACTAAGTTCGTTCGAGCTTGAAGAATGCCCAGTCAAAATTTTAAATCATTTTGATAATTTTTTGTGCTGTAATTAATTAAAGTAAAACAAGATATCGTATCCCCCCGCGCTCTGAAAGTTCCATTCTAGTTTCTACTCTATCGTAAGTCGTCGAAAATCTCGACGACTTACAATGAAAGAATAAGTTATGTAACGATAACAGTTATAAGTATGTTATTATTATGACGTGAATGGAAATAATATAATAATTCATTGATTTAAACAGATAATTAATTAATCATGAAATATAGAAAAATAATAATCGTAATGATATTATTAACACCTTTTGAGATTGGGCGACACAAGAATTGTATTACGGTTATCACTATATCTATTCGTTTGAAAATTGACTGAGATTTCGCGATTTTATTTGAAACAAAAATTGATTACCAGTTACAAGATATTTTATTTTTAAATTTTATTCCGAAAACTTTACATAGTATGAAACAATTTCATTAGAAAAAAATATGCATTAGGTATATCTCTACAAGCAGCTATTTTTCATACAGTTCCATACAAATTCTTAGCACACATACATGTGCTAATAATTTGAATGAAAGACCTTTCGTCGAAGCATGACGGCTGTCAGGGGGAAAGCCTACCAAAGACCTTTCGACCGAAATATATGATGAATATTATGATAATAGTATATTATGTTTCTATTTTCACAACCCTTTTCATGTCTAAAAAATATTCTGCATATAATGCGCAATATTTAGACATAAATGTTGTGATGATTCAGTGACATTTTATTTTTGAGAACGCGAAACTTTCAAACCGCGTTTACTGAAAACTTGCGATTCGTAGATACGATGAAACGTTTTGGTGCATCTGAGATACGATAGAGCATATCTCAGTCGGCGAGTTACGATACTCCGTTCTAAGGCTGCGGGAGATACGATGGATCTCACGCGCGGCCGGAGATGCGTTAGAATGAACAGGGTCTGCCGAGATACGATACTTCGCGGAGGACGCGAGAGTTACGCTAGTACATCTGGGACCCTTTCAATTACGCTACTGCGTAAAGGTCTGAGCGAGATAAGATAGACCCGCTCGGGACCATCGATATGTCCTTGGTTTACGATGGGGATTTTTTCCATGTTGCCATCTGATTTTTTATATAATAATTTTTGGCACATATGCAATATTTAAAGTATGTTCATGATTTTTTTTATAGTCATCCGACTGATAGGTTTAGTGTGCCAACAGTATGAAAACGGACTGGATCAATTTGACCCAGTGTGACATGCATGTTTTTTTCAGATGAGTGTGACAACGAAGGGTTAAAGAGAATATTAATAATAAAACCTAGAAAAATGTGACTAGCAAGAGAATTTGCGTAACTGCGACTTTTCCGAGAGCTTGTAAAAATGTCTAAAGTTACTAAGTTTATGCGGAATTTTTCTTTCCAATTCATCGTTGGGTATAATAATTGATTGTAACTTATTTTTATTAAGGGGCGAGATACCTTTACAAGGCTAGAAAATCGATGATTTTGTGGAATTTTTTTGGATGGGTAATCATTATTTCAGATTTTTTAAACTTTAGCATCTATTAGAATGTACTTTGATCTATCAAAGCGTATTTTTTAAGTTACAAAAAAATAAAAAATGGTTGAGATATTCCGCTGGCTTTGGAGCAGGTCGACTCGGGACTTCGAAAATGGCATATACTCTGGTGTTCGTTGTTTCCATCTGAAACCAATAGGGTTGAAGATTTTCATTGAAAACATTCATAGTTCGTCTGTAAGCCTAAAAAAAAAGAAAAAAAAAAGAAAAAATTGGAAGAATTATACCATTTTTAAATAGACATGGCAATTTTTTATGAAATTTTTCTTCTATTTTGATATGGAAAAGTACTTTTCTTGGCCTATTTTTTAAAATATTTCGGCTTACAGACTGAGCAGCGATGTCGTTCAGTCATGTACCAAATTTGGTTAAGATTGTTTGAATAGTTTTTACGTGAGGATGTATGCGAATGTGAAAGATGTAGTTTTGAGTAAAACACGTTTAAAGTTTGGTCACGAAAGAAGTCAATGATAACAATTACTTACCGGCTAATCAGCGATTCCAGGGCCATATACTAAGCCTTCAGCTTCTTCGAAGAATTGATTTTTTTCAGCCAATTGATTTTTCTGTGCTTTTCGAGCCTCTTTGGTCGATAAGAAGCTGCGCCGTTCCTGTCGATGCACCCGTCGAGCGTCGGCACTGTTGGCGTAATTTTTGCACCAAGTTCCAATTATGATATCCAATGCGAGCATGGTTTTCAAAATCGATGTATATACTTCGTTGAATAATCCAGCCGCAAGATAGGATGCAATTTCGACGATTTTCAGTCCAGAATTCCAGTGCTTCCAAGTCAAGATCCAGATCGTTGAGTTAAAACTTTCATTGGCATTTTGAGTATTTTGAATATGCTCAAAAATAACCGTGGACACATTTGGAAACAGTAGAGTATAAAAGATAGGTAGCCCCGTCGGTAACGCACGACTATGCATGCAGTGCCCTCATGAATGGAAAAGTTGTGTCACATTTGTAGCTATAACTTCCAAACAGCTTCGAATTTTGGTTTAAACCTTTTGGTACGATATTTTTAAGACATTGGACTAACGTTTTATGGAGTAAAAAAATCCATTTTTTTTAAGTTGTAAAGGTATCTCCCTCCTTAAGCACCACTGTAATGTACTAATTATTCCAAACAATACCTTGAGAATGGAAAATCATGTGGAGCGAATTGATTCGAACACAGCTATAGATATACCTGCGAATGCAATATAAAAATACATATTCAAAGTAAAATAGAATGCTTCACAATACGTTGTTAATTCACCAAAAGAAGAAGAAAAAAAAACCATAAAAAGTTAGTCGTCTCTCAGTCCAGGAGCTTCGAGTATTCCATCGAAAATTTCTACCTCGATTTTTCCTGCTTCAAGCAGCTCGTGTACGAAGGAAAATGTGCAAATTTTCCCTCGAACGTGATCTCCATTCGCTCGTCCTGCTGGATGTACGAAGAGAAAAAAAAAGCGGGGAAAAGAAGTGTGAAATATCCCAGGTCAACCGGATACACCGATTGCGGGACAAAGATACGTAGTGCGATAAAAGAGAGCACCGGGAAGCTGATTAGGTTTAAGAACGTGTTTTGTTGAAAGCACACACGTGACCAACCGAATGTCTCACACATTATCCATTTTTCTTGTGGAAAAAGGACGTCCATATACAGGCTCCTGCTGCTATTTGCAGGAACCTGCGCCTTCGTCTTGCGACACCCCCGTCCCCTTGTCATATACTTCCGGTCGGATGGATTTATCTTGCGGTCGCTTATTAACCAACAAAGCCTGAAACAACCCTCGGCTCTTTCAGCCTTTGGACGCCCACGCTTTTCTCGTTCTCTTTCTGTCTCTCACCCTGTAGGGTTTTGTCTGTGCAAAGATACGAGAACAGGTCTTTATGTATATATATATATATAATATTCTTATATACGTATGCGTATGTATGTGCTTGTATATTTGTCTTCAGTGTTACTTTTCAGCTGTCTGAACCAAACAAAACCGAGGGATGCTCACGGTTCTTTCACTACGATCAAAATTATTCAACGGATCTGCAAAAACTTAGGGCCCAAAAAACCGGTTGATTTTTAAGATTTTTTTCTCACGAGAGTACTGGAATGGAAAGGTTGTGATTTTACACACAATTAATACATAGTCTTGTCAAGTTTGAGTTTTTTTCTATTAACAAATATTAATAAACAATGTATTCAATTTTCATCGGGTAATTTACGTTTACCCCGACGTAATTGCTTAATTACGTCGGGGTTACGTGGGTTTCGAAGCCAACAAAAACATATTTTCTCTATTTTTTTTAAATATACTATATAAATTATTTTATTCAAAATGTTAAGCACATAAAAGAGTAACATTTCACTAATATTTTTAAAAAATTTCATCCAAAAATTTGGGAAATTCAGCCGGTGGGACCTGGTTTCCGGAGACCCCTAAAAAAAAAGTGTCCTCGTAGTGGTCAGGATAATTCATGATAGCTTTATCTGAAATTTAAAAAAAAACCAAATTTTTTTCTGTTAGTAGATAAGTATAGCTCGTGATCGAACGAAGGATTTTTAAAAAATTGAAATTTGAATTTTTGGCACCGTTATATGCAAAATAGTTCAATTTTTGGTACACTTTACACTACGTATAGCCTTGTAAAATTAGTTGTAATCGAAAAAAAAAACCTTCGTTCAATCACTAGCCAATGCTATTTTGAAGGAGTGTGCGAAATTTCAATAAGATAGGTGCATTAGGTTTTGAGAAATCGTGTCCACTGACTTCAAAAATAGTGTTTTGAGACAAATGCGTATACCTGCGTCGCTCCCGGCCGGTCTTTCCCAACGGGGCGAATTCCCAAAGGCTCTCCCTCCTAGACTTTTACTCCGATTGACTTAAAACTTTGGGAGAATATTCTATACCTATTGTACTATTAGATAATAAAATTAAAAAATGGGTTTTTTGAAATTTTCAAACCCACGTAACCCCTTAAACCGCTATATCAGTTCGTCATATATTCCTCTGTAATTGAGAATTTCTTTTTTTTTATCTGTAGAAAAGTTTTCAAGTTATTGCGTTAAATGTGAAATTTTCTACTGCTCCCCATAAGAACACGTGTAAAACCATGAAATCTTTGATTGCCAATATCTCGAAAACGGAAAGGTGAATCCTTTTGAAATTTTGCAGGTAATCATTTAATAGTGTCCTGAATGAGTGCTCAAAATTAAAAAAAAATCTATAGAAAAACGCATTGGCGAGACTACTACCTTAATTTAAATCGCTACATCTCTGAAACTAGACGGTGAAAATTTATAATTTTTTTTTCCCCACCTCGTCATATGTTCCTCTGTAATTGAGAATTTTTTAAAAAAAATCTATAGAAAATTTTCGAAGTTATTGCGTGAAATGTAAAATTTTCCATTCCGCAATAAGTTTTCAAGAA
Organism: Ophion ventricosus; assembly: GCA_963932345.1. Lineage (NCBI taxonomy): Eukaryota > Metazoa > Arthropoda > Insecta > Hymenoptera > Ichneumonidae > Ophion > Ophion ventricosus. Next base: position 8,520,186 of record OZ010721.1, read on the forward strand.
CACGTGTAAAACCATGAAATCTTTGATTGCCAATATCTCGAAAACGGAACGGTGAATCCTTTTGAAATTTTGCAGGTAATCACTTTATAGTGTCCTGAATGGGTCCTCAAAATAAATTGAAAAAAAAATCTATAGAAAAACGCCTTGGCGATACTACTACGTTAAGATGTGCCGTTCTTTCGACGTGGAATCCACCTATTACCAGAAAGATGGAAAAAAATGTAGTAGCTAGCGATCGACAATGTTTTGAATAATCAATTTGCAACTATTTTTTCACATTAAAGCCATATTTTTACCAAAGAAATTGATTAAAATCAATGCACGCTCCCAAAATACATAAAAAGCTTATCTCGATGCCATAACACGCCCCCGCATCCCCGCAAGGACGAGCCAATACACCAACGTCTAACCGTGTCCAATTTATGTTCATCTTTATATTTCTTTGATTAACTACAGTTTCCATTAACACATAAGCTTCTCGATTCGAGTGACCATTACATAGAATCTGCAAACAGTAAAGCCGATTTTTCCAAATTCGCCACGAAGCAAATATACGTCTCGACGTATTCAACTGGCACTGGGTAGAAAATCTTATTCAATAACGGGCCTTCTCCCCTTTGCGAGCCTCGATGCGCATTTCAATTCTATTTACTATCGTTCCCCAAACACTATGGATCTCCGAGGTTGCACGTAGACTGCGCACGTACCCATATATGCCATGTAGAACGCTTGAAACCTCTATAAACGTGTTGTAGGCGAACGCATTCGTTTCTCCTCCCACATCCGATTCAATGGGACTCAATTGTCGATACGGTACATACAACATTGGTTCGATTGAACAATCAACGTGATCCGGATTTTCGTGCTCTCGTATGTTGCACGTATTGCCGGGAAGCACTCGCGTGCTTGTGTATTCTCGTACAGTAGAACGATGAGACGATACAAAAAGCATCGTGTCCTTTGGAATCTGTGGTAAAACTTGCCTTATCCAAAAATCATTTTTCATATCTACCAGTAACGGCTGAAACAATAATAATAATGATCTAATCACAGGAACAAACATAACATAAACATATAAACATAACAAACATAAACATATCACCCTTCCCGATTGAACCCTTTCCTATCATTTCCTACCCGCACTTTGCTAATCTAACCTAACTTCCGTTGCGTACACAGCCGTCTTGAGGAGGCTCCGTCACGAAGTGCCGGGTTGGGTGGGTGCATAAACAGGGCCCCCCTTTTTTTTTAGTAATACACATGTTTGTCATAATACAGTTGGATATAAACGTATTATTGGTCATTTTATACAAAACTTATTAGCTGTACATCGATCAGGAAATACCGTAAAATTGGCAAAATTTTACGTTACGGTATTGTATAGAGAAGTACGACAACGTTGCAATTCTCCATCTCACGCACTCCTTCGATTTCTCTGTCGTACTAGTGACACCGAGCTGACCGCGGGTCGTCGCGTAATTTGAACTTGTTATTGTAAACGAAATTTTCGTTTTTTCAAAGAGTTTACACAATATTTAAAAGATGCCTGTTTAATCTAAAATACAACTTTATTTTCTATTATTGTTGAGAAATACATGACAGGTTTCATTGATCAATCAAATTTGATACTTTATTACGATGAATCCAATTGTTCTACCTACACGTCAATCACAAACAAATCTAAGGTTAGGTAGCTGGTGATTTAATTCGCGCGCATGCGCATCTTTTTTTTATTATCAGTTTTGAAAACCGAGCGCTCCTTGACATGATTCTTGAATATGCTTACACTTATTTCAAGAGGATTTTGAAGATATTGGGTTTAAAAATCTTGAAACCCTTGAATGCCTGCAAAATTGCCTTTCCCTATACATATATATATATATATATATACAGGGTGGACCACGCAACGTGTGCACCTCTTTTACGACCAAAATATGCGTTGCACAAAAAAATGTTTTATACAAAAGTTACATGGTTTATAAGGCTACACTATGTGGTGCATTTATTTTTTTTATGGGTGGAGGCGCTTCGAAGATTTGAAGGTCAACTTTATTTTTTCAAATGGAATGCTATATTTTTTATAGCGTAATATGATAAAGTATCGAATTCTGAGTAAAAAAGTATAGACCTTTATTAGCCCTAGAGTTAATAGCTAACGAGTAATTTCACTTTATTACTTTAAAATTTTCTTCACGTAATATCAAGTTGGAGATTCAAATCTACTACAAATTTCTGAATGGCAGTGATTACATCACACTGTTTATCAATATGAACACATTTACCACATCACACACACTTATCATGATTCACAATCTTCTCAATGATTGTAATCCAGTATTAAAGTATCCTTCGGTGATTGTGCGTGATTATTATCAGAAAGATAAAAGTGAAAATGAATGAATGAATCTCCAACTTGATATTACGTGAAGAAAATTTTAAAGTAATAAAGTGAAATTACTCGTTAGCTATTAACTCTAGGGCTAATAAAGGTCTATACTTTTTTACTCAGAATTCGATACTCTATCATATTACGCTATAAAAAATATAGCATTCCATTTGAAAAAATAAAGTTGACCTTCAAATCTTCGAAGCGCCTCCACCTATAAAAAAAATAAATGCACCACATAGTGTAGCCTTATAAACCATGTAACTTTTGTATAAAATATTTTTTTGTGCAACGCATATTTTGGTCGTAAAAGAGGTGCACACGTTGCGTGGTCCACCCTGTATATAAATTGACTTCCCATAGGCGCTGACTTGAAGCCGAGACTTGAAAATAACAGATTATCATTATTGTTCTTGACACTTTATACGAGTCTCGGCACCTAGCCGGCACCTATGAATATTCTACGGACGTATGTCAAGAGGGGTTTCCTTACAAACTTCTTACAGAACGGTCTCACATTGGTCTCAATTATTATTTTTATTATGATTATTATTACGTTACTAATTCTCATAATGGATAATATACAAAAATATATATAATTCTTGTAGATGCCAGAAACTTGGAAATGGTAGATAATAATTATAATATTCACAATGATAATAATCGTAATATTTCATTTAATAATATAGATATTTATTATCATTATTATTATTATTGTTGTGATAATAATCATGATATTTCTTATGAATTTTGGCATTGTTTGGGTTTGTCAGGGTTTCTATGGGTTTGTTAGGGTTTGTTGAGGTTGGGGATTATTGGGGTTTGTTGGGGTTTATTGAGGTATTTTGGGGTTTGTTGGGATTTGTTGGAATTTGTTTGGGTTTGTTGTTGTTTGTTGGGGTTCGTTGGGGTTTATTGAGGTTTTTTGGGGTTTGTTGAAGTTTGTTGGGGTTTGTTGCGGTTTGGTGAGGTTTTTTGAGTTTTGTTGGACTTTGTTTGGGTTTGGTTTGGTTTGGTTTGTTTTAGTTAGGTTTTATTTGGATGGGGGGGTTTGTTGGGTTTTGTTGACGTTTGTTGGGGCTTGTTGGTGTTTGGTTTGGTTTGGTTTGGTTTGGATGGATGGATGGATGGATAGTGAGAATGTGAGAATGCGAGTGAGAGAGTGAGGGAGTAAGAGAGTTAGAGAGTGAGAGAGAGAGAGAGAGAGAGAGAGAGAGAGAGAGAGAGAGAGATAGAGAGAGAGAGAAAGAGAGAGAGCAACTCATATTATTTGCATGTACTTTTTTTATCACCCGAAAAGTCTAATTACATTTTCAATGCCATAAAATAGTTGCACTTCGTGTAATACCTGCAGATTTTTTCTCTAAATATATCCAACTGGCTATGAGTTCACGATCCACTTTCCGAAATTTTGAAAAATACGAACAATGGAAACTTTTCCAAAGAAAACCTCATTTTTCTCTTGAACAACAGCATGCTGACGTCATTGTTATTAACAAATGGTTGATCCGATAAAAAAATGCGATCGTGAACCGAAAGTGACTACTGTTTGAATAACTGTGCAAATTCAAGTCAATAGTGTGAAAGTTGCTCAAGATATCAATCCCACCGTGTCAAGATATGTAGTTTCGAGATAATCGCGTTCAAAGTTTTGCTACATATTTTACACGTTCTTGTGAAATATTGTCATCTTATCGCTAGTCAGCGATTCCAGCACCATATAAGTGTCCTTCCTCATCATAGAGATCATGTTGCACACCTAATCTATGCAATCTGCGGCTAGTTCTAGCCCTATTTCCCTGAAAGAGGCCCGTAACTCGACGCACACTGTTCCACTATAATAGGTGGAACTTCGTCAATTTGTAGAATTTCAGGGTCCGGTTTCCAAATATTCTTGAAAGTTCACACTATAACAATATGCGGAAAAAAGACTTTTGAGGGGTCTCATAAGGGCCTCTCAAGCTAATAACTCTTTAATTTAGCAAAAGATCGTTTGTTGTTACGTACAGCTGTAAAGATACGCAATTGTACCGCAATAATGTAATTTGTTCGTAGTTCTGGTCAGCGTACGTGCCGTGCGGAGCAGCCCAATTGAACGCGGTTCAATTGTCACTCGAGCAAATCGACGTGATTCGGAGGCTCGCTGAAATGAATGCTCAACACTTGACTCTCGTCACATCGGTCAGAGGTGAGTGATGCCAAGAAAGCGCTTGCATATTTCCTGCCGGAAAAATCAACCATGCCGGTTGTCGTTTCTCAAGATAGTTCGTAATTCGCTCACCGGGAGGAGGACCATTTTTTCCTTCCGGCGATCGTACGATTAAGAATTTCTCGTCTCGTTCTTTGAGAAACTTTGCTTTCGTTTTATCAAAAGTCACTGGGAATAATCGTTTCGAAATATGCGCGATTAATCGATGCTTCTCAAATAATACATAGCGACATTTTTGTGATTCGATCGAACGATTTTTCATCGTAAATAATGATCGCACGTCGGACGTTGGTGGAATATTGAAAGGCGCACGTATAAAAAAAAGTTCGTATAGCACGAAACGCTTTGGCGTATAAACTTTTTCTTCTTGAAAGAAAAAGAGAAGAAAAAAGAAAAGAGCGTCTTTACTTTGCAAGTCACCTGCAGCTCCGTATCGGTTCAAAGGGCAATTACCCTTTTACCCTTTCCATCCTTTTCGTTCGTACGATTTTCTTCTCTTTTGCACTGGCTGCTACGATGCTTCTCGAGGTTTAAGCTTAATAGCTTTAAAAAAACATCGACGAGAACGGCTCTCACGGGCGCTCGATGGACTATCGAGGACGACGTTGAAAGCACTTCGTCTGTCTTCTTCCCGTACGTCTCGAATGAGAAAAGCGTATAAAGAAGTTAAAAAAAAAACGTTTGCGGTGAAAGTTCTTCAACTGGAAATATGCAGCAGGATCTTCTTTTTTTTTTTAATTTAAGTTGCGGATTTTTTTACGAACGACGGTTGAGCAGCATTGGCCTGGGCCAATACCTGGATGGGTGACCGCTCAGAGCACAAAATGCAAGAAAAAAAAATCATTACCATTCCCTTCTCCTCAATAACCTTTTCATTTTCTCAGGCAATATTTCAACTGCCACAAACGCGATCAGCCCACGCGCATATTTTTCACCCTGCCACTTTTATAGCCGAAAATTTAATAATAAAAAGAACATGCCGACCGGCCGCGCGATTTTGTACATGACAACAAAAAAAAAAAAGAAACGTCGCTGGGCAAAATTTAATACGGTTTGCATCAACGGGATGTTAGGAGCGTGGGTGGACATAAGATTGAGGTTGGGAGATAGGATAACTAGGATACGAGGCAGATAACGGAGGAGGGGTAGAATGGACAAAAGAAAGGAAAAACCACTTCCGCGGTCACGTTACAACTTGAAAGTTTCTACTTTATAAAATTCGTGAGGGTGAACAAGCACGAGGATATTGTCCGCATCCATATATCTTCACCGTACATGGAATGTCTGTACCTGTATGAGAAATCTTCATCCACTCGTACGTACAGATATATATATATATATATATATATATATATATACGTAGTGCGGAAAGAGAATTGCGTTGAAGATAGAAATACCAAGGAAGGGCCATGTTTTCCTGGCCAAGTTTCGAAGCTATCTTCTCAGGCTGCTGTTTACGCCAAGGTGTTGCGCGAGTTTTTTTTTGCCTGCAGTCTCCATCCGGTCTTTCTCAAGACTTTCATCCATTCTAACTTCTTTATCCTCCACTTGTGGACGGATATCTTTTACTTTGTTTCCACCTCTCATGATTTTCATCGTGTACTTCTCGATCTTTGTTTCCTCGTTTTTTTTTTCTCCCCGTTCCTCGATATCTCTTTGAGGCAAATCGCGGAGGAACGGTCGCAGAAGTCAGGAAAAAAAACTTTTGTTGTCGGACTCCGTACGTTGCAAAAATCATTCCACTAGTCGAACTTTCCAGTCGAATAAGAATTCGGATTGAAGACTCGTTCGAAAATACCATCGCGCGTAGTTTTCCATCTCCAGAGATAAGCATTTCCAAAACTCGATTATGAGTTCGTTTTGAAAGTCTTTTTTTTTATTCGAAAATTTATGGTATATCGAACCAAACGATCGTGTTGATAGAAGAAAACAAAATATATATCGCGCAAGACTAATCAAAAGTACGAAGTAAACTCACGAAGATTATCACTGATATAGCGGGGTCATCGCATCACGATGTACCGAAGCCAAATGGAATGGAGATTGCCCGCTAATATCTGTCCCATTGATTCATAGCACCGAGACATCCGGGTAAACCGAGAGAAGTTAATCCGCGTGAGAGCAAAGTTTTTAAATACGACCTACATATTGCGTGCGGTGGGAGAAAAGTTTTCGAAAAACGACGGTAACGGAGAGAGGGGGGTGGAGAGGAGAAGCCAGGAACAAAAAAAGGATTCGTGGCACGAAACAGGTTACTGTACTTGGATGGAGCTTGCGAGTGGAAAAATTCGAGAAAAATAGACGGAATGAATGGTTTCTGGTACATACGTGCCTACGAATCCTTCCATCGCGTATGTAGCTCTTGTGTTTTATTATTATTATTATTATTATATATATATATATGGGGCAATCCACGCCAAATCGACCACTTTCCAACCCGACCCCTTTCGATTTGGCTGAAACTTTAATATGTTATTGTAGTCATCTTAAAACGCTTTTGTGATTTTTTTCCAATTTTTGTTTACTTAATCACAAGTACGTAATGAATTTTTGAAAAAATCACCCGTTTTTTTTTCAAATGTTCATAACTTTCAGAAAAAATGGACCGATTAAGATTTATTTTTTTTAATTCTTCGTTTTGAAATATTCTTTATGAAAATTAATAGTCGAATAATATTCAAAGCCATCTTCGACATGATTTTTTAGTTTTTTTTTGTAAACAACGCGATTTTTTCAAAGAACGCTACTTTTGAATTTCGATTATTTTTTTGTAAAAAAAATATGAAACATTTAGCATTTTTTGCCGCCAAACCCATCGTGGTAAAATTTTTATTTCTATTTTTTGTTAAATTGAAAAATTTATATTCTTAATTTTTTCCAAATATAGCTGTTTTCTATGATGATACAATAATTTAAATGGTTAATGCTATCATACTCAATGCTTTGTAATATTAACTCACTTAAAACGTTTTCCAATTATGTTAAATTATTTTTAAAGGATTATTTAATGGGGAATGAAGTAAATAGTTATTCAATTAATTGTTTAATAGTAATTAATGATGAATTTATTCATTTCTGTGACGTTTGAATAGTTTACATAATTTGTGATCTCTTGAATCTCTTGAAATAGTACACGGCATTTTTTTGGAAAACCATAGAATTTATTAATGGACATTATTGCATCATAGGAAAAAGCTAAATTTGGAAAAAATTAAGAATAAAAATGTTTCAATTTAGAAAAAAAATAGAAAGAAAAATCTTACCACGATGGGTCCAGCGGCAAAAAGTGCTAAATATATCATATTTTAAAAAAACATCAAAAATCAAAAGTGGCGTTCTTTGAAAAAATGGCGTTTTTTTACAAAAAACTAAAATATCATGTCGAAGATGACTTTGAATTTTTTTCAAATATTTTTTTCATAAAGAACATTTCAAAACGAAGAATAAAAAAAAAAGATCTCAATCGGTCCATTTTTCAGAAAGTTATGAGCATTTTAAAAAAACGAGCGGTTTTTTCAAAAATTCAGTACGTATTTGTCATTATGTTAAAAAAAATTGAAAAAAATCACACAAGCATTTTACGATGAAAGCAATAACATATTAAAGTTTCAGCCAAATCGAAAGGAGTCGGGCTGGAAAGTGGTCGATTTGGCGTGGAATGTCCCATATATATATATTTATATATCTACACCCACGCACACACATGTCTAGCATGTATGTAAGTCAGAACCGTATAAACGCGAGAGCATCTCTATCGCAATATATTTCCCGTTTGGGGCACGAAAAATCGGGTCACGAAGTTCGAGTAACCCAGATAGCGAAGCTCCCGTGGTAACTGAGACTCGTATCGACAGAGACATTTCGATTACTCCGATTTTTCACTAGTAACGCCCAAAAATTTTTCTCGATCGAGGACCGTGGAGCAATGCAGGTTTTGAAGAACTTGCCACAGTATCGGGAAAGACGAGGGTATTGGAGGGTATTGGGACCGGTGTGCGGCTACAGCGATCTATCGTGTGAAGCAGCGCTAGGCTGGACCAATACTTGGATGGAATGGATAGCGAGCGAGACCGGAGTTTTACTGACTTCCCGACTATGGAGGTATCTGAAAGACAACATAAATCTATCCACCTGGATCGACATGGGTTTTGCGCAGTTTTCCTACACCCCAGGTGCACAAATGCGAAAGACCCGTGCAGAAACTGTCGTAGTCATCCAATTGGATTACCATACTTGTCCCTACGTCCTAACAGGCATCCAATCGGTCATCGCATTGGATCCATATACTAAAATGTCACGCTCGTACATTGGATTCCAATCTGGATTCCCCATTAAAATCCAATGTACGAATCCAATTTCAATCCTAAAGGATTCCCACATTATCGAACAGAATCCGATACAATTCTTGATAGATTCCATCGCATTCTGTGCGTTGAATTTTTTAAAGAAAATATATAAATATATCAAATGAATGGATCTGGAAAAAGTATAGATATTATCTTAAAAAAGTATAAATCGCTTAAAAAAGTAGATCTTAAAAATCAATTTCAATGTCATCATTGAAAATCCACCGACCGTTTGTTATTTATTTTACTGCACTTCGAATTACAGTACAACCCCGATTAACCGGGGGGGTCGCGACCGAGAGGTCCACGGATAACTGAAACCACGGTTAATCCGAATTAAGGGTCACGACTTTTTATTTTGACTACATAGTAAAATTCAAATTTAATCACATGGAGTTAATGAATATTACATACTAATATATAAAGCTCTCTGGTTTCTTTCCGATGTTGCGTTAATACTTTAGTCTTGTTTTTTTAAATAATTAGTTAATTTAGTTTGTTTTTGGCTTCTCCTCTTGTTTTCTTCTATCACATGACTCATTTTTCTGAGATGTAAGTAGTCAATTGAACTGCTGCCTACTTGCTGTTCGAAATAGTCAAGTAAGATTCCAATCGCTTCTCCAGCTTCTATGTGAGTTACCGGTCTGACGGGTACCGCGTTTTCATCACACTCGAGATTATCCTCATCTTTAATCACTTCCGCTGATGATTCGTCGTGTTTTTGTAGAACTTCTCTCGCCATCTCTTCATCCGTAAGCACATCGTACCCCAAGTCAGCCTTATCGCACTGCTCCCACGACACAATTTCCGATTCGTTTATGCCTTCTAGCCCAACGATTTCTTGAAGAGCTGCCACGGTGGTAGGAGACGACAAAGAGTTATCGGGGTCCTTTAATCCACCTTGTTGAAGGTTAGCTTCTCCTTCTGTTTCTTCAATAATTATTTTACGGAACGCTCGTACAATATTTTCATGTTTTACGCCATTCCGTGCACGAGCAATAGTGTAGATTGAATCTTTGATGTTCAAAGATTTCCAGAATGTCAGCAAGTCGCGTTTTTCGATCAAATTGATCATGATGTCTTTTCTATAAAGCCGTTTCATGGTTTCAATAACACCTTGATCCATTGGTTGGGCAATCGAAGTGACGTGAGGTGGGAAAAACATGGTAAAGAATTTTCCATCTTCGGATTGAAGCACTGACTCTTTCGGATGAGACGGTGCGTTGTCGAGAAGAAGAAGTGCTTTGATGGGCACGTTTTTTTCGAGAAGAAACGAGCGAACTTCTTGAACAAAGTGCTTAAAAAACCAATCTTCGAAGATCCCGCGTGACATCCAGGCCGAACTTTGATTATAATAATGGACTGGCAATGTGAGAGTGTCAACATGTTTGAAAGCTCGAGGATTCTTCGATTTGCCGACAACAGCTAGCTTTAGCTTGTGTTCTCCAGATGCGTTGGCGCCGCACAATACTGTAATTCTATCTTTATTTTTCTTATAACCAGGAGCACTGGTCTCGTTACCACCGGCTAGCGTCCTCGTAGGCATGGCCCTCCAGTACAACCCCGTTTCATCGGCATTGTATATTTGGCAAGGAAGTAGCTTGTGCTCTTCGATGACACCTTTAAGCTTCACACAGAACTCAGCAATTGCAGAAGTATCAGCACTCAATTTTTCACCTTGAATCGCCAACTTCCGTATCCCATGCCTGTGATTAAATGGACTGAGCCAACCACTCGATGCGTTAAAATTACCAGGGAGTTCGAGCAATTCGTGAAAACGTTGCGCTTGGCTCGTGCACATATATCCAGAAACTGGTACACCTTCTGCGCGCTTCTGAAGAAACCACTTTGCCATCAGATCGTCAAGATCTTGAAATGTTGATCCCTTCATAGTTTTTCGGCCCGTAATAGACGTGAAACTATCTGCTTTCGACACAAATTCCTCAATTTTTCCTCGATTTTTAATGAGATCACGCACTGTTTGTTCTCCTAGATTGTGCTCTCTGGCAAGAGAAGATACTGTTGTGCCTTTATCATGTTGTCCCAAGATCTGCAACTTGGTATCGATTGATAATACATTTCGCTTACGTTTATTAATCGCTGGTGGATTCATGTTTTGGCCGAGCACGGTACGCAAAATATATTATTGCGAGCAGAACCAGCTCAGGTTGGCGATCAACTACTGACTGGCAAACGTCAGATTGTAATATACTTTATGAGTTTGATGAATTTAGTATACATGGAGTATTTGATACATTGTAAGTTTGTATCAGGACAAGCGCCGAGGCCGCAAGCGAATTTGGACGGGTCTCGCGCGTCGCGCACGGGAGGCGCAGAGACGCACGGTTAATCCGCTCCCCGGATAACCCGACACCGGTTAATCGGGGTTGTACTGTAATATCACCACGGACGTGCACACTCACGAAACGTACAGATTAAGTTTCAACACGCTAAGTTTTTTTTCTCGTTACTTTTTACATATTTCCGATTCGAACGTGGTAAACATTCCTTAAGCGGCGTTTATCGGATTACCGTACAGAATCCAATTAGATCCCAATGGGGACTCCCTATGTGGTTGCATCTTGGGATTCCAAGAAATTTGTGCACGGGATCACGACAGGACATCTTTTTGGGATATCTAACAAACTCAGGTTGAGAATTGCAAAGAAAAAAGTTCTCAAACGACGTCAATTGGGAAATACGAGGTGTGTAAATTAAGTAATGAGACTGATTTTTTTTCAATTTTTTTATTCCAATAGAATTAAAATTCAATATTGTCTCCCGCGAAATAACTTCCTCAGGAAGCTACACAGCGCTGAAGACGATTCGTCCAATCCTCATAGCAGTGCTGGAACTCGGATACTGGAAAAGCCTTCAGCTGGTCGATTACAGATGTTTGAATGTTTTCGAGTGTTCCAAAATGACGTCTCTTGAGGTGATTTTTCAATCTCGGGAAGAGGAAAATGTCACAAGGACTCAAGTTAGGCAAATAAGGAGGCTGAGGTGCCACAGAAATGTTTTTACTGGCCAAAAACTCGTTTATTAAAATTGCTGTGTAACAAGGCGCATTGTCGTGATGCAACACATCCCCAATTCATTGGTAAAAATCTGATGAACGGTGGTGCGAGTCAAATTCAACTCTTCCCCGATCATTCTGACTGTAAACCGACGATCTGAACGCATAAGATCCCGGATTCTGTCGACATTTTCATCGGCTCTTGAAGATGAAGGCCTTTTGCTGCGTGGTTCATCTTCAATCGACTCTCTTCCTTCTGAAAATGCCTTAAAGCCTTAGGCCACTCTAGAGGCCAAAAAAGGGCATATTTTGCGATTTTTTTTCAGCGAAACCATAATATAAATCGGAATTACAAAATAGGGGTTTTGTTATAGACGTAATTGACCATACAAAATTGTTTTTTTCACAGCGATACATGTCAAAATTTATTATATTTAATATTATTGAATATTAACTATTAATGTATAATTCATCTCAAAAATAATAATTGATATAACTAAGTGATTTAAGGCTAGCTGTAGAAGACTGGTTTAGTTTAATTCTAGTTGGGTGAGATAAAACTTAAAATATACCTAAAGATAATTTAACTTGTAACCAGTTTATGTTGTATACCTATGATTAATATATATATATATATATAAAGGTATAAACTCGAGCAATAATTATCTATATTTACCTAAATGCTCCAAAAAAAAAGAAAATCCCAAAATAGGGGCAAGATGATCCGGAGGATAATCTTGTCCATGCCCTAGGGATCATCTTGGACACCGGGGTGTCCAAGATGATTCTTATGTAAGGTTTAAAAAAAGGAAATCTTTTTACTGAAACCCTAATAAATTGAATATTTCGAATATGCCAATCGAAAGATAGAGATATATGCCAGTAGTAAACGCTTTCAAATCATAATTAAGTTGAATATCTTTGAAATTATGAGCATCTTCCCTTAAGGGAATCATCTCGTATACCTTTCCTCTACATTCTACTTTGTCACTGCGAAATAAGTAAAACCTCAAAAAGACAGTTTAAAATGTGCCACTTAAATTGCATCAACTCAATAATTTGTTTTTTTTTTTAACATTCTCTATCCATGCCACATGCCTAACGAACAAATTCAAGAAAGCATTCCATTAAGTTCAACGAGCCCGCACGTTTCGGAGATTCGTCATAATTATTGAACGAAATCGACAACAGTGGCATATTTATTGAGGAAGTTATCACTTTATCGACGAACCGACACATTTTATCTTTGTATACATTTGTCTGCTCGCAGGTTTGATCGAGGCCCATCGCGAGGGCAAGATCGCAAGTCTGATCGGAGTCGAGGGTGGTCATTCCCTCGGGAACAGCCTCGGAGTGCTTAGGACATTTTATGGTCTCGGTGCTCGCTATCTCACACTCACTCACGCCTGCGATACATCCTGGTAAGTCTGCAACAACGACGACGACGACATGTCGAAAGTATAAATCTTCAAGCGATTCCCGTTGCGAGCCTCGTGTCTCCCAGGACTCTGAACTACACGTCTTCGTACACGTACTCGTTGTACGTTTATATATAAATTTATGTGTATGCACGTATAATCTCAGGGTCCACTGAATACGGTATCTCATCCCAACACTCTGTTTTCAATCCTGCATGCATCTTCAGAAATAAAGCAACGAGGAAGGTAACTCGGTACTCAGCTGAAATGAGTTTACACTCGCGTGCATTCGTCTTTTATCATCTCTATCAGGTCAAACAATTTCGCTGGACATTGCTCAATTTAAATTGCTATATCTCTGAAACTAGACGGTCAAAGTTCATGATTTTTTTTACCCACTTCGTCATATGTTCCTCTGTAATTGTGATTTTTTTTTATCTGTAGAAAAGTTTCGAAGTTATTGCGTGAAATGTAAAATTTCTGCTCCCCATAAGAACACGTGTAAAACCGTGCAATCTTTGATTGCCAATATCTCGAAAACGGAACGGTGAATCCTTTTGAAATTTTTCAGGTCAACATTTAATAGTGTCCTGAATGGGTCCTCAAAATTAAAAAAAATCTATAGTAAAACGCCTTGGCGAGACTACTACCTTAACATCGTTCAAATGCTGTTCACCGAGAAACACGCTGCTCCCCCTCTATACGGGAATTCAAACTTCACCTCGGTAGAACGAAAAAAAATATACTCGTACCTGAGGATTTTTTCCATTTGCGGTGCTTTTCCTAAAATATCCGTTTTATTGTTTGTTTTAAAGAATATTTATACCAAGTTTCAAGTTGATACGCGCCGGAAATATAATTTTCCATACAAACTTTTACACCTCGTTTTATCCCCTTGAGAGTTGAATTTCGAAAATTCCTTTGTTAGGGCACCTCCACACCTTCTAAAGAACACATCTCCCAAGTTTCAAGTTGATACACGCAGGAAATACAATACAATTTTCCATGCAAACTTTTATACCCCATGACATCCCCTTGAGAGTTCATTTTCGAAAAATCCTTTCTTAGTGCACCTCTACGCCCTTTAAGGAATATATCTTCCGAATTTTATTGAGATAAAAGCCGGAAATTCAATATTTTCATACCAACTTCAACACCCCGTTGCACCCCTAATTAGGGGTGATTTAAAAAATCCTGAAGTATGCGTTTTATTATTTATTTTGAAGGATATTAATACCAAGTTTCAAGTTGATACACGCAAGGAATACAATTTTCCATAGAAACTCTTATACCCCATGTCATCCCCGTAAGAGTTAAATTTTGAAAAATCCTTTCTTAGTGCACCTCTGCGCCCTTTAAGGAACATATATTCCAAATTTTATTGAGATAAAAGCCGGAAATTTGATTTTTCCATATAAACTTCAACACCCCGTTGCACCCCTAATGAGGGGTTGATTAAAAAAATCCTAAAATATCCGTTTTATTATTTGTTTAAACGAATATGTATACCTAGTTTCAAGTTGATCGACGCAAAGAATACAATTTTTCAGACAAACTTTTGCACCTCGTTTTATCCCTTTGAGAATTGAATTTCGAAAATTCCTTTCTTAGTGCACCTCTACGCCCTTTAAGGAACATATATTCCCAATTTCATTGCGATAAACGACGCAAATCCGATTTCCCGTGCGGAAATTGAGTTCGGGCTTTGATCGGGCCCACCTTAATTTTCCCTAAATTTATTAAAGCCCTAGTCTGGAAGCCTCACATGAGCCATCAGTGGCCGGTCACACTTTGCTACCGAGGGCCATTGAAGGCAAAATAACCAGGGCCTTTAAAATTGCCTCAACAGTGCCTCATAACAAATTATCGCAGCCATATGCGTACGTGCGTGTGTGTGCAATGTGAAAAAGAAATGTGTTATTTCTATACATTTGAGGCTTAGAATTCTGTCGCTTATTTTGTCACGCTTGATCCCGCGTTGTTTCAACGAACGCACTGCATGCGTATCAAGGCATCACAGCTCGTCTACTAAACGCATAGTCTAATTATTATATTTAATCGACCTCGATAATTATTATGCCACAAATTCTTTAGTCAAGAATTTTATACTGATTTTGCCCCTATAATAGCAAAGTCTAGTAGTATTGGGGAAATCGCTACTAGGAAATCTACAACTACACCCCTTAAAGGCCTTTACTTGGTCTCCGTACTTAGACCATAGTTTTAATCAACCTACCTACCCTACCATTCTCTAATAGGGGCCCAGTCCGGCTCTCTTACTTCTCTCTTAGGAGACCGGTCTCTTAGGAGAAATAAACCGGGTTTCGGTTTATTTCTCATGAAGCGTCCTGTCAGTACATCATTAAATTCCTCGTCATTTCACAGCGATTTTTCGATCTCTTTCCTCGTAAGTTCGCGGCCAGTTCCTGATCGGTTGCCGAAAAAGGGAACGGCGGGTCGAGGCCTGGCCTAAGACTTGGCGAACATGATTCACGCTGGAAGGCCTGACCATGACTTGATATTATCTAAGGAAGGCAGATAAGAGGCAGTACTTTTATCCGACTCAAACTTCTACACGTGAGTGATGCTGCGTGACGCGCGATTTACGAAACCCGATAGTGGTACGTTTTAGGCAAGTCAATCCTAAATCACAGTAGACGAATAAAAATCACAATACCCCGCTTCCACCGCCGATGGAAGGCCGGGCACATTTTTTTTCTTTCTTTTACCCTCCGAGCGAAGACCCGTGACGGTTGGCAGCATCGTAAAATCCAAATAAAATCCTTGCCAAGATATCCAAAATAATTGAATGAAGCAGGACCGGGTAGACAACGAGCGAGGGTAACACAAGGGCAAGCCAGCGGTAGATAAGTAGACGCAGAGCAAGAGAGAAATAGCGAGTGAGGAGAGGAGCAAGAGAAAGAAACAGAATTAGAGAGAGGAAGGGAGTTTGAGGTTGCCCGAAAGTGGATGGGAGAGAATTAGATCAGGGTGTTGGGGAAATTGCGTGGTCGAAGGGGAGGTCCCAACGGGGGAGTTTCACCCCTCGTCCATATATATATATATATAAATGTATATATATATATATATATATATATATGGGAAGTGCTTTTCGCAACGATGGCGATGGGAGAACACAGAGAAAGAGCACCGGTGCGACTTTGCGGCATCGCGCACACGGTCCTAGAGTCTGGTTAACAGTTTGAGCCCCTCCCGCGTGTATACGAAAACCCCTTGGTACCTTCGCCTATAGCGGGACAGCGGGTAACGGAACACGGAGCTTTTCCCCAGGCATCAACGCGGGTGAAAAGTTGACCGGAATCACCGTGCGTACGTGCAACCTCCGGAAAATATTAGCCCCGTCCTCTGCTCTACTGGTCTCTCGACAAATCCTGACTGCTCTCTCTCTCTCTCTCTCTCTTTCTCCCTCTCTCGCTCTCTCTACACACCCACACATGGATAGGGTATTCTTCCCAAAATGGACCACTGTGAGCCCTCGGTATTTCCACTTTTTGAACGCTATCGTCAACTGATTTTTCGATTTTTAATTAGTGGTTAAAAAATTTCGCCACACTTTTCCCCGAGTATAAGAACATGACGAAGTTTCCTCGACAAAAAATCCATGCATATTGAAGTGGTCGACGAAATGATGCGGCACTCCGATACAAGAGATATATCGACGAGGTTATAGCTACCAATAGCATATGTAAATACTCGTATGATCCGCATTATCGTCCGCAGCCCATGAATGTATATATATATATATATATAAATAGATGCATTCCACACCAAATCGACCACTTTTCGACCCGACCCCTTTCGATTTGGCTGAAACTTTAATATGAAATCGTTTTCATCTTAAAACACTTGTGTGATTTTTTTCAATTTTTTTTACGTAATCACAAATACGTAATGAATTTTTGAAAAAATCGCCCATTTTTTTTTTCAAATGCTCATAACTTTCTGAAAAATGGACAGATTAAGATCTTTTTTTTTAATTCTTCGTTTTGAAATGTTCTTTATGAAAATATATTTGAAAAATATTCAGTCATCAGCGACATGATTTTTTTCGATTTTTTGGAATGAAAACGCGGTTTTTTCAAGAACGCCACTTTTGTTTTTTTATTAATTTTTTTGTAAAAATAATATGATAAATTTAGCAATTTTTGCCGCCAGACCCATCGTGGTAAGATTTATCTTTCTATTTTTTTTCTAAATTGAAAAATGTTTATTTTTTAAATTTTTTCCAAATATAGCTGTTTTTTATGATGAAATAATTTTAAATGGTTAATTCTATCATACTCAATACTTTGTATATGATATAACAATCATATGACATAACAACTCACTTGAAATTTTTTCCAATTATGTTAAATTATTTTCAACGGATTATTTAATCGGGAATTAAGTAAATAGGTATGTAATTAATTGTTTAATAGTAATTAATGATGAATTTTTTTATCTCTGTGACGTTTGAATTATTTACGTAATTTGTGATCTCTTGAATTAGAGACATTTTTAACAACAAGACCACCATTTGTGTCAGGTATCACACAGTGCAACTGCTGAGTCCCTGAAATGGTATTGGTTTTCAAAAATCGATCACAGAAACCGTTCACAGCATTATTGTAGACTTCCGACGATGAAAACAGTCAGTACATATCAAACAAAAACGGTTCAACTGGAACGCTTTTTTAACATTGACTTGTCGTTTAATATTTTACCGACGAAATAAACGAAATAGTACACTTCATTTTTTTTGGAAAACCATAGAATTTATTAATGGACATTATTGCAGCATGGGAAACAGCTATTATCTATTTGGAAAAAATTAAGAATGAAAATTTTTTAATTTCGAAAAAAAAATAAAAAGAAAAATCTTACCACGATGGGTCTGGCGGCAAAAAATGGTAAACTTATTATATTTTTTTGCAAAAAACAATCAAAAATCAAATGTGGCGTTCTTTGAAAAAATTGCGTGTTTTCCAAAAAAATGAAAAATTATGTCAAAGTTGACTTTGAATATTTTTCGAATATTTTTATTTCGTAAAGAACATTTCAAAACGAAGAATTAAAAAAAAGATCTTAATCGATCCATTTTCAGAAAGTTATCAGCATTAAAAAAAATGCAAAAATTTTTTGCAAAAATTGACTATGTAGTGGTGATTATGTAAAAAAGAATTGAAAAAAATCACACAAGCGTTTTAAGATGAAAACAATAATATATTGAAGTTTCAGCCAAATCGAAAGGGTTCGGGCCGGAAAGTGGTCGATTTGGCGTGGAATGCCCCATGTGTAGTAATATACTCGATTTTGCCCGCGGCTTCGTTCGTGAGTTGGTCGGAAATTTGATTCGCGTGTACGTCGGGAATGGATTTTAGGATCATATCGTATTAACCGTTATATACCAAGTACATTAAAAAACCATATTTTAGATACATTTACTTTCCTATGTAATTAATGGAGAACGGCCAAATAAACGGACGATTTTTCTCAATTTTTTTAACACTATAAGTTGTTTATTGCTTCACAAGTAACGACAAGTTTTTATTTAGCATTTGAGCTAAGTGAAATAAAATTTTAATCGAAAAATATTAAGAAATAGTTGAGCAGCTGCTGCTTAAAGTTGCCTCATCAGCAATGTGCTGTGCAATGCACAGGCGGCTGTAAATATCTGAAAGTAAAAAACCAAACGTTTTCGGTTAAAATTCAATAATACGCTCAGCATGAACCTGAATTTCGAAAAAAAAAATCGAAAATTAAAATTTCCGTGATGTATTAAAGAAAAGTCAACTTTTGTCAAATTAAGAAGTTGCTAAAAACATTATTTATATTTTTCTGTTTTGAAAACGTTTACGTTTGTGCAAAGGAGAATTTGTTGGAGAATATATATTGAAAATTTGATCGCGATAATTTGTAAATTCGCTGAACCATATTTGATGGCGCGCGAAATTTTGCGTTTTAAGAAAAACGCGTTTCAAGCATTCGGAACGGAATAATAGTGTTTCAGGAAACTTACAACTAATTTGAAAAACTCGTCTTCTATATGTCTAGTTAATACGTACTTATAATCACGACATACGGGAAACAAAAAACAAAAAATTGCGTCTGATAACGATTAAAATAAATGAACCTGTTTTCTCGGATACTATGTAATTATCAAAGTTAATAACACTGTTTCCTCAGATAATAATTATCAAAGTTCATTAAACTGTTTCCTGAAATAATAATTATAAAAGTTAATGAGACTGTTCCCTCAGATAATAATAAAAATTCATAATAATCAAAGTGAATAAACCTGTTTTTCGTTCAGTATTTATTGAGGAACTTCCTTATAGATTCTGAAGGGAATTGCCCTGTCATTTCGAAAGAAAAATTGCATTTTCGCAGGTTCCACTTGATGGATGCGAATGAAACAAATGAAACGAAGAGCAAGGACATTCTAGAAGCGTTTATCTTAAGGAGGTACGACTACTCCGTAAGGGTCAACAAAGAGACTAAATTTATGTTACCCCACGGGTGATCTGATTTGTGTTAATTTATGTTGAATATTCGTATTATCGATCCCAAGGTGCCAAATTTGTAGTAAATATTTTATTTATTGCATATTTAGTAATAAAAATTGAAACATTTTATCCTCAACGACTCTGGAGTCTTCACGACGATTTCCAAGCAGTAGCAAGATTCTGTAACTCGGTAGCGACCGTTTTCGTTATCGTTAGCTAGTGACAGCCAATAAGAGGATCCCTTTCTTCTGATCGTGCATACGATTGGCTATCACTAGCCAGCGACAACGAAAACTGTCACTACCGAGTTACAGAATTTCGCTACAGAGTTAGATTATGCTAGCCAAACGAATCAGCTGTTACGCCCGGCGTTGACAAGTCTATGGGTACTATTTCGTCATTATCATAATATTCAACCGGAAGTTGAAACCGTTTTATAATGTAGTGCTTGAAATACACGGTGAAGTTCGAATTTTCGATTTTTTACAATATATATTATGTCTAATTTATCCAATTTCAGTTATCCAACGACCTTAATTGGATACGTGAGCAGCAAAACCGTGATCACCGCACTTCCGGTTGACCGTCTCCATAAGACGACGTGTTTCACTAGCTCAAAGTACTCGACCTTGCAATTTTATTACGAAAAAAACTGAACAGTCAATATAGCTCAAATTTTTCCGAAGGGTGCATAACGTATTCGTCAACATCGTATAAAAATGTCAGGCCCGAAAGTTGGATTCCTCCCCATGACCGTACCTCCTCAACATACCGAAGGTCCAGGAAAAAGCAGTCTCAGGCAGGCAGAGAAGTTACCCAAAATGATATATGTCGTCTTAGTATCATACTCCAAACCCCACTAGTTCAATTTCAGCCTGAAATAAAAACGAATGTACAGGAAGATATAAAAATTTTATAATTTTATCCCGTCCCAATGGATTTCTCCAAACGTTTTTTTCTGCAAACTCACTGATTCGAGCCTTCTAAAAAATGGTAGATCCTTCCTGAATATACATCAGGTCGGAGTTGAAGAGTTCGCTAGAACAACAGAATATACGAGGACCGAAAATGCCTAGGAAAACTAAGTGCCCGGTGTACGAGGGAATTCTTAAGCCCAACAGGGCAAGACAGGCTCCCTTACAACCTACCCGACAATATATAAATATGTATCTACGTGTATACCGACGTATATACATATCGGTGCACACTGAGGTGAGTTTCTACGGATTTTCCAATCCTTCCTCGACCTCGCTTTTTACGTCTCCCCCGACGTTGCCCGGGTTTGAGCTAGGGAGCCGTGAGCACGGCGTTGCAGAGGCCGTAAATAAGTAGTTGGGCCGTTGTTGGTTCTTGGGTGACACGAAATCACCGGCCCATTCCACGTATACCGCGTAAATTCGTACCAAAGTGAGAGCGGGAGAGCTTCCAGCTTACATATTATATATATATATATATATATATGTGTGTGTATAAATATATATATTGCTGCGACTGCAGCAACGAAAGAGACTCCGCAGCATCCGCGCTCCGCCCTGGCGTTGATCTACGCCATTTATCGAGTCGACCAGGGAACTTTGCTAGGTCGAGAAGCCGAGAGGTCTCGCTCCTATATATATATCTCCCTCTCTATTTCTCTCCTCCCTCGGCAATGGCACAGATTCTCATCAACGTCTGGCATTCTAACACCACACCGGACTCCGCTGTTGATGTATCCATACGTGCAGATCTAAAGGTACAGATGTATGTGCGGGTGTGTTTTCGGAATGCTGGTCCTTCTCGAGCTCGCGAAGGAAATGTCTCTCATAACCTTCCAAATAAGAGGGGCAGATGGGCACTTGAGAGGCTCTCACGCTTTTCTCTCTTCGCACTCGCCTTGTTCGTCTTTTTTTCTTCTTTATAAATTTCATTCGCAGTTGGCACTTGCTTGTTTTTTCTTCTTCTGCTTTAGTGGATATACACAAAACAATTGGGAAAGAACATCGAGTGCTCTTGGACATGAAAAAAAAGGGTTAGGATGCATCGGTGCGTGTGGATCGATGTTGAATAGCAGTGGGGAATCCAATCTGACTGTGAAGCCAGAGAAGGATGACTCTTGATACGATAATCTTGAGTGATTTTTTAATGTCCAATGTCTTTCCGGCCCTTGCGGACTTTTACAATCCCGTCAATGTCACTTTTCATCCCACCGTTGACATTGCACTGTGTCCAGTTCACGAAGAAAGCCTCTGGAGTGTTGCCCAGGCTGCTCTTTTCTAATGCCCTATTTGTATCGCAATTGAGCATGAGGACAAGGGAAAACTGGAAAACCCGTGATACGTCTTCACTGAGTTGCAAGCTCAGTATCGGTAACTCAATAAAACTGCCTTCCTGCTCGGTCACCTATCCAAGTATTGGGCCAAGCCAACGCCGCTCAATGTTGAGATCGCCAGAATTCATCAATCCCACGTCCACTACCAGTACGGAAATTGAGTTCAGGCTTTGATCGGGCCCATCTCAGTTTCCCCTAACTTTATTGAGGCCCTAGTCTGGAAGCCTCACATGGGCCAGCAATGACCGATCGCACTTTGCTACCGAGGACCATTGAAGGAAAAAGAACTAGGGCCTTTAAAATTGCCTCAACGGTGCCTCATAATAAATTATTGCAACCATATGCGTACGTGCATGTGTGTGCACTGTGAAAAAGAAATGTGTTATTTCAATACATTTGAGGCTTAGAATTCTGTCGCATATTTTTACACGTTTGATCCCGCGATGTTCCAATGAACGGACTGCACCCGTGTTGGTTCAAAGTATCACAGCTCGTCTACTAAACGCATATTTTAATTACTATATTTAATCAATCTCGATAATTATTATGCCATAAATTCTTCAGTCAAGCAATTTATACTGATTTGCCCCTATAATAGCAACGTCTGGTAGTATTGGGGAAATCGCTACTAGGGAATTTAAAACTACGTCCCCTTAAAGTCGCTTACTTGGCCTCCGTACTTAGACCATAGTTTCAGTCAACCTATCCACCCTACTATTCCCTAATAGGAGCCCGGTCCAGCTCTTTTACGGAAAACCCTACTATGGAATCCACAAACAATCCATTGAAGGCTCCGAATTGTATTAAGGAGTTTCGGGACACTTAACGAAATGCTACCATTTGATTCAAATTTATACAATAAATTCTTTGTCATATACTGAATGTACCCTTCAAATTTTAAATCGATCGTCTACACCGTTTCTATAAAATTGACAATGGAAGAAACACTTTTTAACATAGAGCATTTAACATTATGACACTGATGATGAATTTGTCATAATGTACTGAGTGATTTGACAATTTTTCATAACATTCTTTAAAAATGTTCACAATATTTCGTGCGTAAAACTGCCATTCAGCCATGAGCGTAGGCAGTTTAAATATCGCCTTATGTTAAAAAGGGTTTTGTTTTAGTGTAAATTTTATAAGAACGGTGTAGACGACCGATGTAAAATTTGGAAAGTGCATTCAGTTTATGAGAAAGAATTTACTATATAAATTTCGATTAAATGGTAACACGTCACCACTTGTCCCGAAACTCCTTAAGGAGGCTCCGTCACGGAGGGCCGGGTTGCATGAGCGCATAAGCAGGGCCCTCTTTTTTTTTAGTAATACGCATGTTTGTCATAATACAGTTGGATATAAACGTATTATTGGTAATTTTATACGAAACTTATTAGCTGTACATCAATAAATAAA
This sequence comes from Ophion ventricosus, assembly GCA_963932345.1. Classification (NCBI taxonomy): domain Eukaryota; kingdom Metazoa; phylum Arthropoda; class Insecta; order Hymenoptera; family Ichneumonidae; genus Ophion; species Ophion ventricosus. Next base: position 8,543,794 of record OZ010721.1, read on the forward strand.
TACCATAAAATTGGCACAATTTTACGTTACGGTACTTTCTCCATCTCACTCTCTCCTTCGATTTCTCTGTCGTACTCATGACACCGAACTGACCGCGAGTCGTCGCGTGATTTGAACTTGTTATTGTAAACGAAATTTTCGTTTTTTCAAAGGTTTACACAATATTGGAAAGATGCCTGTTTACTCTGAAATACAACTTTATTTTCTATTATTGTTGAGAAATACATGACAGGTTTCATTGGTCGATCAAATTTGATATTTTATTACGATGAATCTAATTGTTCTACCTACACGTCAATCACAAACAAATCTATGGTTAGGTAGCTGGTGATTTAATTCGCGCGCATGCGCACCTAAGGTATACAAAACATCTGATGTCCGCTACGCTGCCGAATTTTTACACGAACTTCATGTATTCCGACATTTTAACATCAACTATCTTTTTACATAAGTCGTTAACCCAAAATTTTTTATTGTATTTGTAATCCTCATGACCTAATCAACGTTACTGTAGGTTTTTGACAATGACTGTTGCGTGGGTGTAAAGACATCATATGATATAATCATTTCGAGGGTGACCCTTCGATAAGCCCTGTGTTAAAATCCTAAGTTCAACAATTTGTATCTCTTTTATTAAGTCGTTGACCTTATTTGAAACTTTGCATACGTGAAATGGATACTTTATCAATAATATTCCGCAAAAATATTTTTTTTCTAGATTTAAGACTTTGTGACAGAGCCCCTTTAAGGATGCCCTGCCAATTTTCTGCACGGGTACTGACCATCTCTATAAATCAAATGTTATTCTATGGCGCGTCGAATTGCCAAAACCCCAGAAAAATGATCGACGATCAGCGGTCCTAGTTAACAAATAGGAGTTTCGCATCAATCGTTTTTTTTTTCACTTCCAACATGGCAGTTCCATCCAGCTGATCCCTTTGTTTTGGGGCAGAAGATTTCTCACTTGTTCGACATCCCCAAAAAGAACAAGGATTGTCCGCAAAGTCACTCCATATCTTTTCCTTTCATTCCGACCTTATCGCAGCTCCGGTCGGATTTGAGATTGATCGCGTTTCCTCGCCCGTATTCCCTCTTCGCATACGTCGAGCTTTTTCCTTCGTGGAGTCATCCCAGGAAACACGAGGGGCTCTCTTCTACATTGGAAAATGCGATATGGCGAAGTGTCCGCATGTATGACACGGCGCCCCTGGGGCACTTGAGTATTTTCGGGCTCGCGCATACTTTACGCGTCCCAGGACGAGCGTCGAGGGATTCCCGTGCATAGTCGTCAAGAAGAAAATGTAGTTCAACGCGCTACACGTCGTATATGGGGCCCCGTATAGCACGCGTGCATGCAGGCGTGTCTGTAGTTAAAGTGGTACATGGATATCAAATCGGCGACAGTTTTGCTCGAGTCCCACACGCTTTTGCGAAGAAGCACGAGCCAAAGCCACTGCTCGCGAGAGTACACAGAACCTTCCTGCGGGGTCTTAAAAGTTGTGTGCTTTCGTGCACCCCCTTGTCACACGACCATCCACGAGACTGCAGCTTTACACGTTGCTTTTACGGACAAGCCACCTGAAAGCGTGCTAGCAATTCAATAAAGACACTGCCAATTAACTCAGTTTATCACTGTACGTTTTCTCGCGCAATGAGACACTTTGAAACTTTATCTAGCCCGTAAATGACGATAATTCTTGTTGTTCATCGTGCTGAAGCGATCCGTATCCTCATAAGAATGGGGCACGTAGAGTAGGGAGGGGCATGTTGAGCAGTCGGGTAAGTTGGACAAACGAAATATCTGGAAAACTAAGCACCGCAAGCGGGTGCATCAGGTAGCGAAAAGAGAATTATGGGGGAGGCGAACACATCACGTCATCGCCCGTTGCCATGCGGCACACGAGACGGTAACGCGGGACGTTTCATTATTTTTGCACCCAAAAGTAAAAAAAACGTGATTAAAAGATTTTCTTCTACTATTGTATGAGAAAAAATATTTCAAAGTTCATTGCAATTAATGTTAATGTTTCAAAACCTAACCAATTAAGAAGCAACTGTTGGTTTATTATTGCATTGTATCAAATCATGTTGTATACGTCTGATTTTTTTATGCAATTATTACTTTGCCCAACTTATCTCGTACTCGTGCTCAACTTACTCCACTATCGGGGCAGGGTTGAGCAATAATGGCTTTAGTCATTTGAGAGCGATTATCTGTGAAACTTTTTTTCCCAGATAAATTTCCTATTGACCAAAGTAGGTTTCATTTTTATACAGCAGACTGTTAAGGCCTTAGGCCACTCTAGGATTTTCCAAAAATTGTTTTTTTTTTGTTAAAAATGTACCTTAGTACCTATAAAATTATATTCCAAAAGATTATGGATGTGAAAAATCTCTAAGTACTCGATTTTCGAATTCTAGCGCAACCCCTTTTGATCCATGTCGTGACTTTCTACTAACATTAAACGCGTTTATCTCAAAACTACATTTTTCAAGTCGACGGAACTCATAACTCAAACAAATTTCAATCGATTCACTTGAAATTTTAACTGTATATTTAGAATTACATTTTCTGAGGCACTACGTAGGATTTTTTTATTATATTTCATAATTTCTTTTTTATAAACAATTTTCTGACGATTTTCTCATGGCATTTTATACTTTTTGTTTTAGAAATGCGCCATTTTGACAAAAAAACAATACATCAAAAAAATCCTACGTAATTCTATAGCTATTCTTTTATATAATCGAAAAAACTTCAGTGTCTCATCATAACTCAAAAATTATAGGAGCTGTTGGTCCGGCCGTTGACCTTCCAGAAATAAAGGCGTCATCGGAAAAATGCTGCACAGTCGCCATTTTGACATGTATCGCTGTGAAAAAATAATTTTGTATAGTCAATTACGTTTATAATAAAACCCTCATTTTGGAATTCCGATTTATTTTATGTTTTCGCTGAAAAAAACATCACAAAATATACCCTTTTTGGCCTCTAGAGTGGCCTAAGGCCTTAAGGAATTAACAGGGCGATAATTCCAAACTTGCTCAACATGGCCCTTCCTACTCTACATCATACCATATTGATCCTTGCGATCGGCATAGTTCGAAGTTTCTTTTACTTTAACGAGTTCTCTTTATGCCTTTTTCTCGGCAGGGCAGTCTGTTCTGTTGGCGAGTCGAACAGTACGCAGGACGGCATTCCGGGACTTAGCGAATTTGGAAAGGTAAGCGTTTGGATGTTTCACTGTGATCACTTTGATCTAGGATGAGAGTATTGGGGTGTGGTGAAGAACATCAACTACCAATCCTTTGGCCGCTAGTGGCAAGGGTGAAAGAATTGCATGGAGGATTTTTGAACTCTCAAACTCGAGGCAGCACTCGATCATTTCCTTTCCTCATTTGATGTCCACAGATAATTTGCGCTTTAGGTTGAAATTTGGATTTTCAATCTTTTTTTTATAAGCCCCTAGCGATGTATTTTTACGCCCTGAATAGAAATTTATCATTTATTTTCCTCAAAACCCTTAATTTCCATTAAGGGTTTATTATTCATTATTATTATTATTTATAATTTCTATTCGCGAAAATCGATGGTTCGTCTTTGAAGTTCTGCCGGAAAATGAAAAATAATCGGAGCTCGATGAAATCAAATGGCATTTAAAAAAAAAATACGACTACAAAAATTGGGAATGCATACAAACGTTTCAAATCGAAATAGAAAAATAATAACAGGCAGTTCAATCAAGCTAGCAATTTTTTGCCGAAATGCAAAAAAAATTGACTTTTAATAAACTTTTTATAACTCCATATCGATACATTTTTCACCCCTGTATACAAATTCACTATTAATTTCTACCAAAAGCCTCAATATTCATTGAAAATCGTCGAAAATGTTTGGAACGTGGTTTATTCCCTTAGGCTTGCTATCCGGCAAAAATGGGAAAACATGTAAACTTTAATTTTCTTCCGCCCTTAAAGCGTTACCCGTTTAATTCAATTTAATACACCCCTTTCAATTCCCGAGCACTTTGCTCGAGTCGAATTGGAAAGCTCGAATTTCGCATAATTTTTTTTAAACCTAATTTAAACCTAATTCAAACCTAATTTCAAGCAATGAGAAGAGATTTTTTCCTCCACCCTCAACGTACGTATGTAGTACACCAGTATAAAATTTGAGTACACCGATTATATTTTATCGAGCAAACGCTTGCACGTGGAAACCTCATTTTTCACGGGCGTTCGTGGGTCCGAAAAAGCGAATCATTAAATTACCCCTCAAAGAATAAAACTGAAAAGGTACCAAGGGAAACGTTGACATTGCGTTATTTCTCTATTGTTATCTATTTGTTCAACTTTATTTTTCTTCTTTCCTTGCCGATTTTCCTCATTTCGGATTCGTCTGACGTGTGTGTGTGTGTGCGTGTGTGTGTGTAAGATTTCGAAGCGGCATGGGCCACACACCGCGTGTGTGTATCAGGAAAACAAATGGTAATGCCGACCGAGGGTTGACTCCAACGTGCCGCCAGGAGTATAACGGGCTTAGCAGGATGGGGGGCGGCACAGGGAAGAAGGTTGGGGGGAGGCTTACTGTCCGGAAACGCGGTCGTTATTATGCTTTCCCGTTTGCTGGGGGAGGGGAGGGGGTGCGGGCGATGGTTCGACGTGCCACGGACGCGTCTTGTATCGGCCGCCATTGCTGGTTACACAACGACTGAACAAAGTAGGCCAATATATATATATATATATATATATATATATATATATAAATAGATATAAGTGCCGTATGCATACAGGGTAACGGCAGCCGAAATCACCGGCGAGATTCGAGGCTTGTGCATTTTACAAGAACCCATATTTTATTATAAATATATATATATATATATATATATATATATATATTCAGGAGGGGAATACAATATGAAGACGTAAAAAATTTATGCCTAAAAAACTGCGATATCCCTACGTTATTTCGAGATCCAAAATTCACATTGCAGAGACTGCATTTTGCATAATTCAATTCAATGAACAATTCAAAGTGCCGATAAAATTGGTATGTTTTATGATATTTAGATTCGAAACGAAAATAGATGAAAGAAATAAAACAAATGGAATAAACTAAATAAATAAAACAAATAGAATAAGGGAAACCAATGGAATAATCAAAACAAATGAAATGAATAAAATTAAAAGAATAAATTAAATGAATGGTATAAATGAAATAAATTAAATAAATTAAATGAATGGTATAAATGAAATAAATGAAATAAATGAAATAAATGAATTAAATGAAATAAATGAAACAAATGAAACAAATGAAACAAATGAAACAAACGAAACAAATGAAACAAATAAAACAAACGAAACAAACGAAACAAATGAAACAAATGAAACAAATGAAACAAATGAAACAAATGAAACGAATAAAACAAATGAAACAAATGAAACAAATGAAACACATGAAACAAATGAAACATATGAAACAAATGAAACATATGAAACATATGAAACATATGACACAAATGAAACAAATGAAACAAATTAAACAAATGAAACATATGAAACATATTAAACATATGAAACAAATGAAACATATGAAACATGAAACAAATGTAACATATGAAACAAATGAAACAAATGAAACAAATGAAACAAATGAAACAAATGAAACAAATGAAACAAATGAAACAAATGAAACAAATGATGTGAATGAAGAAAATGAAATGAATGGAACAAATGAAACAAATGAAATGAACGAATAATAAACGAAACGAAACAAATTGCACGTACGATTCGTACGTGGCCTATAAAAATTAAAGGGCTTCTACAAGTTACTAGGAAAGGGACTTACAAAATCGGGAAATGGGGTTTTTCCGGGGTAGAAATTGGTATTTTTTTTTTAAGTCAATGGATCATTGGGGAAGTAATTGTAAATACGTTTTGGTAAAGCGGTGGCTCAATTATACCCATGGGTTGATCAGATCGGACGACACGTAATTGGAATTTGAGCTTTCCTCACGTCATCTCACATAATGTAGTTATTCGAGCTTTTGTAGGGGGCACTACGGGAACTAGTTAGAGTATCAAAGAGTTGAGGATGTGAAAGAAGTCTAGAGAGAGAGAGGGAGAGGGAGAGAGAGAGAGAGAGAGAGAGAGAGAGAGAGAGAGAGAGAGAGAGAGAGAGAGAGAAAGAGGAAGATGCCTCATTGGACGTTCAACGATTCTTTTTCGCAAGGCGGTCGTGAGAGAGCTGAACAGACTGGGAATGCTTGTGGATCTGTCTCACGTTTCAACGAGGACCATGAGAGCGGCACTGCAGACTACGAGGGCACCGGTGATTTTCTCCCACAGCGCGGCTCGTGCGCTCTGCAATTCCAGCAGGAACGTGCCAGACGACGTGCTCAGAAATCTGGTGAGTTTTTCCCTAGTATATCGAAAAAGAAAGACCGATAGAGACAGAGAACGAGAGAGAGAGAGAGAGAAAAGTAGAAGAGAGATAAAAAGATCGTTGAGAAGAGTAAAAACCGGAATAAGTGAAATACAAATATCACGAAATAACAAAAAAAACATCCGCATAGCCGTGTACGAAATTGACAAGTCATATGACGGCATATATGATGATCGATCGATCATTCGATGTATGAACGAGATTAACTGATGCCTGCTATCTTAGCAGAAAACATGTATACCAAATGAAGTATCCTTCGGAGTTAGGCGTCCATTATCGATAGGGTTTCGCAGTTGGGGAGATCCGTTACTCCCCTCGCGTTTTGAGGTCCAACTTGTCCAGAGTATGGTTTCGGGAAAAAGAGCGGCAATGTTAGCACAAACATATTCATATGAATTTATATGAGGCTTTCCACGCCATTTCACGTAGCCCGTGAACCCGACCTTTTTTTACTTTGCTGATTTTTTTGTTTGGGTTTGTTGGGTTTTTTGTAAAATTGTACCCCATGAAAGGAATATCCACACTAATTTTTAGATTTTTATCTCTTCTCTTTCAGGAGTTATAGGTTTTCAAAAAATGTCGATTTCGGAAGTGTTGGAAACGTTTAAACGCTTATAACTCCTGAAGTAATTGAGATATTGACAAATGTCAATATATATGTATATATTTTGGTTTTGAAGCACCCTTTCGTGAACAATATGAAAAAAATTATCAATTATACAGGACCACGCATTTTTGGTTTCGAAAGTGGAAACTATTTTTTTTGGATGATTGCCATTTTTTATTTTTATAAAAATTCTTTAAAAATTCTCTAAAATAGAGTGACCCATTCTATGGTTTTGAAGACTTGTGAATTTTACAAAAAAAAATCAGAAAAATCAAAAATAGTTGGGTGTCTCGGGCTAGATGAAATGGCGTGGAATGCCTGATGATATGTATATGAGTGTGCATGTCATATACATTAGGTGACGGGCCCGTTTCATAAAACGGGCCCGTCAGCAATATATGGCATTAGGTACACTTTCTCTAATTAAAAGTTGGCAATACACATGACGATAGGTCTATAGAGTCCCGCTTAAACGCCATAAATGACATTTGCGCGACGCGTTAACGTCATCTATTTTAATCGTCTTGACAATCATTGGCGTAACCAGCATTTTTTTTCAGAGGCGAGGAGGGGTGTTTGGATTTGACAGGAGAGCCTGACAAGGCCTGACAAGAACTACTTTCGTTCACATTCATCTTTTTGTTTAATAAAATTGACAAGATAGTCGATAATCATGTAACACACGTGAAATATAAAACTTGTTTCGATTACACGTTTATTCTAACATTAATATCAAACTCTTGCAATACCTTAAGAAATAATCATCTAATTTTTCATCCTTTTTTAATCCAGTTATCAGTCTTTAACATTTACTTTCAGTAGGTACTCAATAAAGGTATTACTCGATGGACCGCCGAGTTAAAAGTTAGTCTAAAATGGGCGAATCGTGGATTTACAAGTCTAGGTCATGTCATACATGTTTAACCTTACGAATTGCTAATTTTATAATAAATTAACACTAACAAAAGCTAGTTATCCATTTTGAATAATAATTGAAGTCAAATTCGACGATATTGGCATGTGCTCGACTGAGGTTTTGTCAGTGACTGTACACCTGTTTCAACTGTCAAACAAAAACATTTCTCAATTTTTAAATTTAATTAATACGTTCAGATCATCTTATTATTATCAATAATTACCCAAAAACTCAATGTACATTGAGTTTTCCAATGGTTGCTATTAATTCATCGTTAAAAAAAGGCGATACTTCTTGGTACTTTAATTAATTTCTCGACAATTACTCAGTCGATTTATTTGAAACTTGGCATAATCAATCGCTTGATCCTAAATCTTAATGATATAATATTTTGAGAATTTACGGCGATTTAGTTTCATTCGTTTTTCAACCATTAACCTCTGCAGAAGCTGTTTTCCCATAAGAGACCGTGTTAAATTCTTATGTTTATAATTACTAAATTATTTAGTGAAAAATTCTAAAATAATTCATGTATTAGTATTCTATCAAGAACTATCTATGCCTCAAATTTTCAAGAACTTTGGCGATTTTTTAATATCCATCCAGTAATACCTTGAAAAAGTCTTACAAGGAACATCACTTAAGTGTCCGCCTTCGATTTTATTGGAACTTATATATGTGATAAAGCATTAAAAACTATTAGACACGTATTATTTGTTATCTGCGAAAAAACGAGTTTAAAGGGGGAAACTGCCCCTCAAAGAAAGTTGTGTTGAGGTGGATTTTGCAGTTTCCCTCAGAAGCAATCCACTGACCTGAATAAAACAAAAACGAAAACTCTTCTAATGTAAAGGGATGAAAAATCCACTATAAAATGTTGAGAAAAAATTAAATTAAGTGGTGAACCGGCCCTCCATTTGCCTTTTTCTCACCCCACACTTGGGATGGTTGCATGAAGATCAATTAAACAGTTATAATTTTGAAGGGTGATACAAATTTACGTTAATCCACCTCAACACACCTTTCTTTTCTATCAAGAACTATCTATGCCTCAAATTTTCAAGAACTTTGGCGATTTTTTAATATCCATCCAGTAATACCTTGAATAAGTCTTACAAGGAACATCACTTAAGTGTCCGCCTTCGATTTTGTTGAAACTTATATATGTGATAAAGCATTAAAAACTATTAGACACGTTTTTTTTTGTTATCTGCGGAAAAACGAGTTTAAAGGGGGAAACTGCCCCTCAAAGAAAGTTGTGTTGAGGTGGATTTTGCAGTTTCACTCAGAAGCAATCCACTGACCTGAATGAAACAAAAACGAAAACTCTTCTAATGTAAAGGGATGAAAAATCCACTATAAAATGTTGAGAAAAAATTAAATTAAGTGGTGAACCGCCCCTCCATTTGCCTTTTTCTCACCCCACACTTGGGATGGTTGCATGAAAATCAATTAAACAGTTATCATTTTGAAGGGTGTTAAAAATTTACGTTAATCCACCTCAAAACACCTTTCTTTTCTACCAAGAACTATCTATGCCTCAAATTTTCAAGAACTTTGGCGATTTTTTAATATCCATCCAGTAATACCTTGAATAAGTCTTACAAGGAACATCACTTAAGTGTCCGCCTTCGATTTTGTTGAAACTTATATATGTGATAAAGCATTAAAAACTATTAGACACGTATTTTTTGTTATCTGCGGAAAAACGAGTTTGAAGGGGGAAACTGCCCCTCAAAGAAAGTTGTGTTGAGGTGGATTTTGCAGTTTCACTCAGAAGCAATCCACTGACCTGAATGAAACAAAAACGAAAACTCTTCTAATGTAAAGGGATGAAAAATCCACTATAAAATGTTAAGAAAAAATTAAATTAAGTGGTGAACCGCCCCTCCATTTGCCTTTTTCTCACCCCACACTTGGGATGGTTGCATGAAAATCAATTAAACAGTTATCATTTTGAAGGGTGTTAAAAATTTACGTTAATCCACCTCAAAACACCTTTCTTTTCTACCAAGAACTATCTATGCCTCAAATTTTCAAGAACTTTGGCGATTTTTTAATATCCATCCAGTAATACCTTGAATAAGTCTTACAAGGAACATCACTTAAGTGTCCGCCTTCGATTTTGTTGAAACTTATATATGTGATAAAGCATTAAAAACTATTAGACACGTATTTTTTGTTATCTGCGGAAAAACGAGTTTGAAGGGGGAAACTGCCCCTCAAAGAAAGGTGTGTTGAGGTGGATTTTGCAGTTTCACTCAGAAGCAATCCACTGACCTGAATGAAACAAAAACGAAAACTCTTCTAATGTAAAGGGATGAAAAATCCACTATAAAATGTTGAGAAAAAATTAAATTAAGTGGTGAACCGCCCCTCCATTTGCCTTTTTCTCACCCCACACTTGGGATGGTTGCATGAAAATCAATTAAACAGTTATCATTTTGAAGGGTGATAAAAATTTACGTTAATCCACCTCAACACACCTTTCTTTGAGGGGCAGTTTCCCCCCGTAAAACCGTTTTCCCGCAGACAACAACAAATTCGTGTCTAATAGTTTTCAATGCTTTATCACATATATGAGTTTCAACAAAATCGAAGACGAACACTCAAGTGATGTTCCTTGTTAGTTTGCTATTTTTTTCTGCAAATCGGTCAACACTTTTTCAGCTGGCATTTGTTTTTGAACAATGTAATTCTCCAAGTTCAGCAGTAACATGTGAGAGAACCGTTCATGAAGCATTGTGCTTCTAAGCCACATTTTCATCCGCCTCATGATAGGAAAACTTCTCTCACAGCCGGCGGAGCTCACTGGCAGTACTATTGCTGCTTGGAAAAATTTCAACGAGTTAAGGCAGTACTTCTTTTCAATATGTTTTCTTAAATTTTCACCATTCCTGCATTCTTCATATGCAATTTAAAAAATGCATTAACTGCATGAGCCAATGGTAGGTTTTCAAATGACCGTTTTAGATTTACAATGATATCTACTACAGTCGAACCTCGATATAAGGGGTCTCTGGGGAAGAGCAAAAAAGTTCGTTGCATCGAGGTCATTTTTCAAAAAAATCTTTATATGGAGGTTTTAATTAAAAAGGACAAATAAAAATTGCTTTAATTTAAATCTTTCTTCCTTTAGAAAAAAAAATCGATTGGTACTATAAACATAGGGATATTTTTTAAAGAAAGAACGGTTTAAATTAGAGCAATTTTTACAAGCAATTAGCAATTAGAGCATAATATATATAACCTATCATTTTTTTAAGTGGATTATTTTGTAATTAAACAAATATTTTGTTTAATTTTAAAAGTTTGCAAGTCTGTACAGTCTCCATAGACGCAGTGAGGGGGAGAAGGGGACGAAAGGAAGGGAGTTCGTTTGCCGAACGCTTCGTTATACAGTGGTTTTGTTCACAAAAATTCCTTGTATAGAGGTTAAGGGCTCTGAAAATAAATTCGTTATATCTATAGTTTTTCTTCGGTGTATCAAGGTTTCGGGTGTCTATCCGAAGGGAATGGACAAATCTTCGTTATATCGAGAATTTCGTTATATGGAGGTTCGACTGTACTTGGTAGTAAATAATGTACAATGAGAGTTTCACTTTTGCCATAAAAAAATTAACAGTCACGAGATCTATACGTATGCTCGAAAATAAGAACAAAATTTTGAAAAACCTGAACGGAGAGGCACACACATTCCTCTGAAGGGGGGGGGGGGGGGGGGGGGGGGGAGGGGGAGGCTGGTCCCTACCCAGTTACGCCAATGTTCCAGACGAAAAAAAAAAAAACTTTATCGCGAGAGACCAAAAAGATTTTTCAACTGCTCTAGCGGATAAATTTTATATTCGTTCGGTAAAGAAAACATCGTACAGTGATGTGTCAACCCACGCGTATCCATTACCTTCGTCCATCATCTCAGCGACACTTCATTTTCCACCCGTCAATTTTTATTGTATTTTAAACTTCATCGCGGACAACGCTCTCTCGCCGCATTTGCGAACAGCATCCTGTGCTGGTAACATAAATTCAATCAGTCGACAAAGGTGCTTATCCATTGGATAGGGAGAAAAACAGTTAGCGAAACATCGACGAGACGAAACCTTCACCCTCGCGGTTGTGAGTGTCGAAACTTCAACTTCCACTCAAACTTACCGCGATTGCTAGTGAATTCCGACAGTTGCACCATCAACGTGTACATATCGATATACAAACACATGTATACAGAGAATTTCGAGCGATATTACCAGCGACTGCCTCTATCACCGGCTCGAGAATATTGCACTCCTGAATTTCCGACAGATGCAAATTTCACGTCAGTCGGTCACCGCAACCGGTGAGAAACTTTCAGTCTCTCTCTCTCTCTGTCTGTCTTTCACCCACGCTTTTGCCGCGCCTTACAGGACTCGTGAATCATTGGATTCGAGAAATGCAAATGCGATACCTCATTGCAAATATCACAGGCCCCTCTTCTCTGGGTCGATAAGATTTTTTTTTTCGTTACCGACACAGTGCCTCGCATATTGCAGCAGCATATGCATCGTGATGCGACTTCTGTGGACATCGTGCTTTCATTTAGCCAATTTGTCATTTCAATTGCAGGCGAAAAACGGCGGCGTTGCAATGATCCCTTTTTATACGTACTTCATAACGTGTAACAACACAGCGACAATCAAGGACGTGATCGGTAAGCTATTGCGTATTTTTTTGAGCCTTGGTGAAGAACTTTTTTTTTCTTCAATATTCTAGTAGAAAAAAAAACAGTAGGTGGATACGCGAAAACGACTATTTAGTGTCCTTTGTTTGCAGCACACATAAATCACATCAGGAAAATTGCGGGTATTGATCACGTTGGCATCGGCGCGGGATTCGACGGCATAAATTTGTAAGTGTTTTATCTTAATATGTTTTTTGAGCATGGAGATACTAGTGTTTATTTTTTGTTTTTGTTATTTACCATGTTGTCGTATGGGCTTGCCGACTTTTGCCATTCGAGCGGTTTTGAATTTTCATCTGGGATAAACATTTTACTGAAGACGGGAGCTTTCAATTTTTACCTAGGGTCAATTGAAAGCAGTCGACCCCAGTTAAAATTAACCCCAGGTGAAAAATGGAAGCGGTCAACCCAAGTAAAAATTGACCCCAGGTAAAAATTGGCCCCAGGTAAAAATTGAAAATGGTGGGTTCGTAAAAGCTCGCAAACCCATAAGAAACATCAGCAAAAAATCACCCTGTTAAAAATAAAAAGCGGTCGAACCTAATAAAAATTGACCCAAGATAGAAAATATAAAGCGGTTGACACCAGTCAAAATAAAAGACGCTGAAGCCAGTAAAAATGTTTACCCCAGATAAAAACTAAAAGCGGTTGGATCGTAAAAGCCCCGCAAGCCCAAACGTACCAAAATGGTAAATAACAAAACCCCCAGGTAACCGGTGAAAGCCATTGACGCCAGTAAAAAGTGACCCCAGGTAATAATTGAAAGCAGTCAACCCCAGTAAAAATTGAAAGTGGTCCAGGCCAGTAGAAGTTCACCCCTAGGTAAAAATTAAAACATTAGAAATTGCCGATCCCCGAAAAATTCTCCGCTCAATCGATGAAAGCTTCGAAATATTGCGAAATATCCTTATAATTTAGGTTGTACATCTAATCGAAATGTAAAAACTTATAAAGTAATGATGAAAACGCCTAATATAATGCTTACCTACCCTCACTTTTATATCAGACTATCAATTCCGGCTACTAATACGTAGCTACTCTGCGTATACGGATATGCACACAGTACTCCAATCTAGTTCGAGTCTGCTCCAGTCGTTTAATGGCGCTAGCGTCGCTAGACATTGCTTAACCCTTCGTGGTCACACTGGGTAGAATCAACCCGTCGATCAACTTTTGACGTAAATATATAATAGTTCCCTGCTTTGAATGGGACTGTATTCACCATCTTACCTGGAGTTTGAAGTACTCTCATACCTTAAAATCGACCCTCTTCACATGTCGGAATAAATAGCTTTTTTGGAACACGCACTATGCTACCATTTTTTTCCCAAAAGTAGCATGTCTAAGGTGATACTTTCTCGTCCAAATATTAGGTAAAAATGTTACAAATTCACGGAACTATGATTTTTTTAGCGAAAAAGTGTTTTTTTTTTGCTTTCTCACCTCTTTATGATTTTTTTTAATATGTCGCCATTTTATTTCTTTTAAATAAATGTTTCGTACATCATCTAGAAAGTTCAAAGCATGTTCCGTAATTTTTTTAACCACTTCGGACGGATAGTTTGGTCACAATATTTGACAACTGACTGGTAGAATCGACCCAGTGTGACCACCCGTGATTGAATTTGGAAGTGTGACCACGAAGGGTTAATTTAAATCGTTATATCTCTGAAACTAGACGGTCAAAATTGATGATTTTTTTTCAACCCACTTCGTCATATGTTCCTCTGCAATTAAGAATTTTTAAAAACAAATCTGTCGAAAAGTTTCGACGCTATTGCATGAAATGTGACATTTTCCACTGCTCCCCATAAGAACACGTGTAAAACCGTGCAAGCTTTGATTGCCAATATCTCGAATACATAACGGTGAATCCTTTTGAAATTTTGCAGGTAATCACTTAATAGTGTCCTGAATGGGTCCTCAAAATACAATAAAAATCTATAAAAAAAAACGCCTTGGCGAGACTACTATCTTAATTCAGTGCGAGACTATTTGTTCCCAATTGGAATTTTACGAGATTTCGATGTAATGGAAACGCTGCTCTTGATTTTTCAGCACCCCCATCGGACTGGAGGACGTCTCAAGGTATCCTCAACTATGGCGACTCTTCTCGAGGATCCAGCATGGTCTGAGGAAGATATAAAGAAACTCGCCGGCCTCAATCTACTGAGAGTGTTTGCCAAAGTCGAGCAGGTACGTGCATTCTCTCTCTCTCTCTCTCTCTCT
>OZ010721.1:8558904-8594612 GCA_963932345.1 Ophion ventricosus
TTAGACCTCCCGCGAGTTCCAATTTCGCCAAGAGATGGCGGCGGGGGGGGGTGGAAAAAATACAAAATATGATGAACCGTGAAGCATCGAGATTTGCACAATTTTCGTGGTCAACGTGTACGCACAATTTTCACCCTAACATAACAGGGATAATAATAATGATAAGAAATGTCATAACGATGATCATTATGGTGGCAAATCTCCTTGGATATATATTCGAGATCCCAAGATTCCGCGAAGCGCGAATATTAATTCCAAATTGTTGTTATCACCATCTCTATATCCCGAGCTTCCTTTCTTATCGAAACGCTATAGTAATGCAAATGTATGATCGTTGTTTCGAATTTACGTTGCGTTTTACCGCGGAAAGGATAAATCGATTATTCTGTTTTTTTTTTCGTTGTTGCCATATTGAATATGCATTTTACAACAATTATTCGTAAATGAATATTCATCGGTTGGTTGAACGGTAGTAAACATGAATAAAGATGCCGTTAAATCCCCGTCTATTGTACAATTATTACACGTGCTCTCCGCAGGAGACCGTAGCCACTAGGAACTCTTGCAATTTCGCCATGGAAAAGATGTATATAGCGCGCACTTTCAAGCAAAGTTATTGCGGTTGCTGTAAAATAATTAGCTTTGGGAAAGCAACGAGACGATTTTCAAGTCGACAAATTTTACTTGTTGGTCAATGATAATTAGCGGCATTTGTCAAATACTGCTGCTTCAACAAACAACAGATGAATTTGAAAATGTTGACAAATTATATAAGGCCAACATTTTTTGTATTTAAAAAAAATTAATAAACCTTATTGAAAATTTAAAATCAGTTCCTTAAGAAACAAAATCCATAGAAAAAAAGAGTGTAAAAAAATTGTACGAATTTGTTAATACAAATAGAGATCTAGCAGTCTACCGAAAGTGACCTTTTTTTGTTGAACGCACGCCACGATGAAGATTTTCCATTTTTTTTAATTACAGTGAGATCTCGTTTTTCTACCACCTTGATTTTTTTCCATTCTCCTCCATTTTTCCCCCCGCTTTGTCTATTTCACCGAAATGACTATTTGATATCGCCGTCTACAGTCCTGACTACGCCCGTCTGACGTGCCGGCGTAACGATACATAGCGACTACCGCAGCGCCGACATTTCGGGCCAAAAACATAACCTCAAACGTAAAGAAGGCGAAAAACGTCGACCCGAACAACAATTGTCCTAGGAAATGTGCACGACTACCGTTAGAAAAAAAAAGTTGGATATTTTCAAAAACATCGTCGATGATGGAAAAGTTACTGCAATAGCCAAAGATTTTTATGCAACTAGGGCAGCTCATACTTTCTGATTACATGATGTCCTGTTAAGGGAAGGTCACCGCCGAGAGGCATGAAAAATGCATGAACTTCGGAAATTTTTTTATATAAAATAAATACTTAGCGAAATATGTTTCAAAGTATTTTATTCTTCTATGAATGGAGAGTAAATTCCAATTCTATTTATAAAAAAAATCCAAAAGGGCAACTCCAGCTGCCGTCAAATAAAGCCATGAACGGCCTTGCCAGTTCATCTGAGAAAAAAACGGGTTAAAAATGGTTAAACTAGACTAAATTTGGGAGGCCTTGTCGTTTTTTGTTTTCTGAAAAACCTCTGGATAACAAAATGGCAGCCGTTTAATAAAAAACCTAATTTTTGTGCCCGGCTTTTTTTTGCTTCAACGGACGAAAAAAATATTTCTAAATCAATCTTTGATAAAAATCGCTTTCTGATGGCTCCGCAAATTGAATTTTCTTTCAATTGCACGGAGATTCATGTGAATCGGCTCATCCGTTGAAACTGTATAGCGGCCCCGCGCGCTGAAAAATACTTTTTCTAGAAAAACGCATTTAAAGTTAACGTTTAGGCTGTAAATTCTAAAATACTTTAGATATAAAAATATCCTTTTACCCGAGTGTTCTAAACACTTTAAGGATGCGAATTGTGTCTAAAAAAATCGAATTCTTCATCTTCATGAACGGTAACCTGCCCTTAACCAAATTGCTCATAGACTTCAAAATGCGCATGCTCCCACTATTTGCTAACCTTCAACAACGCTCAAGCCACACCTCTTGGCTGGAACGCGATTTTTTACCAGTGGTAGAAAATCGAGGTCACACTGTATATCCGGAGCCCATACCAACGAGTTTCTTAATGCAGATATAAAAGACCAAAGAAGTCTCGAAAATTTTTGCACAATCTCGAAAACCTTGGTGCACATCTTTACAAAAGTTTTCGGTAATTATGCATAAGTGGGGCGCCACCCCAATTTCGATTTGAAATGTTGTTTTTTCGACACGAAGTTGATGATTCCATTGTAGTAAGTAATATTACGTTGCGGGAGGCTGACATTTTCTATTAATTCCATAAGTTATGGGGTTTAGAAGTTCCCGGAGCCAGGTTGAAATTCCGAACTTCGAATGATCAGAACGCTCAAAATTCCGAATTTATTAACTAGTACTCAATACTTCTGGAAATTTATAATTCCAGAATTTTATAAACAGAATTATCATATAACCAAAAAAATTCATAAAATAAAAAGCAACAGTTATTTACAACAACAAAAAAGTCCCAAAAGTTCTATGATAAAGAAAATGAAATGAGGATGAATGAGGATAATAGTATAAAGGTGATCTCATGCGTGAGTTGAAAATTCAGTCTCATACTGTAGTGAATTGATCCAGTTTTATCCATGAAGTCCTTAAATGTCTTCAAATTAAACTGGATCTAGGCATCATCGTGGTCTGAATGAATTAGTTCAGTCCACGATGAATTTTCAATTAAAATAAAATAAAAATTACTTTATGAGTTTTCAACTGGAGCAGGCGGAGTGGGAGAAGTGACCACTGCATTTTTTTTTCATTATTGCATTCAAAAAGGCTTCTTGTATAAATCCCCCCCCCCTCCCTCCAATATAAGCATCGAAATTTTCGAAAATGCCCTATTTTATCACGTGTTTCCGGGAACTTCAAAACCTAATAACTTATGGAATTAATGAAAAATGTCAGCCTCCCGTGGCGGAATATCATTAGTGGTGACAAAAAAAGCAGTTTATGCTAAAAAAAAATGTTCACATTAAAATTGGGATGGCGCGCCACTTATGCATAATTACCAAGTTTTCTTTCGAAAAAAAATGCAAGTGTGCGTCTTCTCTTCGAAAATAAATATTTTTCAAAAATACTCGATACTTCTTAAAATTTTTTAAATCTACATTAACAAACGCTTTAGTATTTTGCTCCCGGTTGAATCCGAAAAATTGGAAAAACTCCATCGCGGGGTAGGGGATTCGCTTAGGACTACCGCCGGACTTGTGCCGCCGTTTTGAATTGAAAAAAAATGTTGAAAAATCTTTTTGGATTCATTTTTATATATATTTTGAGTCAAAATTTAAATTTAAAAAAAGTTCGTGCATTAAGGCGGGCAACCACTTTAGGAGACCGAAAATTAGATGATTTCTGGTTTTTTTTTATTGTGAAAAAAAAGGAGGGTTCCGCACCTCTGACAATAATTTATTCATATTTTTATACATCTCTGGTTATTTTTTCAAGTGATTTCATGCATTAATTAAGGTGTAATCCGCTGTGTCCCTTGGCGTGTCCTCATCGTCGTTTTCGATTTGCGGGAATTGTGCAGCTCACAATTCGCATCTGAAATAGTCCAACAAATTTTTATACATTCTTGAGATGTTTTTCAAGAACATGAACCTAAATTTTGAAAAGAAAAATCGAGAATTGAATGTTGGAACGTGTTTGAAAAAAAATTATCGATTTTTAGCATTTTTTCCCCGGCATTTTGCAATAAATATGTTTTAAACAATCTAATCTTTCCAACTTTAGGTTCATGTTTTAATAAATTATATTATGTAAACGTGTTCCAAATTTGAATATGATCCATCAATTATTTTTTGAGTTATGATTCCCGCAAATTGAAAAAATGTCGTTTCGAGAAAAACACGTTTAAAGTTTCACAAACGAAAAACTCAAAGTCAAATGTGTTTAATCAAATGATAAAGTGTCGTACCGATTAATCAGCGATTCCAGCACCATACAGCAGTCCTTCCTCTTCCTCATGCAACTCATTTGAAGCTTGCATTTTCTCTTTACGAGCTTTTCGAGCTTCTTTTGTCTCTAATAAACTTTTTCTATTTTGTTGAGCCACGCGCATCTGATCCATTTGTTCGGCATATCCTTAGCTCTGCCTGCCAACTACGATTTATAATTTATTCATAACCATGAGTAAAGCTGAATTTCCTTTATTGTATAAAATAACAGCAAGAAATGCCGCTACTTCGATTATTTTGTACCCAGAATGGAGATGTTTTGGAGCTAATCGCCAAACGGTTGAGTTTGAGTTTGTTTGGGTTATGAAAACATAAATTTGGGTTATGAAAACCCAAACAAACTACCTAACTGAGCGCTCGTGGATACCTGAGCGCGCTTGGGAGTCGAGCGGAGAGTCCTTATCATTTATATACATACCGTTAGAAGGAATCCGAATATCGTTTCGAAATTTTCAAGATGTATTCTTAAGATATTTTGCTAACGATTTATGAAATTTAAAAAAAATAATTTTTTTTAAGCACCTAAAGTGGTTGCTCGCCTTAATTAAAAATCGATGAAAAGTTTGCACGTCAGTTTTCGGCCCAACATGCCCCAGCGTCAAGTTCTCATTAGTAGCGACAGCATTTTCAATCCATTTTCTTGCATGGCTACATTATGACTTGCTGAATTGTTCATGCTGGATATTTATTGTTTTTGCAATTGACATACAGGTGCGCGACGAGTGGCAGAGAGCAGCCGTTCTACCGGTCGAGAAGATAAGCCCACCTGACAACTCGGCATGCGCCTATGGCTCGTCCTGATCCGCCTTGCGTAACCTCGTCCCAGGATTTTTACAATGGTCGCACTCCATCAAGATACGCCACAGACTCGACGAGATCAGGCCTCTCGGTCACGAAAATAACAACAATTACGGCCAACTGCGCTCGCGAATACTGTGAAATCGTCGGCCAAAAATCTCTTCGTTGTTACTGCACCAATATATATATATATTTTTTTTTTTTCACGTACTCATACAATTCATTTTGTGGCGAAGTAGAAAAAATCGTTTGGAATGACCGTGATCGAGCGAGCCCGAGTCGTTTTTGGGACAAACAAAAACATTTGTCATTCTGCAAGCGTGAACAAATCCCTCGCCTTTATTTTCCCGAGTTATGGTTCGTGTCCGAAATTATCTATTTAAAAAAAAAAAGGTAATGGTCAGCAGTCGAATTCAATTACTTGCCCATTTTTCGATCAATTACAATCTCAAATTAATTTCTCCTCGTTCCTAATGTCTCTTTACGGTTAATTACAATTTCACAACAAATTGTCCTCGTTCCCAATGTCTCTTTTCGATTAGTTGCAATCTCACGTTGTATTGTCCTCGTTGAGACTCCAATGCCGTAGCTCGTGAAAAGTTCTCGTTACCAAAAGTTGTGACATCACGAGCTTGACGATCGAACCTGTAGATGGAACGAGAAAACATTCTAAACGATTGTTCCACTTTGAGATTTTTCCATTCTCATCTTCAGCTTCATTCGTTCGCCAAAAGTATTTTCTCCCTCATTTCCACTCGCCATTGAGTGACGGACAGGTATCGCGATGTCCTCGTACGTTTGCTCGCTACGCTGCCGATCTCGAGGAGAATTGAATGAGGAACGGAAGCTCGTGAATGTACTAATAATTCGTAAAAAAAAATGACTATTATATACATATGTATATATATATATTTATGAGGCATTTCACGCCATTTCACCTAGCCCGTGACTCCGACCATTTTTTATTTTCCTGGTTTTTTTTTGTAAAATTGTACCCCATGATAGGAATATTTACACTAATTTTTAGATTTTTATCTGTTCTCTTTTAGGAGTTATAATTCCCCAAAAATGAAGATTTCAGAAGTTTTGGAAACGTTTAAACGTTGATAACTCCTGAAGTAATTGAGATATCGACAAATGTCAATATATATTTATATTTTTTTCATTTTGAAGCATACTTTCATGAAAAAGTATGAAAAAATTATCAATTGTACCGGACCACGTATTTTTTGCTTCGGAAGTGGAAACTATTTTTTTAAAGATGATTGCCATTTTTTATTTTTTTTTCAAAGATTTGTCTAAAATAGAGTGACCGATTCTATGATTTTTAAGACTAGTCTCATCGTGGGCCTATTTTTCCTTTTATTCTTTTCGAATTAATCATATTTTTTTTAAAAGGTTTTCATCATTTTAATCTTGAAATAATTTTCTCTTTCAATAATTCGAAATTAAAAAATAAATTAAAAGAATAATTAAAAAAGAAATTAATCATTTCTCTTTTAATGATTTGAGATTAAAAAATAAATTAAAAGAATTATTAAAAGAGAAATTAATCATTTCTCTTTTAATAATTTGAACAAAAATAGAAGGAAAAATGGGCCCACGGTGAGACTAGTCTCAAAA
The DNA here is from genome assembly GCA_963932345.1 of Ophion ventricosus. NCBI lineage: Eukaryota > Metazoa > Arthropoda > Insecta > Hymenoptera > Ichneumonidae > Ophion > Ophion ventricosus. The sequence continues at coordinate 8,565,420 of OZ010721.1, forward strand.
ATCACAATGGGTCACTCTATTTTAAAGAATTTTTTGAGAAAAATAAAAAATGGCAATCATCTTTTAAAAAAATAGCTTCCACTTTCGAAGCAAAAAATACGTGGTCCAGTATAATTGATAATTTTTTTCATATTTTTTTCATGAAAGTATGCTTCAAAATGAAAAAAAAATCTATATTGACATTTGTCGATATCTCAATTAGTTCAGGAGTTATCAGCGTTTAACCGTTTCCAAAACTTCCGAAGTCGACATTTTTTGGAAATTCATAACTCCTAAAAGAAAAGAGATAAAAATCTAAAAATTGGTGTTGATATTCCTTTCATGGGGTACAATTTTACAAAAAAAAAATCAGGAAAATCAAAAATGGTCGGGGTCACGGGCTAGGTGAAATGGCGTGCAATGCCTCATATATACACGTATATATAACGAAGCCAAATAATTCATAGATTTCGTAGACTGATCAACGAACCACTGAGAATTCTGTGAAAGGAGTATCTTGTTATATATCAACCGCCACCGAGTATATATATATATCAAAACGATAATTTTCGCCTTTCGACTGCCATTTGTTTGACTGCTACGTATAAACGCGGCTTGATACGCGAACGAGCACGTTTGCAAGTACGAGATGATACGTGATTTGAGAAAGTCCATTTGGAGAAGCCAAGTTTGTCCGGACGATAGGAGAGGGAAGAAGGGGCTGAAACGAGAAAAGTTCGGCCGAAGTAAAGCGTAGCAGTGAAATTCGTGGTATTTGCACGGAGCGAGAAATAAACGCGTAATTTAGGATAGGGGGAAGTGCGGGAGTATGGGAAAGGCTAATTGACGAGATCGTATGAGGGAGTTAAGGCGTTACACCACCTTGGCACTCGGAAAAATAGATATAAAAAGAATTTTCTTTTTTTTACACGGCTATTAAATATATAAAATAATTTTCATTTTTCACAAATGAATTATAGTTATATAAACAAATTAAAAAAAAAACGAATAATTATTTTTTTAATGCCGGAGATATAAGCCGTCTAGTCGGAGCCTCTTCTGAAAATCCTTGCGGATGGTGGAATTTTTTTTCTGTCAGGCATCGTCTAAAAAATCAAAAATAATTTTTTTCCTATAAAGAAAAGTAATAGTATAGTATAGCGAAAAGTGTAGTGTGTAGGGAAAAAATTTAAAAAAAAAACATTTTTGTAGAAATTACAGCTGATTAAAAAAGAAACTCTGATTTTTATCAAAATTTTGAGTTTTATAAATTAACTAGCTTCCGCCCGCGGCTTCGCCCGCGTAGAATTTGGTCCATAGAAACTTCATTAGAAGTAGAACCCCGCATCAGGGGTTTTGAAAAATCCTAAGATATGCGTTTGATTATTTGTTTCGAAGAATATTTATACCGAGTTTCAAGTTGATACACGCAAGGAAAGTTTTCCATACAAAATTTTACACCCAATTTTACCCTCTTGATAGGTGGTTTTCGATATATCCTTTTTTAATGCACCTCTACAACCTCTAAGGAACATATATTTCAAGTTTCAAGTTGATACACACAAGGAATATCATTTCCCATACAAACTTTTACACCCCATTTCACTCTCCTAAGAGTGAATTTTCGAAAAATCCTTTCTTAATGCACTTTTGCACCTTCTAAGGAACTTATGTTCCAAGTTTCAAGTTGATACACGCAAGGAAAGTTTCCCATACAAACTTTTACACTCCATTCCACCCTCCTAAGAGTGGATTTTCGAACAATCCTTTCTTAGTGCACTTTCACACCTTCCAAGGAACTTATGTTCTAAGTTTCAAGTTGATACACGCAAGGAAAGTTTTCCATACAAACTTTCACACCCCATTTCATTCCCTTAAGAATTGATTTTCAAAAAATTCTTGCTTATTTTACTTCTACACCTTCCAAGGAACATATTTGCCAAGTTTCAAGTTAATACACGCAAGGAATATCATTTCCCATAAAAACTTTTACACCCCATTTCATCCCCTTGAAAGTGAATTTTAGAAAAATCCTTTCTTAGTACACTTCTACACCTTCTAAGGGACATACGTTCCAAGTTTCAAATTGATACACGCAGAGAATGTAATTTCCCATACAAACTTTGCCACCCCCTTTCACCTCCTTAGGGGTTGAATTTCGAGAAATCCTTTCTTAAACGATGCCTCCAATCAACACTCTCTCCAAATTTCACGTTTCTACCTTTAGCGGTTTAGGCTGGGCGCTGATGAGTCAGTCAGTCAGTCAGTCAGGACTTTGCCTTTTATATATATAGATAAAAAAATGATTGCGGCAAAAAATCCTATGCTACATCCTAGATGATATTATAAAAAATATGTGATATGAATTTCATCAAAATCGGTTGAGTTGATCTCGAGATATTTTGTCTATCAGTTTGAAAAGAGGGTCCTACTAGCGAACTTATATCATCGAAGCTTTAAAAAAAAAATGCATCCGTTTTTTTAAATGTTGTTCATAAAACTATAATGTATTTGTGAAAAATAAAAATGATTCTATTAATTTAATAGACGCGTGAAATTTTTGTTTGAATTTTTATATGTATTTTTCCGAGCGCCAAGGTGACGTAACCCCTGAAGGGGAAAATAGTGAGGGTTAGGCATGGCGTGGCGGGATTGAAGTTGTAGATTATTGAATTCTCCTGTCCCTTCCAAAATCGATCGACCAAGACTGAAAGATGCGAACTCGATTAGACGCCATCGACGCCCGGCGAACTTTGGCTCTTTCAACCCCTCCGCTCGCATCCACGACCACCGTAGTCGACGTTTCTCCCTCGTCTTATTCGATTAACAGGGTCACTGGTACACGACGCGACGGTAGCTTACGACGGAATATTCAACGTTACGGTTATCCGAAATTTTTGTATTTTTTACTCGACCTGGCTTTTTTTAACTGGGAACAATTCGCTCCTTAATTCAGAGTTTACGCGCACCTTGTTAGGCCGAATAGTCAAGGGGAGAGTTTGAAGTTAATTTTTTGAGAATTCAGCAATTTTATTGAAAATTTGCAATCGATTTCTCGAAACATACACAACAGATAAGGCAAAAAGATTTTTGAAGATTTTTTTTAATCCAACATGGAGGTACACTTTCGGCGGCAATCTTTTTCACTCAACGCCCTGCACGGTGGAATATTTCCAGGTTTTAGATAATTAGATTTTGGATGATTATCGTAAATAATTAGATTTCAGATATTTATCTTAGATAATTATCTTTTTCAGTATTTCGTAAAAATATTTGATACTTCTCTAGTGTTTTATATGCCCATTAAACCTTCGCGGCCACACGTTCTCGCTATAACACTCTGGTCACTTGGGGTCGCAATGACCCCAGCCATGTTCAAACGATTGCCGCGTTGACCGTATCGTTCCGAATGACTCATAAAAATTCAGGATATTAGTTTGAACATTCCAAAATGTGGCATTCTCGGTATTATATTTTTATCGAATTTTGAAATGGCGGAAATAAATCAGCAAGGGATCAATTCATTAAAAAAGCCCTTTTTTACTTAAAAAAAATCGTAATACTTGCAATTTTCAATTTTTTTTTCACAAAATTTTAGGGTCATACTCTTGAGATATGATAGTTTAACGAAAAAAATATCTCCATAGTGAGCGTTTCAAAAAGGGTATATATTCTTATATCTGAAGAGCCATTTCGGAGTGAAATAAAGAACGATAATCATGAAAAATGAGCGATTTGTTATAAAAAGTGGCCGCCAACAACTTATAGTGATTTTGGCTTAAAGGAAAAATTCCACCGCAAAGCGGGTCCATTTTTGACGGAAAAAGAAATCTTCAAAAACATGTAGTTCTTTCATCTCAGTACATTTTGAAAAACCAATTGTGATTACGTGAATATAGTTCATCAATTTTATTTCCATGAGCGTCACCCGATCAGTTTTCTGCCCAACATGGTCGCGTTACCCCTTAAGCTTGTCGGGTAACTATTATTTCGTAAAAAAAAAAGACTGCACAAGAATGACTGAGTTTTGTTTTTATCAACGTTCTTCATTCGTCAAAACGTTTACGAACGATAAAAAAGCATGCGGAAGTATAGAAACGTTTGTAGAATTTCGTCTGCTCCTATTGACCTCTCGATAAGAAAAAAAAAGTCGTCTTGTATCGGTGAGCCCGTTGCATCGTAATTTTTACGCATTTAAGAAGAAAAAAAAATAAGGAAGAACCGAAATAAAATTGCATTGTAATGAAATTGAATTTATATATACAAAAGAAAAAAAAACAATCCGGGCGTACATAGCCTCGGGCCTTGTCGCAATGTACGAGAAGACGAGAAGAACAAAAAAAAATACGAGTGATTTTTCCAACGTGTATTTTACAAACTTTTTCATCTCTCGGAGCTTTTCTCCGAGCCGGCTAAACTTTGTAGTCGCCTGTCGTAATCGACCGGACCGCCGAATCCGTAATGTTTAATTGATATCTTAACGATAATGCTATCGAGCGTCACAAGCGTCATCGAAGACGGAAATACGCGATGAGAATACCGAGAGATTGATAATAAGATTTATAATGTATCCTCGAAATGGACGTAAAAGATTAAGGCTGGCTCTGACGTGCTTTTTGGTAAAACTATCTTTTATTTATTCCCCTTAAGGAGGTACGATCATGGGGACGAATCCAACTTTCGGGCCTGAAATTTTTATGTGATGTTGACAAATACGTTATGCACGCTTTGGAAAAATTTGAGTTATATTGACCATTCAGTTTTTTTCATAATAAAATTGCAAAGTCGAGCGCTTTGAGCTAGTGAAGCACGTCGTCTTATGGAGACGGTCAATCGGAAGTTCGGTGAAAACGGTTTTGCTGCTCACGTATCCAACTAAAGTCGTTGAAAAACTGAAATTTGACAAATTAGACATAATAGTTATTGTAAAAAATCGAAAATTCGAACTTCACCGTGTAGTTCAAGCACTACATAATAAAACAGTTTGAACTTCCGGTTGAATATTATCATAATGACGAAATAGTACCCATAGACGTGCCAACATCGGGCGTAAAAGCTGATTCATTTAGCGAGCATAACCTAGCTCTGTAGCGAGATTCTGCAACTCGGTAGCGATAGTTTTTTCGTTGTCGCTGGCTAGCGACAGCCAATCGCATGCACGATCAGAAGAAAGGAAGCCTCTTATTGGCTGTCGGTAGCCAACGACAACGAAAACGGTCACCGTCGAATTGCAGAACCTCGCTACTGCTCGGAAATAGTCTTGAAGACTCCAGAGTCGTTGAAGATCTAATTTTTCAGTTTTTATTATTAAATATGCAATGAATAAAATATTTATCAGAAATTTGGCACTTTGGGATCGACAATACGAATATTCAACATAAGTTAACATAAATCAAAACACCTGTGGGCTAACATAAATTTAGTCTCTTTGTTGAACCTGAGGGAGTAGTCGTACCTCCTTAAGATCAATCGATGCAAACGAATTACTCGAAAGTATTTTCATACTTGGTACTTTCGTTGCCAAGTTACAATTGTCAAGTTTTTTTTTTTGGAGCATGAGTTCTGAAGAAGAAAAAAAACAATAGAAGATTGCAAATCCATACATATTTTTACTCCAAAAAAACATTTTCCCTGATCTGCATAAATCGATTGGTCCTTGCCGCGAAACGTTCAGTCGTCGATAATTAATTTAAAAAAAAAGAATATTACTCTTGTAAATGCCGTATGAATTCGAAACAAAGTTCCGAAGACTTTTGCGTACGTGAAGGTGAAGACTTTCGCTTTATAATTAGCGCTAATTTGTAGCTTTTCTTATGAGAGATGGGAGTATCATTGTCCGTGAGCCAAGCTGTTTTTATTTTATTATTCCTCCTGCCCTGTGACGAATGCGAGCACTTCACGATTGTCCTTTCTCTTTGGCGAATAATCACGATTTTCCGAGGGTCGATCGAGTCGAGTTTTTCTTTTTTTTTCCTTCACTTTCCCTCAAAACGGAGATTTGGCAATCGTGATGAGACTTCGCATTGACTCGTCGACGATTAATACCTCTTGTTCAACTTCGATGATTGTACGAGTCGAGAAAAAAAAAAAGAATGCGCTGTTTGAAAACAGACGAAAGCCAAAATATAAAAGGGATTGAAAAAAGTATTCGCGACCCAGTAGTCGAAAAGTCCAAGTGACGAAGATTTAAAAAAAACTCAAAAGGCGGATAGAGCGAGACTCTTGTAGATAATTTTAAAATAATTGAAACAAACAAAAAAAATAGTAGTCGAATTAGACGAGCGATGCGCGCGCGGAGCGCAAAAAAAATCCAAAAACGGTTGAAACAAAAAAAAAACAAAAGCAACTAACAAATAAAAAGTCCAGGTGTAAAGGACCATTGCGAACGAGGGATTTTTGGTAGTTCAACTGCGAAACAATTATAATTATAACAACAAAAAACCTTGCAACTTTTCCGCCACGCGGAAGTATTCATTGCGCAGGATGATATAAAAAAACAAAAACAATTGACGACAAATTGTTACTTCGTCTTTTTACTTACAAAGAAAAAAAAAAGATAAAGAAAGGATAAAAAAAAAAGGAAGATACTTTGAGAAAGTGACGTCAAGAGTGAGGGATATTGATCACAACTATAACCAATTAATGAAGAATTCGTAAACGTAATAATAAAACAACACACAACTGCCTAGATCTCAGATTAACATTGTACTAATTAATAATATGTCCAAACGCACAAAGGACAAGTTTGGAGACGTATATAGACGTAATAAGTAGTTATGAATATATATAACACACATACACAGTGACACACACACCCACACACACACACACATATACATGTATACATACATATATGTATATTTATAAATTATGTATGAATATATATACATGTATATATACTTTCTCGTGACTACGTATGTAAATAATGAAAAAAAAGCCTTTCACTCAGGTCGAAAGGCTTCCAGATGGGGCGAGAGAATTTTTATTAAGAACTAATCAAGAGTCTGGCCTTGATGAAAGCGTTCCCACGACTAGATGACTAAATATAATAAATATACACACACACACACATATATATATACATAACTCGACGATTATTTAAACAATTGAGAATGACGTGTGAAATTCTCGCCTGTCTGCTCGAGCGTGAAATTTTGCCGAGGAAAAACAAATATATATATATATATATATCGTACGAAATAAATTCGTTTGCATTGAGAACTGTCAAAGACATCGCGGCTGCATTACAATGTAATTGATTAAGGGTCATGTGCGTGCGTGATTGTGGGATTGCTTTGAGCTATGAAAAAATGTGAAAGAAAATTTATGAGAGCAATGTTAAATCGGAGGGAATAAAAATCGTAGATATTAAAGGGCGAGACAAAAAAAAAGAATGTGAGGAGCTCATTGACAAGTCCTAGAACGTGTTGCAATGCATCGGAAGATAAATTCACGAACGATTTTCTGTCATGCATTTAGCTAATTTTACTTTCAATTGTGTTTGGCTTTGCTTGGAGTTCGTTGAATAGTGATTTGTTCAAAGATAACAGAATTGGTGAAATTGTTGGTAGATTTGGAGAAAATTGAATTTTAATATCGGGAGATGATTCGCAGACTCGGGGTTAAATTTTTTGGAAGGATAAATGAGCGTAATGAGTGAGAAAGAAAAATCAAACGACTGCTGATGGGGAATTTAATGAAACGTGTGTATGCGTGTATGTATGCGAGAGAACCCGACTTGGCGTGTGACAATGTAGCGAAGTGTATTGTTTTTACTCGCTCAGCCCACAATCGCAAACATCGTCGAAATTTCGCCCTGACGACTGAAAAATATTTTCTCTTTTTTTTTTTCAACCGTGCGTAAGTCGCAAATTGTCACGCGTCCTTCCTCGAAAAATTAGACAAATCCTTAGGAACGAAAATATAATTCATAAATCGAATTAGTTAGCGCGAGATTAACTTTAGATCATGGCGATGCGAAAGGGGATACAAAAAAAAAAGAAACACGTAACTCACAACCACACGACACACTCGTAAGCTGATAAAGTACTAAACCGACAAGTTTCAGTTCTCGTTTGATGTTAGACGTTCGAGAGAAACGAATGGCCGGGTGTGATGCAAATACACGACTCGCGGAGATCGAACAGTCATTAGAAAATTAATTCATTGAATTGTCACTCTACTTTTCTTAATTCACGGGAAAATCGAGCAAGGAAATTTCAATTAAATGCTGGAATAAATTGCCAAAAGTTATATTGTTATATTTTATCATGCAGCAGAGTAACGCGTGGCAAATCAAGGAAACCTATTGCAATGTTTTTCCTTAATTTATCGGGGAAACTAATTGAAATGTTTTTCCTTAATTTATTAGGGAAACGGATTTAAATGTTTTCCTAAATTTAACTTCTTCGTGGTCATCCTGGGTAGAATCGACCCGTCGATCAATTTTTCGCGTAAATGTATCATAGTTCCCGGCTTCCAATGGGACTGTATTCACCATCTTACCTGAAGTTTGAAGTTTACTCATACCATAAAATTTGCCCTCTTCACATGTCGGAAAAATACGTTTTTTGGACCGCGCACTATGCTACTATTTTTTCCCAAAAGTAGCATATCTAAGGAGTGTCACGTCCAAATTTTAGATAAAAATGTTGAAAATTCACGGAACTATGATTTTTTTTAGCAAAAAAGTGTATTTTTTGCGTTTTCACCTCTTTATAAATTTTTTTTACATGTAGCCATTTCATTTCTTATAAATACATTTTTCGTACATCATCTAGAAAGTTCAAAGCATGTTCCATAATTTTTTAAAGAACGGATAGTTTGGTCGGAATACTTTTTTGAAAACTGACTGGATAGAATTGACCCAAGTGTGACCACCGCGGTTGAATTTGGAAGTGTGACCACGAAGGGTTAAAGATCCTTAATTTAAAGGTCTTTAATGTCCTCAAAATAAAAGGGAAAAAAATAAATTAAAATGAAACAAAAATTCTTTTAATTTTTATTTTTAAATATTTGTTCATTTTATATTTAATTTTCAATGTTTAAGTTAACTTTTTTTCCTTAATTCACGGAAAAAAAATCGTTTTGCGAACGGATTTTAATTTTCTTCCTTAATTTATTGAGGGAACGGATTCAATTTTTCTTCCTTGTTTTAAAGCCCTTTGTAAAGGTCTTTAATTTCCTTTGATACCCTTAAAATTGAAGGAGAACATTTTTTTATGTTTGAATTTTTTTTCTTCAATTCTTAACTTAAAATATTGTTTATATTATCAATTTCAAATATTAACACATTTAATATATTTTTGTTATATTTTTTATTTCATATATTCAAATTTTTATTCCGTTTATATTTAATTTTCAATTTTTATTTTTTTCCTCAACTCAAGGAATAAAATAAAAATTCGTTTTACGAACGGATTTCAATTTATCTTCCTTAGCTCATCTTTAAAATCTTTGAAAACAAATTTTACGTAACAACAAGGGTATGAATTTCTGCTGTGATGAATCCATTTTTTTTCTGTACAATGCAATGGGGACTCGCGCCCAATTAATGTCCATCGATACAACAATCGTGTAGAAATCACGGAATAATTAGCATGTAAAAAGATTGAGAAGACTAAAAAAAAAATCAAGATCGAAAAGAGCAGCTCGATTTCTTCGTCGTTATTTGCAGTTCTCCTGGCGATATACTCATCTCCCTTCTCTCTCTCTCTCTCTCTCTCTCTCTCTCTCTCTCTCTCTCTCTCGTTATCGTAATGGAAGTTGAGAGTCTGTACTTTTTCGTTTAAACGTCCTCGATTTAGTCGCTTTTCCAAGTGCAACATCGCTGACGGCGACAAAACAATCTCGTGTATAAGTGAGAGAGAAAAAAAAACGTGCCGTAACTAAAAAAAAAGAAAAGAAAAAAAGAAAATATATAGAAATAAGATGTAAGCGAGGACATATGTGTGTGATGGACTGTCGTCGTGGAGAGACACGTGCACGTATCAACCGTTCAATATTATTGCATATTCTTATTGAAATTTTTTCGTTTTTTTGAGAAACTCATTTTTGTACATTCGTCGCCGCGGCGGAAAAGCGAGATTCGGAGTGACAAGAATTTTATCTGTGTTACCTTAGACGACATTGCTGGAACAATGATTTGTACGCCTTCTATGAAGGACCCTAGAGTACATTATGTTACCTAATACCAAGTAAGCACTTATTATCTAATAAATATTATTTACAAAATATGGATTGTCAGATTTTTCGATATATATTGGCCCGTAACCTCCCGATCCTCAACCTCCTTGCGGGTGTGACGTTTTTAATTCACGACGTAATCACGTTCGCCCATCAATTTTTTCCCTCCATTCTCTTCTGTTCATTAGGCTGAGCACACACGAAAAAAAAAGTAGCCATCGATGTCATGACCGAAAATTTAATTGACGATGCAAATAAATCGAATCGGCAAATTCGTCGTGCTTTCAACAAATTTCCTGAATATTTTACACTTTTTTCTTGCATTTTTTATTTTTTTTTCAATGTTTCCTTGCATTTTTTTCAATTTTTTAAGGCGTTACGTGGGTTTCGAAGCCAATAAATAGCATATTTTCTCTATTTTTTTCAAATATAATATATAAATTATTTTATTCAAAATGTTAAGCACATAAAAGAATAACATTTCAACAATATTTAAAAAAAAATTCATCCAAAAATTTGGGAAATTCAGCCGGTGAGACCTGGTTTCCGGAGACCCTTAAAAAAAAGTGTCCCCGTGGTGGTCAGGATAACTCATGATAGCTTTATCTGAAATTAAAAAACCGAACTTTTTCTGTTAGTAGATAAGTATAGCTCGTGATCGAAGGAAGGATTTTAAAAGAACATTGAAATTTGAATTTTTGGCAGAGTTGTATGCAAAATAATTCAATTTTTGGTACAATTTACACTACGTATAGCCTTGTAAAATTAGTTGTAATCGAAAAAAAAACCTTTGTTCAATCACTAGTCAATGCTATTTTGAAGAAGTGTGCACAATTTCAATAAGATCGGTGCGTTAATTTTTGAGTAATATACCTGCGTCGCTCCCGGCCGATCTTTCCCAACGGGGGGAATTCGCAAAGGCTCTCTCTCCTAGACTTTTACTCCGATTGACTTAAAACTTTGGAAGAATATTCGAGACATATAGTACTATTAGATTATAAAATGTTAAAAAATGGATTTTTTTAAATTTTCAAACGCACGTAACCCCTTAAATCCATTCTGAACGGATAGCATTCTTTTGTTGAGGTAGAAAAGTTTTAGCCAATGATTTTACGTGTAGCCAAAATTCCATTAGGTCCAAGTGTCAAAACTTAGCATATTTCTTAACGGGCACGCATACGTACATAATGTAATATCATATACGTTCTATTATCTATTAATTTATTTATATGAGCGTGTATGTATACTATACAAAGTGGTTGCGTTTACAGGCAGCCGGAAATGAAAGTCTCGATGTTGATGTACGTTACAGTTCGTACGGTTGGAAGGCTGTCAATTTAAAATGTGCATTTGTATGACCTAAACGCGTAATTATTGTTGACCAATCGCAGCCGGTTGAACATATTTAGCTGAGCTACGTAGCAACCATTCGCTACATTCATTGGCCATCTGCTAACTGGTTATAAGTGATGTACTCAAGCTATTTTGATGGGAGAGAGGTCAAGTTTGAAAGTCCGCTAATCCGGCGGTAGTCACGCGAAGAACCTGGTCCTTTTTTCCTCTTTACATTGAACGTGGATCAATCACTGTATCTGCGGGAAAATAACCGAATCGTTGTGCAATTGCAGACGAGTTGTTGGTCATGCAGCCTCGTGTTGATCCCGCAACCAAGGAAATCCGAGTCTCGTAGGTCAGGTAAACGACTCCTATAATGATTCCAAAATGACGGAGATGCGGGTCTAGTCCGAGCTTTTTTATGTGTAATTTTTTTAACGTAATTTTTTATGTGTAATTTTTTGTGCACTATTTTGGATCGCGCTTATGATTATAGATTTTTGGGTCATCGTTAAGGCTTAGGTAACAAAATTATTAGAAAAAATACGTTTTCTATACATGAAAAAGCACATTTTTTATGTAGCTCTAAGACAGTGTTTTTTATATAATTTAATACAATCGCCTTAGCAGAAAAAAGATTAAAAATTGAGTCACATCATGACTAAAGCTAGTGAAACGTTTACATTGAGTATTTATTGACGAGGTTTCTTCTTATTATTATTCTCATTTTATTATTTATTGACTTATATGTTTTAATTTATTTTTAATTATTTCCATTCTTTTTACTTATTATCATTCTTAATTATACTTTCTTCTTATTGTCATTTCTTCTTCTTATGATTATTATTTCTATTATTCTTTCTTCTTATTATTACTATTCATATTATTCTTTTTTATTATTATTATTTTTATTATTCTTTCCCCTTATTACTATTCATATTATTTTTTTATTATTCTTTCTCACTCTCCTCTCAAAAGGAAACTCGCCATTTCTCAAATTCCAATTGACGATTCCGGCTGAAATAAAATCCAGCTCAATTCTGAAAGCGTTCATTTTCACTTTCACGATTCAGGAAAAAATGCTCCAGGGGTTTTAACCGTTCATGGTCACACTTCCAATTTCAATCGCGGTGGTCACACTTGGATCGATTCTACCCAGTCAGTTTTCAAAAAAGTATTGTGACCAAACTACCCGTCCGAAGTGGTTCAAAAAATTACAGAACATGCTTTAAACTTCTTAGATGATGTACGAAAAAGTATTTATAAGAAATAAAACGGCGTCATGTTAAAAAAAAATCATAAAGACGTGAAAACGCAAAAAAGACACTTTTCCGCTAAAAAAAATCATATTTCCGTGAATTTTCAACATTTTTACCTAAAATTTGGATGTGATACTCCTTAGATATGCTACTTTTGGGAAAAAATAGTAGCATAGTGCGCGTTCCAAAAAAGGTATTTATTCCGAAATGTGAAGATAGTAAATTTTATGGTATGAGGATACTTCAAACTCCAGGTAAGATGGTGCATACAGTCCCATTCGAAGCCGGCGGAACTATTATATATTTACGCCAAAAATTGATCGACGGGTCGATTCTACCCAGGATGACCATCAAGGGTTAAGGCCGTTTGGCTTATCCAGTCAAAATTTCCCAAAATCATATCTTCTCAGCATCTAACTCCAACCCTACCAGCCCAGCAGTCCGAAAAAAAAAGAAAAACGGATTTACAAGCAGTGCGATTTCATAAAATTCGCAAGACTACGATCGGGGCCAATCACTGTATCTCCCGGTTCCGGAGGCTGCGAATACAAGAGAATCCGATATAACACATCGATCTGGACCCGCGCATGTGCAATGACGGCAAAACACTCGCCGTTCTCTCACTCCCTGGAAGTTTCGTGTAAACGACAGTCGTATGCATGTGAGTTTGGTGTACGTGTGTGGGTGGGTGCACACATACAAGCGTGTGGCAGTGTAAATCGTATGGAACTGTCAAGGAGAGGGTAGCGAGCTAACGGCGTGACGTTGGCGACCGGGATAACGGGGAAACCAACAGGTGATGCTGCTAGTAGAGGACTTGGAGACACTCCCTCGAGCACTCCGCTGTTCTCAATACACGTCTGTTTTTGTTTCATATTTTTATTCCGCGTCCCGGTTAACCGTGACAGAGAGAGAGCGAGAGAGATAGGGAGAGAGAGCGAGAGAGAGAGAGAGAGAGAGCGCGTGCTCCCCTCATGTGTGTGGGTGTGTGCTTTCGAATTAATCGTTGATCCTCGATCATCGTACGATCGCGGTCGATCAATCAAAAGAAAACTCGCAGCAATCCTTCGTATATTTACAACCCCCTGAACGTAATCGGCCATCATCAGCGCATCACGTATGTTCCCATCGTATACGCGATATCGTTGAACTTAGTCTCTCGTACCCGCGTGATTTTGTATTTATCTCTTCGAGCCCGCGCCTCGACAAACGTTCACCATCGACGAGGTTGTCGCGTGGGATTTCAAATTTTATTCCCCACAATGTATAAACACGTATACGTGTATGCGTGTGTATATTTTATGGTAAACGTATGCAGGCGACTTTTCGGGTGATTTATTGCTTTTTTCGTGACGAATGTTGATCGAAATTTTGAGTGTAGATAGTGGGCGAGTGAGAAAGTTGCCTCGTGGGGTGAATCTTTTGACAACGCAGGAAATTAAAAAAATATCGATGATATTATCGTCGCGTAGGTACTTGTGACAATCATTGGCAACCAGAATTCTTCGCTCGATGTTTTATTTATTTTACCGATTATTGCTAATACTTCGTAAATCGTAAAAATAAAAAATTAATTGATTCTGATCGCTTCACGGGGGGCAGCTTGCGTTTTTTTTTCGATTCAATCGCCTCCTCCAATGACGCTCCAATTATTTTTAATTGTCACGTGAACGCGCGCTCTTCGATCAGGCTGTCATTTATTTTATTTTTTTGCTTTTTGATTCGTGCTTCGATGAATTTAAGATGTGACCCGAGTGACTAGCGGATCGTGTGTGTGATCGATCCCTGTGTGTTCGTACATCGACCATCGTTCGACGAAAGCTCCGAAAAATTTGAAAATCACATTGAACCGCGAACCGATTCGGGATACCGTAAGATCGTTGCGTGCTACGTGAGCGAATGGCAGAACGGACTGCCAGAGGGAATGAATATTTGATGAATATATTTCGGTGCTATGATTAAAATTGATAAAGTAATTAGGTCGATGGTACCGAAACGGAGAGAAACCAATTTCGAGGCCAAGCAATATCGCACACTATCGTCAATTCCTCTATGAAGAATTAAAGTAAAAGGATATATGTTTTATGCATATGTATATACGTGCAAGCTGTGAGAAGATCACGTGTCATGTAAACATGGTTTGACGAGAGCAATATCGTCGGCTACGCCGATAACGGACAGGTGAGATGGTTTTTTATTTTTTCATCTCTCAAGTGATCTATATTCTTTTTTTTTAGTAGTTCTTATGATTGATGACTACTTTTCTTTCCTATACTTAAATTTAATTTTTTCATGTTATATTAGATTATATATATATATAAGATGAACAAATTTTTATTCAATTCTTTTTTAATCTTTCGAAGTAATCTATATTGTTTTTTTTTAAATAATTCTTGTGGTCTTACTACTTTTCTTTCATATACTTGAATTCAATTTTTATTTTATATTATATTTATTAGATAAAATAATTGAATTTAATTATTTTTCATCTTTCAAACCGATCTATATTCTTTTCAAAAATAATTCATGTGATTTTACGTCTTTTCTTTTGCATACTTGAAATCAATTGTTTTTTTTTCATCTTTCAAAGCGATTTATATTAAAAAAAAAAAATCTTGTGATTTTACTTCTTTTCTTTCAAAACCTTGAATTGAATTTTTATATTATATATATTGTTATATATATATGCATAAATACATAAATATGATGACATTTCGTATTTATGAATTCAGTTGATCATGTTCTAAAAGTGATCTATATTTGTTTTTTTTTTTCATAATTCTTGTGATTTTACTTCTTTTCTTTCGCATACTTGCATTCAATTGTTTTTTTTTTCATCTTTAAAAGTGATCTATGTTCTTTTTAAAAATAATTCTTGTCGTTTGACTTGTTTTCTTTCGCAACCTTGAATTCAATTTTCATATTATATATATTATAATATATTTGCACAAATACATAAGTGTGTTAACATTTCGTATTTATGAATTCAGTTGATCATGTTATAAAAGTGGTCTACATTCGTTTTTTTTAATAATTCTTTTGCTTTTCTTTCGCATACTTGCGCATTCAATTGTTTTTTTTTCATCTTTAAAAGTGATCTATGTTCTTTTTTAAAATAATTCTTGTGGTTTGACTTGTTTTCTTTCGCAAACTTGAATTCAATTTTCATATTATATATATTATGATATATTTGCACAAATACATAAGTGTGTTAACATTTCGTATTTATGAATTCAGTTGATCATGTTATAAAAGTGGTCTACATTCGTTTTTTTAAATAATTTTTTTGCTTTTCTTTCGCATACTTGCGCATTCAATTGTTTTTTTTTATCTTTCAAAGTGATCTATATTATTTTTAAAAATAATTCTTCTGATTTGACTTCTTTTCTTTCGCAACCTTGAATTCAATTTTTATATTAGGTGTGTGAATTAATTTTTACAGTTTTCTTTCCATACTTGCGGTTTATTAAAAAATAGACAAAACCGTGTTTAATCCGGGTAATATCCCCCGTTGCTTTCTACAAACTTCTGCCACCGATCTGGTAGCATACAGATACCATCACGATAGAAGCTGGCTGGTTTCGAGGCGATAAAGTCATCGACGAATTTCCTAATATCTTCAACTTCTCGGAAGTGGCTCCCTCTTAAGCTGTGAGCCATTGACCAAAATAGGTGATAGTCGGATGGGGCCAAGTCCAGTGAATATGCCGGATGAGGAAGAACTTCCCAGCCCAGGTTTAAAATAGTTGTTTGGGTCGTACGAGCAACGTGAGGTCGAGCGTTATCATGCAGGAGAATGACTTTTCGCCTTCCGTGTCCTGTGAATGGCCTTTTTTGCTCAATTGCTTCGCTTATGTCCTTTATGTCCCACCAGATACACAAAAGCTTTTTTTTGACGTTCATTTGCGGTTTGGAAGTTGACGTTGTTGGTTCTCCAGGGTCCACCCATTATTTTTTCCGCTTGGGATTCTCATAAAGGATCCATTTTTCATCCCCCGTCACGATTTCCCAGAGAAAGTTCTTCCTTCGTTGTTTGCTAAGCTACCAAAGACACGTGTTCATCCGTTGTCCGAGGTTTTATTCGGTAAGTTCATGGGGGATCCATTTCCCGAGCTTATATATATATATTATTATATATATGCATAAATACATAAGTGTGTTAACATTTCGTATTTATGAATTCAATTAACCACGTCTATTGGAATGTCCGCAATATTGTTTACGAGAATAATAAATGGCGCTGAAGTTTTCATTGTTCGAACGCAACGAAAAATTCTTTCTTACAGTATTATTTCCTTATTTTTCTTGCCGAGCCAAACATTGGTTTGTACTTTTCGATTGCAGATCTCCAAATGAGTATCTTGCAAATGATTGAGAGACTTTCATAGCGACAATCTGTAAAAAAAACGCTTGAACAATGTTAAAAAATCAATTATCATTGCATTCCGATGCAAACTTTAATCTTATGATAACACTAGCTTTTACTCGCGACATCGTCCACGTAGATTTCAGATATAAACTTTATTTGATTTTAAACGGAAAGTGAGTCAGTCAGTCAGTCAAA
This sequence comes from Ophion ventricosus, assembly GCA_963932345.1. Taxonomy (NCBI): domain Eukaryota; kingdom Metazoa; phylum Arthropoda; class Insecta; order Hymenoptera; family Ichneumonidae; genus Ophion; species Ophion ventricosus. Next base: position 8,582,742 of record OZ010721.1, read on the forward strand.
GAACAGTTTATATTTTAAGAAGAAAAAAAGACCAAAATTCAAATGCAAATTCAAATTCAAATTGAACCTTGTCGAATTTTGGAAAATGCTGAAATATGTGTTGCATTATTTGGATTGTAGAGTATTTATGCCAAATTTCAAGTAGAATCGACCAAAAAAATATTGTTTTCTACACAAACTTTGCCACGCCTTTGCAACCGTTTAAGTGTTCAATTTTGGGAAATGCTGAAATACGTGTTTCATAATTTGTATTGTAGAAAATTTATGCAATTTTTCAAGTCAATCCGACGAAAAAAAAAATATTTTTCTATACAAAATTTTCCATCCCCGTGCAACACATTAAGGGTTAAATTTTAGAAAATATTGGAATACGTGGTCCATTAATTGTATTGTAGAGTATTTATGCCACTTTTCAAGTCGATCCAACCAAAAAAATCTGTTTTCCAACACAAGCTTTTCTACCCCCTTGCAACCCCTTAAGGGTTGCATTTTTGGGAAATGCTGAAATACGTGTTTCATTAATTTTATATAAGACTGTTTATGCAAAATTTAAGAATCGAATTTTTAAAAATCCTTTCTTAGTGCACCACCACACCCTCTAAGGAACATAAGTACCAAATTTCATGTTTGAGTTTGTTTGGGTTCGTTTGGGTTTCAATAGTACTATCTTCGGTAGTTTAGGCCGTGCTTTGTCTGTCAGTCACGAAACAGTTTTATATATATAGATACAAGAAGATTGTGGATGAACAATACCAAGCTCATTTTAAAAAAAACTCAGCTTATAGCTCGTTCCACGAGTTTATTCCGAAAATACACTTTTGAATGATTTTTTTCGTAAACTTTCCACCGCTCATCGAGTCACGATAAATTTTTTTTATTTTCTCAACGAGTAAAAGAATCTTGTGGAAAGTTACTCGCTTTGCGGGCGTTTGGGCCATCGTTCTACGATGTGTACTGTATACGTGTGTCTACAGCCACGTTTTGCCGGTTTTTTTTTCCCCCAACAGGTGGTAAGCGACGCTCGCGTCTCTTTGCGCTCACGAAAGAAAACGAGCAAAAGTTTCTCGTCTATGAGAAACAATCGTTTTGGGCCGGAAAAAAAAATTCCAAAAATATTTTATAATCGTGAAACGCGGTCGAAAAATGTTTCATCATTTTCACTAGAGTTATTAATGGAATTGGTGGAATCTGATAAATCGAATCAAACGCGCGAAATGTCATTAACAAACGCAAACGTGACAGCAGCGTTAATTGAAGGTGATGTCGCCTGGGGACTCTGCTTATTGAGGAGAAACGCATAAATTCTCCAGTCGACAAGTTCTTTGCGTGGGCGGATCACGGATTCATGATATTCCCGCGTGGGTCATTTAACGCGTGGTCAGCAAATGTATCAACGTGTAGCGTCAATTGAATGACTACGTCGAACGATTTTCTCCGACAATGTGATTTCACGTCACAGCCATATGACGAAAAGTCACGGTTGTGCAAATCCCAAGCAGGATTCAAAGTGACCCAAAAATTCAAAGTGCCTTCACTGCGACTTTGGGCGAAAAACGTGTAGCAGAGAAGAATGAAAAAGAATATGGCTGTCTCGAATCTGGGTTCGCCGCGTTATCGACCCTGTTTTCGCCTGCTGAGTTGAAAATTGGAGCGATTAGCGGCTCCAAACGAATGGGCGCGGTTTACATCGCAACCGATTAAAAGGTATGAAAAAAAAGATTTCCAGCGTGGGTGGAATTCTCCTGAGCTGTCGAGAACCCGGTCCTCTTCGGGAAATCTCACCTACTCAAGGAGGCTCCGTCACGAAGGGTCGGGTTGCGTGGGCGTATAAGCAGGAACTTTTTTCAGTAATACGCATGTTTGACATAATACAGTTGGATACACGGAGAGAATTAAATGTTAAAAATTACCGTGCAGTAACGGTAACCAGATGACAACCCTGAAACTTCGCTTATTATTACTGAGTAAAACACAGATTTTCACGAAAATAAAATAAAATTTCTTCTTCGGATAGAAAATTTTACCAGATTTTCTAGTAAATTTTCATGTGTAACAAAATACGCAAAACTTAAATTGAAAAAATATATAATATCAGCGAATTTTTACTGTGCATTTTATTATTTTATGCCTTTCAAAAATGTCTATAAAAAAGTATCGTCTTTATAACAGTTATTTTAAGATTTATTATAAAATTTAATGAGTGTTATAGGAAAATGTATTGTGCTCTCGGTAAAAATTATCGTGCGCGCTACCCTTCTTGTATAGTAAAATTTTAGCTACGTATTTGAAATTTTCTGTAACGTGAGTTAAAAAAAAACTTGTCGCATACGAATTATTATGCTTTTCTCACTTGTCACCACATTGAAATATATCACGGTAATTTTTACCGTGAAATTCACGACAAAAATTACTTTTTAATTCTCTCCGTGTATAAACGTATTATTGGTCATTTTATATAAAAATTTATTAGCTGTACTTGGATCAATAAATACCGTTACATTGGCACAATTTTAAGTTACGTTACTGCATAGAGAAGTACGACAACGTTGCAATTCTTCATCTCACTCTCTCCTTCGATTTCTCTGTCGTACTCATGACACCGAACTGACCGCGAGTCGTCGCGTGATTTGAACTTATTATTGTAAACGAAATGTTCGTATTTTCAAAGAGTTTACAAAATATTTAAAAGATGCTTGTTTACTCTGAAATACAATTTTATTTTCTATTATTGTTGAGAAATACATGACAGGTTTCATTGATCGATCAAATTTGATATTTTATTACGATGAATCTAATTGTTCTACCTACACGTCAATCACAAACAAATCTAAGGTTAAGTAGCTGGTGGTTTAATTCGCGCGCATACCCACCTAAGGTATAAAAAACATCTAATTTCCGCTACGTTGCTGAATCTTTACACGATCGCGAAACCTCTCGGAACTTCAAATATCCCGACATTTTAACATCAAATATCTTTTTACATAAGTCGTTAGCCCAAAACTTTTTTATTGTATTTGGAATCCTCATGACCTAATCAACGTTATTGTAGTTTTTTCTCAATATCTGTTGCGTGAGTATAATGACATCACATGATACAAGCGTTTTGAGGGTGACTCTTGCATAAGCCCTGTGTTAAAAATCCTAAGTTCAACAATTTGTATCTCCCTTATTTAGTCGTTGACCTTACCTGAAACTTCCCATACGTGAACATGGGTACATTATCTATGATATCCTCAAAAATTATTGTTTTCCGGAGGTAAGACGGTTGTGACGAAGCGTCCTTAAAATTTGACGGAAACGTCGTTCGCAATAAACCGATTCGAAGATCGAATTGTGAAGCATTGAAAGCCTCCATGCTAAATGCACAAAAATCCTACGGCTGGAAAACTCTGTGGAGAGAAAGAGGGTGCGGAATCGTGACCAAAAAAAAAAAAATCAAACCGGAAAGGCTTCGCTGGATGAAAAATGAATGGGATGTCGAGTTTTGCCTCGTGGATGTTTAACGACGCGAAATTATTCCCAGAACTCCGAGACTATGCACGTGGACGTAACAGCACGTATGTGGGATGAATAATTTCGAGGTAAATCGAACTTCAACATGGCGAAAAGAACAGAACGAACAGAACAAAGGAGCGAGAGAGAGAGAGAGAGAGAGAGAGAGAGAGAGAGAGAGAGAGAGAGAGAGAGAGAGAGAGAGAGAGAGTGAGAGAGAGAGTGATGCAGACCCTGAAAAATCAGCACGCCCGAACGTTATTTCAGTCCTCGACGGCACACGCCTTGAATTTTCTCATCCATTATGCCCGGTGTGGCTATGGAAATCTATTTTAGAGCACTAATAAGCCCAACGCTCGTCAATATATCGTTTAATCGATCTTCGAGTAGGCACGCTACTGCTCCACCTTCTTGCCATCCTCAGTGCAAAAAATCCGCATAAATCCGTGCAGAAATTCTCGTAGGAATCCAATTGGATTGACATAGTTGGCCCTATTTCCTGAAAGGGATCCAATTGGTCATCGAAATGAATCCCTATACTAAAACGTTACGTTCGTACATTGGATTCTAATTGGGATTCCCCGCTGGAATCCAATTTGTATCATCAAGGTTTCCCACATTAACGAACAGAATCCGATACTTGATGGATCCCAATCCCATTCTGTACGTTCAATTTTCTAAACAAAATATATATATATACAAAATTATTCGATCTTCAACAAGTATGAATCAGGGGTCGGCAAGTATTTTATAGTGGGGTCCGGATACTTACATTTTTTTTTATTAAGATCCACAGCAAAAAAGAACTGCAAATATCAATTACAGTTATTTATTTTACAGTATTTCGACATAAACACCACCCACGTACACGGTCACGAAGCGTACAGGTTAAATTTCAACACGCCGAGTTTTTTTCTCGTGACTTCATATATTTTTTATTCGAGCATGGTAAGCATTCTCAAACGTCGTTCATCGGGAAAAAATGCAGAATCAAATTGGATTCTAATGAGGTTTCCCTATGTGCGGTGTCCTTAACAAATCCCTATAAAAATGTGGGTGCATCTTGATCCCGTGGACAATTTGGTCCACCAAATTGTCCACGGGATCACGACAGGATTTTTTTTTTTGAGATTGAACGCATTCCGGCTGAGATTTTCAAATAAACCCGTGCAGAAATTTGACAGAGACGCCGCACGTAGAGAGTCCACATTGGAATTCAGGTAGATTCCCGGCTATTTCCCGATTCACGTCCTTTAAGAATTTTCCATTTGGAATTATCAACCAAAATTTTTTGGATCTTCCAAAAAAAGAAAAGATTTTGTTGTGATTCCGTGCACAAGTTTGTTGGGGATTCCCAAGATGCACTGAAATCTCTGTAGAGATTTGTTAGGAATGCCGCACATAAAGACTTCTCATTGGGATCCAATCAGAATCTACACTGTGCCTCGATTAACGTCGTTTGAGAATTCCTACCACGTTCGAGCCGAAAATATGTGAAAAGTCACGTGAAAAAATTCGGCGTGTTGAAACATAACCTGCATGCTTCGTGAGCGTATACGTGTTTGTGTGCTGATATTATGACAAAGTGCAGTAAAAAAAATAACAAACGATAATTACAGTGGATTTTAGTGATGTCATTCAAATCGATTTTCAAGATATAGGTACCGTAAACCGGGGTAACTTTGGGACACTTTTTCAGGTTTTTGATGACTCCTGCCAATATATATTAAGCTAGGTAACTGAGACTATGGTGTTATATGAAGTTAACCTTCTCCTTTCAAAATATGGGCATGATTTTACTCGACAACCAATTACACCCTCATAAAAATCCTTCATCTTTGTCCCAATCTTACCCCATGAATTGGAGTAACTTTGGGAAAGTAATGTTTTGCTTAGAAAGGCTAGGGAAAAATCAATCTGTCCGAATGTTACATAGAAGTGTTTTGAAAGAGACTTAAGACACAGTTTTTAAAACATTTACACAAGGTTTCATTTCAAAATTGTATTAAAATTTTACAAACTACAGTAATAGTTTTTAAATATTAGGATTTAAAATAACATCATTGGTTAAGAAGGATAGATAAATTTTGATAGAAAGGTAAGAAACTTTTTAACATAAGTTAATTACTCGAGTGAATTAAAAACTTGTTCGTAAACAGGATTAGTACTTGAACCTTGAAAATTTCCCGTCGGCCAATTCGAGTAGGCTGGTTGATTTTCTAGACGATTTCATCCTTCGAATAAAAAAATTCGATTGACCGTTTCCAGTTTAGGGCAGACTTCTCCATCGCAGAGATAAGTACTTCTTCGTAATTTTTCATCTCAATGATCCGTTCCAGGTTAAACTCACTTTCGTATCTCACCAGAACATAGTCGCCCACCATAAGATTCTGGTAGAAACTTGAAGATTTTGGGGGTGGCGTTGATGGAGTAAGCTGTTCTTCCAAATCACTTTGGGAATGTTCCAATGTTACCCCACTCAGTGCTGAAAATTTACAACTTTCAAGTTATAAAATTAAATAAAAAAATTAAAGGTATTAATAACACTTGAAATAGATGTCAAATAATGTACTTCGAAATACACATACCAGCCGGTAGTGAAATATTTCCAGTTTTTCGAAGGCGAATGAAAGTTTAAACACGAATTAAAAATGCTACAACGAACGGTGAAAAACAAGATGGACTGCCGTCGGACGTCGGTAAAACTACAGCATCAAATATTTTTCGAAATACCGGCGTATTCAGAAGCGGTGATTGCGCCCCAATTCATAAGGCATGGTGTTGGTGGAAAATTCAAAAGTCTAATATTACGCGATTTTCCAAAGTTTTACCCCCAGTCCCAAAGTTACCCCGGTTCACGGTATTTTTATAAGCGATTTATACTTTTTTCAACATTCACTCATTTTGTATGTATATATAAACTGTTTAGAAAATTCAACGTAAATGATGCGATAAGAACCATCAAGAATCGTATCGGATTTTGCTCGATAATGAGAAAATCCTTTAGGATTTAAATTGGATTCGTACAATATATAAACTGTTTAGAAAATTCAACGTAAATGATGCGATAAGAACCATCAAGAATCGTATCGGATTTCGCTCGATAATGAGAAAATCCTTTAGGATTTAAATTGGATTCGTACATTGGATTCCAATGGTGAATCCTGATTAGAATCCAATCAACGAACGTGACGTTTTCATATAACGATCCAATGCGATGACCCATTGGATTCCAATCAGGAAGTATGTACAAGTATGGGAATCCAATTGGATTCCTACGACAATTTCTGCACGGGAAAGGTTTTCGAATGACGTAAATGGGGAAATAGTACATAATTCACTTGGATTCCAATGTGAGCTCCCTATACGTGCAGGGTCCGCGATAAAATCCCTATAGGGATGTGGGTAGGATCTGGAGACTTCCCAACAAATTTCTCCAAGGGAAAATTTTGTATCTAAACATCCGTATGGACATCCGTGCATATATGTTTCTGTTACAAAAGAACTGAAGGATGCATAGACACCGATCCACCACTCAAAGCTGCCACACAGAGTGTTTTGTATCGAGACATGTCACTCGAGATATCTCCGACAATACCAGTAGGCACGGGGCACGACACTCAGCTCAACTTTTCCACAGTCGATCGTTCTTACTCCTGCCTTCTCACAAAAGGTCGGAATTCTCATGCTCAAGCTCTCGCCATTCGTCTCTCCGCGTACACTTTATACGCCGATGTACAAGGGCCTGTCGTCGAGAAAAACGTGTGTATTTGTGTTCGATCGAAGCGCATACATGCGTTGGAAACTCTCGTTACGCGAGTATATAGCTCCGCAGATTCTCAGCTGGATACCATTGTGATGGAAAACACAGCCTAGCCAAAATGAACCAGAAATCGCGCGAGAGCGAGAGAAGGTGGAGAGGGATAGGGGGGGGGGCGGGGTTTGAGAGGGAAAGATATATGATATGTACACACGAGAAGAAAGCGCGAAACGGATATTACACACGAGTGGGTAGCCAAGAATCGAGCAAACACACGCGCTCACATATCTATCAGATTGGAAAGACCCCGAGGTCGATGGAAATGAGGAAAACGCTGAATCGGCAGAATTTCGTATGCTGAGGAACAGCTCCGATATATCCCGAAATTAAATGCCCCGTTATATTCACGGTTTTTTTTTCTTTCTACCGACAGATCCCATTCCAATTTGCCCTTCCATCGTAGATACAGGGTGACAGGAAAAATGACGTACGAAAGAAAAAAGTTCGATACCTCGTATCAATCCGAATGACACCCACATATGTTCTACAATCTTCTTTAGTTTTCGAGAAAAAAGCATTTGAATTTTTTTTTTCGAGTTTTTCTGTAGCGTGGACTTTGATTTCTCTTTCTCTTTTGTGTATGTACTTTCCTCTTAGAAGTTTTCAAGATAGTAGACTCGCCACAGTCACGTTGAAAAGTTTATTCTCCGCTCAATCGATGAAAGCTTCGAAATATTGCGTAATATCCTTGTAATGTAGGTTGTACATCTTATCGGGATGTAAACAATTATAAAGTAATGATGAAAACGCCTAATATAATGTTTACCTAAGCCTCACTTTTGTATCAGACTATCCATTCCGGCTACTAATACGTCGATACTCTGTGTATACGGATATGCACGCACTACTGCATTCTAGTTCTAGTCTGCTCCAGTTGCTTCGTGGCGCTAGCGTCGCTAGACATTGCTTAAGGACTTAGGCCTTTCTAGGATTTTCCAAAAATCGATTTTTTTTTGTTAAAAATGTACCTTAGTACGTATAAAATTATATTCCAAAAGATTATGCGTGTGAAAAATCTCTAAATACTCGATTTTCGAATTCTAGCGCAACCCCTCTTGATTCATGTCGTGACTTTCTACTAACTTTAAACGCGTTTATCTCAAAACTACATTTTTCAAGTCGGCCGGACTCATAACTCAAACAAATTTCAACCGATTCACTTGAAATTTTAACCGTATATTTAGAATTACATTTTCTGAGGCACTACGTAGGATTTTTTTATTATATTGCATAGTTCCTTTTTTATAAACAATTGTCTGACGATTTTCTCATGGAATTTTATACTTTTAATTTTAGAAATGCGCCATTTTGACAAAAAACAATATATTTAAAAAATCCTACGTACTTCTATAGCTAATCTTATATACCGGGTGGATCAATAACTATTAGCACCTTGGATATCCTCGAAACTATAAGGTTCACAGAAATATTTGCTGAAATGAAATTGCACAGTACGAAAGGGGCCATCCGATAGCGATAATAGTTTTTTTGCAGGTGGAGGTACTTCGGACATTTGAAGGTCAACTCCATTTTTTTTTAATGGATCGGTATCTTTTTTTTTCTGTATCATGAAAGAGGAGCTTAAAACGAGTTCAACGACCTATAACATAAGGCCATTGAAGGTCATAGAAAGTACAGAAAGGCGATAATACTTACAGTTTCGGTAGTAAATAAACCGGTAGTAAATACATTGTACTCGATTGACCGATTTATCGATACTAATCTTATCATGTTTATCTTATCCTGCAAACTTATTAAAGTGTCCTTGAAACAGTGTTTATTTTCAGTGAAGTAAACCGTAAGTATTATCGCCTTTCTGTACTTTCTGTACCTGTCTAAGAAATGTGTAAACGTACATAATAACGTACGCATTGATATTGATGGTCGTCATTTCGAACACTTACTATAAAACGTAGTAATTTTATTTACTACCGAAACTGTAAGTATTATCGCCTGTCTGTACTTTCTATGACCTTCAATGACCTTTTGTTATAGGTCGTTGAACTCGTTTTAAGCTCCTCTTTCATGATACAGAAAAAAAAATATACCGATCCATTTTAAAAAATGGAGTTGACCTTCAAATGTCCGAAGTACCTCCACCTGCAAAAAAACTATTATCGCTATCGGATGGCCCCTTTCGTACTGTGCAATTTCATTTCAGCAAATATATCTGTGAACCTTATAGTTTCGAAGATATCCGAGGTGCTAATAGTTATTGATCTACCCTGTATAATCGAAAAAGCTTTAGTGTCTCGTCAAAACTCAAAAATTATAGGAGCTGTTGGTCCGACCGTTGATCTTCCAGAAATAAAGTCGTCATCGGAAAAATGCTGCACAGTCGCCATTTTGACATGTATCGATGTAAAAAAATAAATTTGTATAGTTAATTACGTCTATAATAAAACCCCTATTTTGTAATTCCGATTTATTTTATGGTTTTGCTGAAAAAAAATCACAAAATATGCTCTTTTTTTGCCTCTAGACTGGCCTAAGGCCTTAAGGGGGGGGGGGGGGGGGGGTTAACTCTTTAGACGCCCGAAATTAAGACATTGTTCATGATTTTTTTTTAAAGATGATAAAATAATCGCATCATTTTCAAATTATGACATTATCTTATTGCAACTTTCAAGTGTTCAAAATTTTTCTTTATTATTAAAAAAAATAAAATGGCGGCATTATGTAATTCCTTTAGGCATCTTTTGCGTGATATCGTAAAATGCTCTATGTGCCTGATTTTTTCTATTGATCTGAAAAAGAAATCGAAAATATTTTTTCTGATTATTGACATGTGTAGGGGAAGGATATACCTATTAAAAAATAAAAAACGTGTAAAATTAAAAATGAAGTAGGCTTTTTAATCAAATTTTCATATTTTTCACCATTTTCTCGACAATGTTTACCACAAAAAGGTAATTTATTTACGCGATAAGTTTATAACTTTAGGTATATCCTTCCGATAATATTATAGTGAGAAACCTCCAAAAATCTCAGCGACATCGATCAATAACTTTTTGAGCTGTAACATGAGCAGCTTTTGGAAATGTAGTTTCGAGATAATCGCGTTTAAAGTTTCAATACGATAATGTGCTGTACGACTATGCTATACGACTATGTGCTATAACTTCGTAAATATTTCATTTTTCGATTATTCAGTATACACTCAATATATTATAGTTTCAAAGTATGTGAAAAAAATCGATTTTTTGAACATTGTAAAGGGTTTCCCCCACTTAATTTAAATCGCTATATCTCTGAAACTAAAAGGTCAAAGCTTATGATTTTTTTTTACCCACCTCGTCATATGTTCCTCTGGAGTTGAGAATTTTTTTTTAATCTGTAGAAAAGTTTCGATGTTATTGCGTGAAATGTGAAATTTTCCACTGCTCCCCATAAAAACACGTGTAAAATCATGCAATCTTTGATTGCCAATATCTCGAATACACAACGGTGAATCCTTTTGAAGTTTTGCAGCTGATCACTTAATAGTATCCTGAGTGGATCCTCAAAATAAATAAAAATTCATAGAAAAACTCCTTGCTGAGACTACTACCTTAAAAGCAATTGAGCGTCATTTAAATTAACATAAGTTTTTATTCTAACAGCGGAACTTTGGTGATTGATTCTTTCGAACCAATTTTTTTTTAAAGTTTAATCAAAATCTAAGGCGTTAGTGGTCAGTTGTTCAATTATTTATTGCTCAACGGTGCACTTCATAACGATAGCGCAAGTAAAAAAAATCGCGAGGAACGTACACACAAAAAGGAAAAATGAAAAACGCTTTCTTCTCGAAGACTAAAAAAGATCGTAGAACATACATTGCGGTGATTCAGATAGATAATGATACTAACAATAAGCATCTAAGTTTTCCTTCTAAAGTCACTTTTCCGGCCACCCGGTATATATTCCATTGAGCACATTCGTCGAGAAATCTGCAATCGATTGAATATCCGTGAAGCATGATTCACCTACCTGATGTTCTCGATTAAATTATAACTGGAATGTACCTGAGTGGACATAAATTCACGCAGTTTGCCTAGTTAATGAACGCGATCTATTTGAAATCGTCGTCGAATAACCCGATAACTGGTACATGGGTCAGTGTTGGGCAAAATTTAATTGCTCGGGTAACTCACGATTAACAATTAATTTATTGTTAATTGCTGGGGTCGCAATTAACAATTAACCAATTGTTAATCGTGACTTTCCACAATTAGAAACTAATCAATTTTCAATATTTTCGGTGTATTTGATAAAAAACTAACAATTAAAACTGATTATTGTACAGGGCGTTGCGTAAGCCTACAAAACCCAAACAAACACGTCGTACCCGGTATCTGTAAAGTTAAATAGGTTAGTTGTTAGTTTTAATTGTTTCTTGAAATATTTAGAAAAGTTAATTGCAATTGTTTTAATTGCGAGTTGCAATTAACATCGATTGATTCAAATAAATTGATTGCAACATTCAATTAATAGTTAATTGCAATTAAATTAATTGCAATGACTTTTTTAGTCAATTAATGAACTGATTGAAAATTTAATTGATTAACATCCAACACTGA
>OZ010721.1:8594812-8852487 GCA_963932345.1 Ophion ventricosus
CTTTGGACATCAAATGTATAAGTCAAGCCCCACCACCCCCCACAATTTTATATATATATTTTTTTAATTGTCAAAGTAACATCGAGTATGGGGTTTCTTTGACAATGCATTGAATGCAACTTATGTCAAAGATTAAGTTACTTTGACAACCTTTTGATAAAAAAAAATTCATATTTTATGCATTATACAAGGAATCATATGAACAACAACGATTTTTTACAATCATATTGTCATCTTTATTAACCTTTCATGGTCACACTTCCAAATTCAATCGCTGTGGTCACACTTGGGTCGATTCTACCCAGCCAGTTTTAAAAAAGTATTGTGAGCAAACTATCCGTCCGAAGTGGTTCAAAAAATTACGGAACGTGCTTTGAACTTTCTAGATGATGTACAAAAATTTATTTATAAGAAATAAAATGGCGACATGTTAAAAAAAATTCATAAAGAGGAGAAAACACGAAAAAGACACTTTTTCGCTCAAAAAATCATAGTTCCGTGAATTTTCAACATTCTTACCTAAAATTTGGACCTGATACTCTTTAGTTATGCTCCTTTTGGGAAAAAAATAGTAGCATAATGCGCGTTCCAAAAAAGGTACTTATTCCGACATGTGGAGAAGGTGGATTTTATGGTATGAGGATACTTCAAACTCCAGTTAAGTGAAAACATTCCCATTCGAAGCCGGGAACTATTATATATTTTCGTGAAAAATTGATCGACGGGTCAATTCTACCCAGGGTGACCACCAAGGGTTAAGGAAAAATGTTACATAAAAATATCAAGTACCTAGGTTTCTATTATAGGGACTTAATCAGTCTTATAATTATCATTAAGATCAAAATCAACTTGAGCTACATTACAATCAACTTTAGCAACATTATAATAAACTTGAACAACAAATTTGAGCAACAATTGATATGCACATAGAAACAATAAAAAATGCACATCTAGATACCTTAAGGGATTACGTGAGTTTCGAAGCCAAAAAAAAGCATATTTTCTCTATTTTTTAAAATATAATATATAAATTATTTTATTCAAAATATTAAGCACATAAAAGAGCAACATTTCAGGAATATTTTTAAAAAATTTCATCGAAAAATTTGGGAAATTCAGCCGGTGGGACCTGGTTTCCGGAGAGCCTTAAAAAAAAGTGTCCTCGTGGTGGTCAGGATGACTCATGATAGCTTTATCTGAAATTAAAAAACCAAATTTGTTCTGTTACTAGATAAGTATAACTCGTGATTGAACGAAGGATATTTAAAAAAATTGAAATTTGAATTTTTGGCAGAGTTGTATGCAAAAACGTTCAATTTTTGGTGCAATTAACACTACGTATAGCCTTGTAAAATTAATTGTAATCGAAAAAAAACCTTCGTTCAATCACTAATCAATGCTATTTTGAAGAAGTGTGCAAAATTTCAATAAGATCGGTGCATTAGTTTTTGAGAAACCGTGTCCACCGACTTCAAAAATAGTGTTTTGAGAAAAATGCGTATACCTGCGTCGCTCCCGGCCGGTCTTTCCCAACGGGGGGAATTCTCAATAGCTCTCTCTCCTAGACTTTTACTCCGATTGACTTAAAACTTTGGGAGAATATTCTAAACATATTGTAATATTAGACAATAAAATTAAAAAAAATGGATTTTTTGAAATTTTCTAACCCACGTAACCCCTTAAAGTAGCCCCAAAAACTGTCAAAGTTACCCTCAATGTCAATGTAACCCCGTTTTACGGTATGCAACATGATTTGGTACAATGAAGTAATAAACCAAAAGTTGCTTGTTAACTAGTTAAGTTTTGAAACATTAACATTAATTGCAATGAACTTTAAAATATTTTTTCTCATACAATGGTAGAAGAAAATCTTTCAATCGCGTTTTTTTTTACCGTCTCGCACGCCGCATGGCAACGGGCGATATCATGATGTTGTTCCCCTCTCCCATACCTCTCTTTTCGCCATTTGATGCACCCGCGTGTGATGCTTAGTTTTCCAGATATTTCGATTGCCCAACTTACCTGACTGCTCAACATGCACCCTCCCTACGCTATCGAAAGACTCGTGAATCCCTGGATTCGAACCAAGAACCAAAGGATCATACTAAAATGAACCGTAAGCCTGATTGATATTGATGGCAAGTGCGATAATGGAGATGCGAATTGAACAGGTAGTCATTGGTCGGTGTCCAGAGATTGGATTCATTTAATCGATCGATTTAATCGACCTTTTTTGTTTTGTTTTTTTTTGCAAAATGCTCTCCACGCAGGATACTATGCGGATCAGTTGTCAGTTGCACAGGAAATCCGTGGCAACATAACGGTCAAGGTGAAGAACGAGTCTCGAGGTTTTCACCTCAACAACTTGAGCTACGCCGGGCCCATCGTGATGGGAGTCGGAGGTACGCGTCATATATAATAACTTAACAACCGGAAAACTTTATCAATCTTAGGGATAATTACGGGAGATGGACTACCCGACTAAATACTCGAACTGAATGAATCAATCACATTCATTCTGGCATAGTACGATGCGCTGTCATGACAGCCATCAGTCGCCCGCGTGTCATCGCTCCAAAGTGCACGCGTATCGAGTGATGAAGAGAAAGCTGATTTTTCGTATACTTGTTGTCGTTTTAAAATTTCGGTTTCGTATGTGACTGTGCTTTGTCAATTAACGCTAGATGGTGACGTGCTGTTGCTATATGTGCTATATTTAATGGAGAATCAGGTAAGGACTTGCTATTTCCTGCGTTGCGTGTCGTTATTTTATTATAAATATTAGATGAAGTAAAAAGTTCTGAGCGTTTTTTCGCTTTATTTCGACGATGAAATTAACATAGTTAGGGTTATCCAATTTAGATCAAATATGCGCCATTTTGTTCGATAACTTTTGTCCATTTTGAAGGCAATTTCATAATTCCGCGATTGAAGAAGTCCTCGTCCCTATTGGTAAAAAACTTGACCAGCTCATTTTCACAAGCCTCTCTTGAAGCCAGTTTTGTACCATCAAGAAAATTTTGCAAATGCTTGAAAAGATGATAATCGCTTGGTGCCAGGTCTGGACTATACGGCGGGTGCGATAAAACCTCCCATCCAAGCTCTCGGAGCTTCTGGCGCTTCGTTAAAGATGTGTGCGGCCTGGCGTTGTCTTGATGGAACACAACACCTTTCCTATTGGCCAATTCTGGCCGTTTCTGGTCGATCGCCTGCTTCAATCTGGTCAGTTGTTGACAGTAGAGGTCCGAATTGAGTGTTTGGCCCGATGGGAGCAGCTCATGGTGGATGATTCCCTTTCCAATCCCACCAAACACACAGCAAAACCTTCTTGGCCGTTAATCCGGGCTTGGCGATCGTTTGGGCCGGCTCACCGCGATTGGACCACGATCTTTTTTGGCTGTTGTTCTCGTATGTGACCCATTTTTCATCGCCAGTCACCATCCGCTTCAAAAATGGGTCGATTTCGTTACGTTTCAGCAAAGAATCGCAGGTATCAATTCGGTCCAAAAGGTTCTTTTGCGTCAATTCGTGTGACACCCATACATCGAGCTTCTTTTTGAGACCAGCCTTATGCAAATGTTCCAAACGGTTTTCTGGCTAATCTTCAATTCCTGGGAATGGACTAAGTGCTCACATGCCGGTCCGACTCGACGATTTCCATGATTTTATCGACATTTTCGACGATTGGCCTATCAAAGTGTGCTTCATCTTCGACGTCCATATTACCAGAACGGAATCGTTGGAACCACCGCTTTGCTGTTTCTTTCGATACTGTATTGGGTCTATAAACAGCACAAATTTTTTTGGCCGCCTGCTCCATCTTTTCACCTTGGCCGTAGTGGTACTGAAGAATGTATCGAATTTTCTCTTTTTTTACCTCCATTTTGGAACGCTGTAACACACAACTGGCTTCACCAAACACGAAACTGTCAAAAAACTTTTTTTGAAGCGTAATGTCACCTTTAAATCGCCGTATAGTATGACCCGATGTGATGTATACATCGTAAGATATGGCTCACTAAGGACATCTAGCGGAAAACGCTCAGAACTTTTTACTTCACCCAATATTTGATTGGTAAAATATACGGTGGGGCAAGATGGGATGGTAGATCCCCATCTAGTACATAGTACATGGGATACAGGATTATTCAGTTTTGTGTCATTTTTATGTTATTTTTCAGACAGCATGTGTAGTAGTAGTAGTGTGTTTATTCCAAGTTCAGCCTCGACGGCTTTACAACGCCCCTTTACATCGAGTGTACATATATACCTATAGACCCTTTTACATCGAGTATGCATATTGACATAATATGTATATTAGATCCTGCAGTCAACATTTGCACCTTCCTATACAGCATATCGCACCCGAACACCGTTAGTACTAGTTTATTTACATCGTATATCGTCTATTAGTCCTCTACTCCTATTCAGTCATTCTATTCTGTTGCGCCATTCCGCCTTCAGTTCTTGCCCGCACAACCCGCTCGAAGGTTTTCGCAAACTCGCACATTGCCACTACTGGCGCTTCTTTCAATTTCGCCATCAGTTTTACTCTTAGCGCTTCTCCTCTCGCCCCTTTACGCCAGTTATCAATTTTTTCCAGCCATTTTTCTTTGCATTCCCTTCTTGCCCCCTCGCAGAGCCACACGTGCTCTATGCTTTTGTCCACGCATGCTCTACAGGTCCAGTTCGCAAAACCTTTCATCCCTTCCCTTCCAACATTTCCGCATCTTAACCTTGCCCATTCCTCCTTGATACTTCCAGCAATTTCATGACTATCCCAGTAACTTTCCCTTTCAGGTCCTTCCTTAATCAGTGAGTAGGATGGACAGACGGTTGATCTCAGACAGCATGTGTATTGTTACATTTAAATAATCTTCTTTTGATAAAACTGTGTGCTACACATAGCTTCCTTTTCTTCTAGGATGGTACGGAATTATAAACGCAAGACGGAGAGGGGAACATGGCCCGAAGACGTGATGCGTCAAGCAAGAAATGAAAAAGAAAAAAGCTGAATTAAAGAAAAAAAAAACACTATTCATGTCTATGCGCTTTGCCAACCCAAATGAAGCCGATTCTTTGAGTGTAGTGTGATTGGGAAATCATGCCCCCATCATGCACCCAGGAGGGGGGGGGGGGGTACCCCATCTTATCCGCATTATGGGGCAAGATGGGGAAATCTCCCTTTTCTTGTTTTCAATTTTTATTTATTATAATTATCATGCGAATGTTCCTAATTTGATCAAATCTTGTGAGACTGATTATCGTAGGTTAACTCAGAAATAAATACGATTGTGTGACTTTAAAAACATGAGTTTTAATGAGCTTCAAACCTTAAATACCCCTTCTTGCCCCCCCCCCCCCCCTATTAATTACACGAGAACGGTACAACACACGCTTCGGGTTTGGTATAAATGCGAAACGCCGGAAAACTTGTCACACTCCTCGCGAAACTGCGAAAACCACACGCTAAGTGAAACACGCTTCTCGCAATCCTTTCGCCTTCCACCCCCCCCCCCCCCCCCGCCCCCCCACCCAACTTCGCAGGAAATTCCAGCAACACACCTGTTTCCCGTTCAACCTACGGAATTGCCAACGGCCAAACATGCGAACATCCTTTTGAAACTTTTGATTCGTCGCAACGTTCGGAACTTGTTCGAGATGGGAAAGAAAGAAAAAAAAAAAATTTGCCCCCAGAGAGATTTGAACTCTCGACCCCTGGTTTACAAGACCAGTGCTCTAACCCCTGAGCTATGGAGGCTCATGCATGCCTCTTGCTGAAATATACTACAAGAGTTCGACCCACCCGAGTCCTCGTTTCTTTGCCATTCAAGAGCAAAGATATCCAAGCGAAATGTTTTTATCACTCACGAAGATTAAATCTTTTCGTAATACGTTCACATTGCCATCAGCAACGAACAAAATGAAGCAAGATTTTGTTTGGGGCCAGATTGAAATTTCGTACTTAGAATGCTTCGATGATTTTAAAATTCCTAATTTTAATGTTCCGAAACTACGAGCTTCGTAATAATCATGCCGACGAAAGTCTACACAGTTGACTGAACATAATGCAGAACGGTACGAGTAGCGATAGAAAAAGGATACAAATATGATTTCTTATACGAGATGATTTTCAGAAAATAGTATGAAGAAGATCAACGCTTTCTTTTGAACGACCAGTAATACGACATACAAAACTTGGAATATGTAATATCAGGCATGCTACAAAATTCCGAAATTTTTATTATAGAAAACGAGCGAAAAGTTTAAATATAATAAAAGCTAATGAGAGATTCGTCAGGTTCACGAAAGTTTTGAACTCCGGAAAACATAGATTCGATCATCCAATTTTTGAAAACTACAGTTTAGATAGGGTTTAGGGCATGTACAATAACCTCACAAATTTTCCAACCTAGGTTTCTCATTAATGGTTAAGGCCCCACACCACGGTTCGTGCGCGATACGAGGGTGTGTATTTTTCGTAATTATTTTCAAGCAAACGATGAATGGAATTTTTTTTATTAATACTCATAGTCAATATATACATATAGAAGACTGTATAAAAACTTTTGTACTCGAATCTAAAGTATAGTTTGCGGTGTACGCCGCTTCCAAGAGGACCCTCCGACGAAATTGCTGCTCGGCGGTTGACAGCGATTAAGCCATACGGTTCATCTGAAAAATAAAATAAAAATATATTTAGAATCTAGACATATAGGTTTACAGCATCACGTAGGGGAATTTCGATATCTAAAAAAAAAAACGACGGACCAGCGAATTTTATTTCCGATTTTCATGGAAAATTTTCATCGTTCATAAAAAAAAATAGAAGTGGGCCCTTTATAAAAAAAAAATCCCTACGTGGTGCCATAGAGACTGGATTTTCGAACGGTTTAAGACTTGGCGCATGCAAATCGGATGAATAGTTTTTTTAATATGTTGTCAACCAGGTTGAAAAACGTAGTTTCGAGAAAAACGCGTTCAAAGTTTTGCTGAAGGATAATTCAACATACAAACTAAATGTTTTATTTGTCCCTTTTTCTTGTTTCTCACCGTTAGTCAGCTATTCCTAAACCATACAACAGCTCCTCAGAATCCAGAGACTCATCATTTTTTTCATGTTTAGCACGCAGACGACCCTCATGCGTGCTTTTTTCGGCTTCGCATATTCGCTTCTCGTCGATGCTTTGACAATATTGGTAGAGTGTTTCACCAATTTTTATGTTTAATATCTCCAATACATTTATTAGGCCAATATGACCATTGTTAAAAAGTATTGAAGCAATATTAGCGGCAGTTTCAACTGTGGGTCTGCCGCTCCACGATGTCTTTGGCGCAAACTTCCATATAACAGAGTTCAAACACTTGTTATTCTGGTGAAAAGCGCCTAAATATCGTTGAAGAAGCTCGTCTTTACTAAGGTCCGCGTATATCGGTTTTATTTCCGCACATCTGCCGCTCGGCGCAGTCGTGCGCTTCGAACGGTTTCACATAAAATGCTGTATCTCCGCCAATTTTACAAATTTCTTTAAAAAAATTGGTGGGAGCATTCTCAACTAATGTATCTTTCAGAAAATAAAAAAAAATGACACAAAAATTTTTTTTACCGTGGTGTGGGGCCTTAATGTTTTTGGGGAAAAACAAAGCATCAGGCTCTGGAGAATATCCTGACACAGAGCTTGATGATTTTCTTTTGGCCAAAAAATTATTCATCTTTGAGAAATCTCGGTTCGAAAATTTCAGCTATCTATCTCGCACTCATATGTCACGTCGTACACTTTCTACTTCGCCTTAAGATGACGATAAAGAACGTTGAGAACGTTGAAAATTGCGAAAACTTACACATAAAGCAGATAGCAAATTAGCCTAACGCGTTTAGATGGCATCACCATTACTGTAACGCATATGAACCATGTCTCCACGAATCAAGGAGTTCGCTACTAGGTTACATAAAGAGATGAGTGGTTTGTTTTCTTACGATCGATATGAGAGCCAAGCGCGTCGTCTGCCTCAACATGCTGATTAACGTTTTGAATTATAACATTATGCTAATGATATTGTGTGCAATAATCAACAATAAGAAAATCATAATTAATTGAGAGTTATTAATTTATACATTATTCATGATGTATTATTTTAACAAAATAGCAAGGATACACGGTACAACCTATAAGGATATTTCGAAATATTTCGAAGTTTACATCGATTGAACGGAGAATAAACTATTTAACGTGACTGTGGCGAGACTACAACCTTAAGGCCTTAGGCCACTCTAGGATGTTCAAAAATCGATTTTTTTTTGTTAAAAATGTACCTTAGTACCTATAAAATTATATTTCAAAAGATTATAGGTGTGTGAAAAATCTCTAAGGGGACCTCGCCAGGCACGCAATCGATTTCGGGACGTCCTTTCAGGGTAGTGTAGGGTTCGGTCCCAAGTGTCACCCCCTGCCACCGTTCACCCTGGTGTTCCCTCGTTTTCGCGAAATCGACCAAACAAAATTTGTGTGACGATTTTTGAACCTCGAAAATAAGAAGAATTTTCGAAGCGGCGCGATAGCCTAGCAGTTATGATAGAGCCGGAATTATCCAAAATGCCAACAACATACCTATCCTTTATCATTACAAACGACACGTCGCTAACAATAAAGTACCACTCAACCATCAACAAATATCAGTTAATCCACGTAACATACTATACGACACTTCCATCCCTAACATAGACAGACTCGACGACCACCGACTCCACCCAAAATATTACTGGCTCGACCCTACGCCCCCCCCCCCCCCCCCACATGACAGAATTAAAAAACAGACTTACCCTCGATAACACTAGACCCCATCGGAAAACCAAAAGAAGAAGAAAAGGAGGCGCCAATGAGTCCCAAAAGCCTCACTGCTTTCATAACCACAAAAAAAATGTATATTTATGCACTCGCACCTCCATAATGTAAATATACATGTATGTATATGTATTTGTTCATGTAATCATTTACTTTTTAACTTAATTTTATACATTACCTATAATAAATCGACGAGAAAGGTACCGTACCTTCCTCGCCGTAGCGTTAGACCAAAGAAATATTTAAGCGTGGTTTTTTATTCCTTAGCCAACCACACACCTTCCTTTTTCCACGCCCCACTGCATTATATGTACACTTACCTGTTATATATTAAATATATTTTATTGTCAAATTCTAATAGAAACCTACCCGAGCAGAAATTTGTTCAGGGTGAAATCCGGACCGGATCAGGCTGCCACAATAGCATATCCGGGCCGGATCAGGCAAATTTAGTCCGGCCCTGATCAGGGATGTAACGCTTTTGCAAATTCAGGTCCGGATCAGGCACCTTATCAGGCTCTGATCAGGCGCTTTATCAGGCCCGGATCAGGCACCTTACCAGGCTCGGATTAGGCACTATATCTGGCTCGGATCAAGCGAATTATCTGGCCCGGATCAGGTGCCTCATCCAGCCTGAGACATGCGTGTCATCTGGCTCAATCATTTGATTAATTTTTTGTTTAAAAATAGATCAACATTTATTAAATTATTATCGCAGTTACACGTTATCAAATTTACTAACGTTATTAAAAATATGAAACATATGAAAACATTTTTTTAAAGTTTAAGTTTTTATTTTACATGACTTGATCGTTTAGTTTTTGTTCCGGTTTTGGCGATGACCGTCCCAATCTGTCCGGCGCAAATCATGCGTGCCTGATCAGGGCGCCTTATTGATACCTGATAAGGCTTCTATCCGGCGCAAATCAGGCGTGCCTGATCAGGGCGCCTTATTGATCCCTGCTCAGGCCCCTGTCTGGCCCAAATCAGGTGTGCCTGATCAGGGCGCCTTATTGATCCCTGCTCAGGCTCCTGTCCGGCGCAAATCATGCGTGCCTGATCAGGGCGCCTTATTGATACCTGATAAGGCTTCTATCCGGCGCAAATCAGGCGTGCCTGATCAGGGCGCCTTATTGATCCCTGCTCAGGCTCCTGTCCGGCGCAAATCATGCGTGCCTGATCAGGGCGCCTTATTGATACCTGATAAGGCTTCTATCCGGCGCAAATCAGGCGTGCCTGATCAGGGCGCCTTATTGATCCCTGCTCAGGCCCCTGTCTGGCGCAAATTAGGCGTGCCTGATCAGGGCGCCTTATTGATCCCTGCTCAGGCCCCTGTCTGGCTCAAAACAGGCGTACCTGATCAGGGCGCCTTATTGATCCCTGATCCGGCCCTGATGGATCCTCAGGCAGCCTGATTAGATTTCTGCTCGGGTATCTATAAGCTTAGAGATGCTGATTGCATTCAGCCTAAAGCCTTACTATCGACACAAGATATTATGCAAGTAGTTTGTTAAGTTTTCTACATGTACACAAACAACAAACTATGTATGGCTACCTTTGTAAAGTAAAATAAAAAACTTAATAAAAAAAATAAATAAAAAATAGCCTAGCGGTTAAGGTTTCGGCTAGTGCGCTGCTGGTTTGGGGTTCGAGTCCTGCTATCGCTATTTTTTTTCCATCAAAACGCTTGTAATCGTTATTTTTATTTATTTACTTTAATTTAAATCCAACTTTTTTATATTGCGTTTAGAATTCTTGCCCGCGTGATTGTAATCACTGTTTAAAAAATTTTGTATATCCAATGTATTTTTCTTATATTCTTCATCTCGTTTGTAATTATTGCTCGCTTTTTTATTTTTCTTATATATTTTCTTTGTTTAAATTAATTTTCTTCTATAGTTTGATATTTTCGTCTGTATTAATACAATTATTATTTTATTTACGCATTTCATTTGAATTTTGGTTTTCTACAATTCCTTTTTTCGTTTACATACACTTTCCCACATAATGTGAATATAGTGTTTTGTATTTTCATTTAATTGACAGAGCGATAATTTTTTCATTTCCTCATATTAACAATTATAGAAGTTCATAGGAACAATGAAAAAAAGCGAGCAACAATTAGAAACTAGATGAAAAATATAGGAAAAAAATTGGATAAACAACATTTTTGATACGGTGATTATAATCACGCGGGCAAGAATTCTAAACGCAATATAAAAAAGTTGGATTTAAATTAAAGTAAATAAATAAAAATAACATTTACAAGCGTTTCGATTGAAAAAAAAATAGCGGTAGCAGGACTCGAACCCAAAAAACCAGCAGCGTACTAGCAGAAGACCTTAACCGCCAAGCTAGCGCGCCGCTTCGAAAATTCTTGTTATTTTCGAGATTCAAAAATCGTCACAAAAATTTTGTTTGGTCGATTTCGCGAAAACGAGGGCCCACTAGAGTGAACGGTGGCAGGCGGTGAAACTTGGGACCAAACCGTACACTACCTTGAAAGGACGTCCCAAAATTGATTGCGTGCCTGACAGGGCAGGGCATAAGTACAGGCAGGGCATAAGTACTCGATTTTCGAATTCTAGCGCAACCCCTCTTGATTCATGTCGTGACGTTCTACTAAATTTAAACGCGTTTATCTCAAAACTACATTTTTCAAGTCGGCCGTACTCATAACTCGAACAAATTTCAACCGATTCACTTTAAATTTTAACTGTATATTTAGAAGTACATTTTCTGAGGATTTTTTAATTATATTGCACAGTTCCTTTTTTATAAAGAATTTTCTGACAATTTTCTCATAGCATTTTATACGTTTTGTATTAGAAATGTGCCATTTTTACAAAAAAAACAATATATGAAATAAATTCTACGTACTTCTATAGCTATTCTTATATACAGGGTGGACCACGCAGCGTGTGCACCTCTTTTACGACCAAAATATGCGTTGCACAAGAATATGTTTTATACAAAAGTTACATGGTTTATAAGGCTACACTATGTGGTGCATTTATTTTTTTATAGGTGGAGGCGCTTCGAAGATTTGAAGGTCAACTTTATTTTTTCATATAGAATGCTATATTTTTTATAGCGTAATATGGTAGAGTATCGAATTCTGAGTAAAAAAGTATAGACCTTTATTAGCCCTAAAGTTTAATAGCTAACGAGTAATTTCACTTTATTACCTTGAGTACAGTGAGTGACTAGTGTCTTATCGTAATTAACGTAAGTGTTCGAAGTGATGTCCATTGGCATCAATACACTGATGCAATCTATTAACTAATGAAGAAACTGCATACTGAATCATATCCGGACTTAATGTAATGCAAGCTTCACGAATACGTTGTTTCATATTCTCAGGTGTTGTTGGTGTTTCACTATGCACTGTATCTTTTAATGTGCCCCGAAGAAAATAGTCTAAAGGTGTAAGGTCTGGTGAGTGTGGAGGCCATATTACACCTTGTCCACCGGGACCAATCCATCGATTGGGAAATTTTGTATCCAGTAGTTCCCTTACAATACGCGCGTAATGTGCAGGACAACCATCATGCTGGTACCACATACGTGCACGGATATACTGTTAATCGATTTTCAATAAAATATGGACCAATCAATTGGTTGCCCAGTATTCCACACCATACATTAACGCCCCATGGATGTTGGTGGTTAACTTCGCTCATCCAGTGAGGATTTTCCGCTGCCCAGTAGTGCATATTTTTCAAATTGATCTGCCCACGATTTGTAAACGTTGCTTCATCCATGAACAACACATTTTGCAGAAAAGAATTATCTTGAGTTATTTGATGTAGGAACCACTGACAGAACAAAACGCGGTTTTCAAAATCCGTTCCATAGAGTTCCTGATGAAGTGCAAGGTGAAAGGGGTGATATTTGTTTTTATGCAGAATTCGTAGAATACTGCTTTTGCTTATTCCAGAACCTCGTGAAATCTGCCGCGTACTAATACGAGGATTTTCTATTACGGCTGCTAAGACCGCAATAGCATTCCCATCAGAAGTGGCAGTTTTTCTTACGCTACGTTTGTTAACATTAAAACTTCCATTTTCTCGAAGCGATTTACACATTCTCTCAAATACGGTTCGAGATGGTTGAATCCGTTCAGGATATCTTTCGGCATACATAGCTTCAGCTCTTATTGCATTTCTATGACACTCACCATACACTAAAAGCATATCAAGTTTTTCACTATTAGAAAAATTTAATTTCACTTTTATCTTTCTGATAATAATCACGCACAATCACCGAAGGATACTTTAATACTGGATTACAATCATTGAGAAGATTGTGAATCATGATAAGTGTGTGTGATGTGGTAAATGTATTCATATTGATAAACACTATGATGTAAACACTGCCATTCAAAAATTTGTAGTAGATTTGAATCTCCAACTTGATATTACGTGAAGAAAAGTTTAAAGTAATAAAGTGAAATTACTCGCTAGCTATTAACTCTAGGGCTAATAAAGGTCTATACTTTTTTACTCAGAATTCGATACTCTATCATATTACGCTATAAAAAATATAGCATTCCATTTGAAAAAATAAAGTTGACCTTCAAATCTTCGAAGTGCCTCCACCAATAAAAAAAATAAATCCCTTATAAACCATGTAACTTTTGTATAAAACATTTTTTTGTACAACGCATATTTTAGTCGTAAAAGAGGTGCACACGTTGCGTGGTCCACCCTGTATAATCGAAAAAACTTTAGTGTCTCATCATAACTGAAAAATTATAGGAGCTGTTGGTCCGGCCGTCGACCTTCCAAAAATAAAGGCGTCATCGGAAATATGCTGTACAGTCGCCATTTTGACATGTGTCGCTCCGAATAAATAATTTTGTATAGTCAACTACGTGTATAATAAAACCCCTATTTTATCATGTCGATTTATTTTATGGCTTCGCTGAAAAAAATCACAAAATATGCCCTTTTTTGGCCTCTAGAGTGGCCTAAGTCCTTAAGATTAGACAAAAGGAATTTTGATGGTTTTTTCCAAAGCCTGTTCGCCAAAATGACTTTTCAGGCTTCATAGTCGTGGCCGCGTGTGTGATGACGTTCGAGGCTCGCGACAGCGCGGCAAAAGTGGTCCCGGCGCGTTTCCGGTTCAGTCAAGGCTCGACACTCAAGAATCGCAATCAACGAAGTCGTCGCTCGACGTCCAGCCAAACCACCAAGTGGGACCACCAGTTCGGCCTCTTTCGTGTAAATCGAAGCCCGAGCCCGAGCGCTCAGGAGATATATCGTAAACAGCTGACCGCCGAGTTCCTTCGCTTCTCGAAGAATCTCCGAGACAAAGGCTTACCGAGCAATCCGATAAAGAAGAGTCCCAGTGCACCGTCATTGGACACCAAGAAATCGCCGGGAACTCGAAGAACTCCCAAGTACTCCGGCTGCGCGCTCTTGAATCCGGAATTGTTGCAGAGACAGGCATTGTCGGTCGACAATCCGAGCTACAGTCCGCAGCACAGATCTAACGCTGACAGCATCGATCAGAATAAAAATAATGGCAGTCAAGTCTCCATGGCTATGGATCTTCATATACCGAACAAAGGACCGATCACGCTTAAGGTTCGTTACGTTACGATACGCCCAGAAAATATGGTCTTACTTTACGAATTTTCCATTGGGACTAAAAGTTACCGATCTTCGACGATAAATGGCACAATGGGTGGAGACACTCATTGGAAGATTTAAAAAATAGCGCCATTACGCTTTTTACTCATTCTCTGCTACTTTATATAGTCATTAACCTCGAACATGGTCATTCTTTTTGCGATTTTCGTGCTCTGATAAACACACGTCATTTTATTTTTTGGGAAAATGGCAATGGGATTTTTTTCTCAGAGAAACTCCAAATAGACGAGGTTTGCCTTTGAATGGCACCTAGAAAAATTATTTTTTCAATTTTTTTCGCAAGATTATTCAGTTTTTTAGTAGTTTTAGTAGTTTACTACTTCTAAAACTTTTTAGTCGTATTTTTTACTACTTTTTAGTGGTACACACACTGCCATAAAAATATATTTTATTTAAATAGGATCTATTTAAAGCAAATAGGTTTTTTCCTTGTCTCACGGCCTTATTTGTTTCAAATATTTATTTTTATTTGGTCCAGCTATTCTTTTTAAGGATTAAATGTATTTGGATTAAATAAATAAAGATAAAACACGATATATCGCATGAATACGAGAAAGAAATATCGGTTCATGACATGAAAAGTGCGGTGAAAAAAAAGGTAAAATTTTTTTTTTTCACTAACAAGGCTGTTATTTGAAAAAAAAAGAAAGGTATCGCCACCTTTTATTAACAGGCGCAACTATTTATGTATAGAAAGACTAACCCTTTTCCTCGACTGCAGAATGTTACAACAGTCTTCTAATGAAAACGAAGCTATGAGATTTTTGAGAGACTGAATCGTGTACCATTTTTCCGTCTGTTCTCTTTTGTCTTATACTACCAGATGAAATCAAATCACAGATTTATTAGGATCAAATAAAATATTTAGTTATTACACGATATTAAATAGATCTTGATATGAATAAGTAAATATGTTTACAATAAATGTTTTAATATTTGGAAAGGAATGCATTAGGAAAGATTTGATTTAACGAAAAATCTAGTTAAGGGCTTATATACGCCTGAGACAGCTAAAAGTAAGGTTATGTTTAAGAATTTTTTTTGTGTATAAAACTGAATTTTATTGAACAACCATGATATACATTTTAAAGTATGACATTTTATCTACATTGTGTGAAAAATTGGATAAAAAATTGCAAACGGTAAAACAGTTACAGTCGTTTTCCTGGGACGTGTTTTTGTTGACAGCGTTTGCGGTACTAGACGTGCCTCTGCCATTTTTTATCTAAAAAAAAAATATTTGTTTCTTAAAGTAGATAGATAAAACTAGTACTTATCGAGCCGGAATTTAAAAATTTAATTTTTTCGGGTCATGGCAGTCACTGGAATAAAACAGGCAAATTTTTCGCCTCTTATAATGTGCTTACTTATGATGAAAAAAGTACTTATGATGAAAAAAAACTATGCCAGGTATAAAAAAAAACGGCTTGACAAGTACTGGATTATTGTGTGAAGCATAACTGTGCAAAACTTGATCCCGATTGGTCCAGTATTTGCGGAGATATTTCTGGTACCGATTTTGAAAACACTGTTTTGAGTAAAACGCGTTTAAAGTTTTGAGTACACTTTACACTGAAATAACTGATTTATTTTTAACTTACATGAAATCGTCGATTCCTAGGCCATATGACGGATCTTACTTAGATGTTGACGCTTCCATTAGATCTTTTTTCTTTGCTGTGTCAACCTCATTCATAGTCAAACTCACAGTCAAACAGATGACAAAGGCCGCATCTACCTGCGCCCCAACCGTTAGTCGTTGCTCACCCGGTCAGTTACAAAACGCTATAACTTCGTCATTAGTGCGAATTTCCTTATGAAATTTTCAGGGTAGACACTCAAAGGATAATACTTTCGAATGAGCACCTTTTCGAAAAATCGATCTTTTTGAACTACCCAGATGTATGTAAGCCCTTAATTTAAAAAAAAATCAAATAAACGCATCTAGTTAATATCAAAAGAATTTTTCTATCAGTGCAGCTTTGTAGCTTTCGAAAATTGGGGTTAAATTGGGGTTGGACATTTGAAATAAAATCCCTAGAGGATAAAAAGTTCGATTAAAAAAAGATCGAACCGATCAGAATTTGAAAGACATAATATTTTATTACTTCGTCCCAATGATCCGGTCGTAGCTTCTGGTCTCAAAATCGCAAAAAGTGCGTCCATATTTTCCACCGGTAGTGTATATACTTTTGAACTGCCGCTTGTTTATGTAATTTATAAGAAAAACAGATTAAAAATCCTTTTTCTCCGCCTACAATTGTCTTTGCATTAGTTACGTGCGTGGTGTGCAATTCTGAAATCTTTTCATTGCTTCCTTTCACTTTGTACGAGTTTGAGAGCAGATGCGAAAGATTATTCGTGAAAGATTCACACTCGGGTTGGGATTAACGGTGAGGCATTATTTGTTGGTAGACAAAAGCTCCATCCTACCGAACGATTATCTAGATTATTGTAGTTGACGATAATTATCTAAATAATAGAAAAAAAACCGTCCATTGACCTTATTTTGGTCAAAAATTAAAGCATTCGTCCTGAACGACTCTTGCAAATCCTAATCAAGCCTTTTTTCTTATAATGATCGTATAATACGTCATTTTTTCGTCAAAAGCTCTCAAGCAATAAAGATTATGGAATAATGTGAAATTAAGGTGAAAGACCGATCGGACACGGCGAGGAGGCATCAATTGCTGAGACAAACGAAAATCGACGACCTCGAAGAAGCCCCGATCGCCGACGACACCAAAAGGACCGGAGGCTACCCGAAAAAACAACAACAATCAGGTACGAACGGTTCGATCGGTTCACCGATTTTTAGTTTCCCAGATATTTATCGGCCATTTACGACTGCAATCGTTTTCTTCTGAGAAAAAAACTTGTTACCACCATTGAATACGCTTATTGTTGCTTTCTCCATTGTAGACGCGTCCAGTTACTCCTGGAGCGCTTACAGCCGATTTCCCGACGATTTTCTGCCCCGCAAACGAAGCTCCATCGACGTGAGAACGTCCGAGGAACTCGGTCTACTACCCACACCTATCAGTTGTTCTCCTCGTGACTTTCGGAAGATCTCATCGCCGAACTTTCGTAATATGTCGTTCGACAGAATCGGGGGTGAACGCCGTATGGAGAGGTCTCTGGGAAGCCGCAAAGCGAGCCTCGAGTTCAAGAGGAGTCCGGACTTTCGAAGGGCCGACTACAGGCAAGTCTTTGGCTCAAGCTTCTTCACGGGATTCCTCTTGGTGATGAAAAATCTGCACACATACTTGAATAGGGTAAACCGGTCAGTGAATGGACGTATAACGACACGATTCAGATGGACTATAAAATGAAAATATTATCTAAGCGAACTTTTCAATTGATATAGCTAACAAAAAACATTATTTTGATAGTAGGAAAAAATATTCGAAGTAATTGCAACAAATAATATTGGAGGAATTGATAAATAAGTAGCGAAATGACTAAATCGCCGGTGAATGGACGAAATTTCCAGTTAATGGACGTGTAGTGTAGACGAACGTTGTGAAGGATAACCATTTATTTTTTACTAGCTTCCGCCTGCGGCTTCGCCCGCGTAGAATTTGGCCCGAAGAAACTTCATTAAAAGTGGAGTCCCAGGGATAAAAAAAAATCCTAAAATATGCGTTTTATTCTTCGTTTTGAAGAATATTTATACTGAGTTTCAAGTTGATACACGCAAAGAAAGTTTTCCATATAAACTTTTACACCCCATTTCACCCCCTTAAAAATTGATTTTCCAAATATCCTTTTTTAATGCACGTCTACACCTTCAAAGGAATATATGTTGCAAGTTTCAAATTGATACACGCAAAGAATATAATTTTCCATACGAACTTTGCCACCCCCTTTCACCCGCTTAGGGGTAGAATTTCGAGAAATCCCTTCTTAAACGATGCCTCCAATATAAAATCAACGCCCTTTCCAAATTTCACGTTTCTACCTTTAGCGGTTTAGGCTGGGCGATGATGAGTGAGTGAGTGAGTTAGTCAGTCAGTCAGGACCTTGCCTTTTATATATACAGGGTGAGGCACATAAAGTGTTACAGAGCAATAGCACTCAAACTATTGGTCATATCCAAAAATGTTTCAGACAAAAGTTCCAGTGTTCGAGAAGGCCGTTATACTGGACCACCCTATTTTTTTATCGGTGGAGGCGCTGAAGCTACGTCAAGGTCAACTCCACTTTTTTAAATGGAACCATGTATTTTTTTTCACCTGACATTATTACCGATTTTAAGACGAATTCAGCGACCTACAACACAAGGTCATTCTAGTCGCGCAAAGTATGAAAATAGTCGAAAAATCGAAAAATATCGGAATAATCACTTTCAAAGGATCCACTAACATTGGTTTGGGTCTACCTACAGACGATGCTCGAAGTGATGACCCTCGACTTGTAAACACGCCTGACCACGCCTGACGACATGAAAGAAAGAGTACGCCGAGCATGTACCGAAATTACACCACAAATGTTGGCTGAAGTTAGACGGTCTTTTCATCAGCGAATTAACAAGTGCTTACAAGTCGAGGGTCATCACTTCGAGCATCTTCTGTAGGTAGACCTAAACCAAGGTTAGTGGATGCTTTGAAAGTGATTATTCCGATATTTTTCGATTTTTCGACTATTTTCATACTTTGCGTGACTAGAATGACCTTGTGTTATAGGTCGTTGAATTCTTCTTAAAATCGGTAATAATGTCAGGCGAAAAAAAATACATGGTCCCATTTTAAAAAGTGGAGTTGACCTTGACGTAGCTTCAGCACCTCCACCGATAAAAAAATAGGGTGGTCCAGTATGACGGCCTTCTCGAACACTGAAACTTTTGTCTGAAACATTTTTGGATATGATCAATAGTTTGAGTGCTATTGCTCTGTAACACTTTATGTGCCTCACCCTGTATAGATTTTCATTAAATAGAAGATTTGGAGTATTGCACAAAAAATATTATATTCTTATACATATGAGTATTATAATTGTTATTACGATTGCATAAAAAATACAGAAACCTTTTGTGCATCTTAACGTGACATATTCAAAAAATTACTAAAGTTTGTTTCAACAGAGAAACGGAAAATTAAATTTTGTCAAAATTTTTTAACCGAATGAAATGATTTTATTACAACATTTGATGAAATGTACGTTGTCAGATTTGATGAGTAATTAATTTTGAAGTTTTCAGCAGATGAGCTCAATTTTTCACTCTGCTTTGAGAATTATCAGAACAGAGCCCTTATGTCCATTCTCTGGAACAGAGTTAGAATACAGTACCAGTGAATAGACATGTCTAATAGTGACCTTTTATTACAATTTTTTTTTAAATTTTTGCAAAAAATCAAGGATTGATACTATCTTAAATAATAAAAATAATACTCAAAGCTTAAAACTCATTGAAAAAACGTTTGTTTTCTGGAAAAATTCGACTTCGATTTAAAAAATCGGATTTAACGACAGCTTTGATATTTTTTGCTAAATTATAGTGATTCGAGTTTTTATCGACAATTCGTATTCTTTACTTATTTTAAATATCAATCAACTTTTGTCCATTCACTACTCGATGTACCCTAGTTGGCCAAAAAAAGATAAATTAAGGGACCATAATCAGTCCGATTTTTTTTTCGTTTATTCAGTGACTTATGATGTACATGAAAATATTTTTTAATGTTTTAGTTTTATTCTTTATACATTTTTTTTTGGCCACTGCAAAATGATGCCTAAAAATAAATAGCGCTTGACGGTGGAAAGTCCTACTCTTACAAAAATTGTCTGAAAGAGTAAAACCAAGAAGTTTATTAATCAGTATGAAAAACTTCAGAAGCGTACAGAGGATTTTTTTCGATGAAAATTAACAAAATAGTGGCCATTTCAAAATTAAGTGTCAAATTGTGCGTTTTTTGGAGAGTTTTTCGTTAAAAAAAAATGTGAAATTTTCAATTAAAAAAAAACGCTTCTGTACGACGTTAAGGAATGGCGTGAAGAATGATGTGGCAAAAATTGAGACGGATAGCTTGAAAACTCTTCGTTTAAAATCTTCCACCGTATTGAAAAACGAAGTTTCGAGAAAAACGTGACTCACGAAAAACGCGCTCACTACGCAGCCGGTCGAATCCCTTTTTCTAAGAAAGGCTGTAACGACCGGAATAATTCGAATTTCGCGACCAAAATTTAACAGCATGTTTATAAAAGTCCACATTTTTGGATAATGCAAAAAAAGAAAGGATTTTCAAAAAACTTTACACTCGAATGGTCCCTCAAATCGATAATGTCACTTACGATGCACTCGGTAAAAAAATGCAACAAAATGGCCGCTTCGTGAAGCAAGATGGCCGGTGTTGCAAAATGCAGTACGAGCACCAGATATGGGGAAAAAGTAATCAAAATAACAATTAAACATTACAATTACTAATGAGTTACCTCAAGTACCTAGTGTAATTAATTACTATGTTAATTACTACTAATGTAATTAATTACTATGTAATCTAATTGAAAGTTAACCCTTCGTGGTCATATTTCCAAATTCAATCGCGGCGATCCACACTTGGGTCGATTCTACCCCGTCAGTTTTCAAAAAAAATATTGTGACCAAACTATCCGTCCGAAGTGGTTCAAAAAATTACAGAACATGCTTTGAACTTTCTAGATGATGTACGAAAAATTGATTTATGAGAAATAAAATGGCAAAATGTTAAAAAAAATCATAAAGAGGTGAAAACGCAAAAAAGACACTTTTTCGCTCAAAAAATCATAGTTCCGTAAACTTTCAAGATTTTTACCTAAAATTTGGACGTGATACTCCTTAGATGTGCTACTTTTGGGAAAAAATAGTAGCATAGTGCGCGTTCCAAAAAAAGGTATTTATTCCGACATGTGAAGAGGGTAAATTTGATGGTATGAGGATCCTTCAAACTCCAGGTAAGATGGTGAATGCAGTCCCATTCAAAGCCGGGAACTATTATATATTTACGCCAAAAATTGATCGACAGGTAGATTCTACCCAGGGTGACCACGAAGGGTTAATCTAATTACAAATTAATCTATTACATATTAATTCGAGTTAGTCGGTGTGCTTAACACTACTTATTGCGCAGTCAATAGCTGAGCAATATTTTAATTTTGTAGTTCAATCAAGACATAATTTATCACATCTTTTATCGAACTTTAGAGGATAAAATGACATTTTCTCCTTTATTATTTTTCTATATTTCTCCTATATTTCTCCTATATTATACTATAAACATTGGTACTATAACTAGTACCAATGTAATCAAATTACAAAGGATTTCAATACATTCTGATCAGCTTACTTTGTAATCCAATACACTAAAACAGATTTCATAATCTGACCTGAATAATTACCATCTCAATTTAACGAAATACAATTCAATGAGATTACTTAGTAATTGAATTACTTTTTAACCAAATTAATAATTGAATTACATTGTAATTTTGTTATATCTATCTCTGGCAAGCACACGCAAAAAAACCAGCCGTTCGAAAAATTCCATTTTTACGAAAATTAGCCATCCAAAGTGTTTGAGTTTGTTTGGGGATGGTGAAAAATTGATGGACTCGATGAAAAAAAAAATTGTATGCATAGTAGACTCGCTCGTTAGAAGTGAAACTTCAAACACTCATGTCACTGATGAATGAAAATACCAGATTGCGCTGAAAAGAAATATAAAACATAATGATCAAATTTTTGTTAATTACTACATTACAAGATTATATTTTATTCATTTAATTTTCGATCAGAAACTTAATTCTGCATTGAAAATTCAATTATAAATTTGGAATTCATTGAAAACTTTATTGACTCCCGTACGATTGCAATTAGAATTCAATTGAATTCAATTTTTTTTTCATTTTTAATTTCATTTAACCTCTAACGAGGCTCATAATCTTAAAGAGCAATTTATCTTAAATTCACATTAAATTTTCTCTTGATTATTTGCATTCATCATTCTTGTCGTCACTTTTATTATTATTTTTATTATTTATGAATGATTGAAATTATTAAGAATGATAAATAAAGATAAAATAATACGTACCTTCAGATAACCTAGAACTCGGTGGGTTATTTCCACAATTATTAGCCATTTTCCACTTTTCACACTTTCACTGTTTTAAATTGTCACTTTTAATATACATTACATATCACTCAGCTCATATATTTTACAAAATATTTTATAAAAAATTAAACAAACAGCAACTAAAATTCTCCACACTATAAATCGAATGTAAATACACCGAGATAAACAGCACACCGCAACAAGCAATGCCTGCGGAGCGTCACTTGAGGCACATTTCAAAAACATTTGCTGAGTATGTTTTTAGAAAGGTTGCTAGCGACACGCCGTATGATTCTTCGTATACCATGGGGATACTAGTGCGCATGCGCACGGCTCTCCTTCCACTCACCGGCTATCTCTCTCTCTCTCTCTCGCTTTGTTTTCCCCCTCCAAGGTAGCATTAGAAAGTAACGCAAACGTTAAACGCGAGGTATCTCGTATAAGAATTTTCATTTGAAGAATAAGACGTCATTGACAGATGTACGTGAATGAAATAAATCGACAGATGCATCATGGACGATGGCGACATGAGATCGAGGGCGAACACCGGTGAGAGTGTACGTCGTCAAAGGCAACCGAAGCTCTATCACTCGAGATCCGACGACGCGAGGCGTAGATCGTTCGACAAGCACCGAAGGGATTCTCAACAGTCGAGCAGAAATTCCCTAAATACTCAAGCTGTACTCGAGGGTTGCGGTCCCGAGTACGAGCTCAAGTATTTCGCGACGCTCTCGTCGGAGACGACGAATCTCCAGGATAAACGAGGCAATTCGAACGAAAGTGGTCATCACGTTGTCGAGATTAACTTAGACGCCTCGCATACCATTACGCCCGAGCAAATTTCCGTCGAGAGTGACGCTTTGCTCGAGGAACCCGAACTTGAGAATCTCACGGAACCCGAGGACGACAGCAGCAGCAGCACAAGCGACGAGCCGATCCATGACGCGGCCGACGAAAATAACGAAAATTCGAAAACTCGTGATCAAAGTTCAAAGGGCTCTCGAAAAAAACGTCTCGTGACGCAGGAAACCGTTTTGCATGTTGACGCCGATTAATATAATTTCGTAATAAAAATACAATCTGTATACGCGACATTTCGTGGATGATAGATATTCGTGTCTCTCGCTTCCACACTTTCGCCAATTGGAATTTCATATACAACTCTTTTTATCTTGTTGTTGAAACGGCGAATTTCCAGCTGACGTTGTTCCATAAGAAATTCTTTTCGCGGTATCGCAGTACCGGGGTTCTTCCTCGGAATTTAAAATCCGAGGAAACAAATGGGACCGAACACCGAAAAAAAAACAATCGAAAAAAAGGTCTTCTGGCTTTTTGACAAAAAATGTTGATTGGCCTGGAGCACTCTACACACGTGATGAATATTTTATCAAACGTGCTTTTTCAGCCACGGGAAAGGTGGATGTCCAAAAAGGTCTCGCAACGAAACAGGAGAAACTTCAAATGTCGTCATGTTTGGAGGCTTTTGAATCATTCGTTATTAGAGAAAATCCAGACATTTTTATTTTACTTTGGTACAGCTGAAACGTCTATTTAGGGGTTACGTGGGTTTCGAAGCCAAAACAAAAAGCATATTTTCTCTATTTTTTTAAAATATAATATATAAATTATTTTATTCAAAATGTTAAGCACATAAAAGAGCAACATTTCAACAATATATAAAAAAAATGTCATCCAAAAATTTGGGAAATTCAGCCGGTGGGACCTGGCTTCGGGAGACCCCTTAAAAAAAGTATCCTCGTGGTAGTCAAGATAACTCATGATAGCTTTATCTGAAATTAAAAAACCAATTTTTTTCTCTTAGTAAATAAGTATGGCTCGTGATTGAATGGAGGATTTTTTTTTTAATTGAAATTTGAATTTTTGGCAGAGTTGTATGCAAAATAGTTCAATTTTTGGTACAATTTACACTACGTATAGCCATGTAAAATTAGTTGTAATCGAAAAAAAACTTCGATCACTAGTGAATGCTATTTTGAAAAAGTGTGCAAAATTTCAATAAGATCGGTGCATTAGTTTTTGAGAAATCGTGTCCACCGACTTCAAAAATAGTGTTTTGAAAAAAATTCTTATACCTGCGTCGCTCCCGGCCGGTCTTTCCCAACGGGGGGAATTCCCAAAGGCTCTTTCTCCTCGACTTTCACTCGAGGCTTAAAACTTTGGGAGGATATTCTAGACATATTGTACTACTAGATAATAAAATTTAACAAAATGGATTTTTTGAAATTTTCAAACCCACGTAACGTCTTAAAAGTTTCAACTGATTTGTCGAAACGAATTTGCTCTCTTGAATTTAAAGCCAATAATATTCAATCACCGTTGAGGATCAAAGACATCCACCTTAAGCTCCGTCTTTTTTTCATTGTATCGAGATTTTTTATATTCTTCCACGGAAGTTTTCAGCGGAAGAGGAAAAAGCCCTCTTGACGCACTAATGAGCATTGTTGTTGTTGGAGGAGAAAATTCGAACATTTTTCGAAATGCGTTTTGTAAAGAGACAATCAATTCAATGAGCTGGTCGCTGTTGCGAAGCTCGATTATCACAATCGATAAATAGTTCTGTACAAGTACTGTATGTAATTATATACACTGCTAGCCAAAAGTTTGGATGCACTAGTCGAAATCTCTTATCGCACTAAAAGTTAGATAGCGCACTCAAAAATAAGGATAATTGAATTTCCCAAGTGGCATTTTAAAGAGAACAAGTTTACCTTTATTTTGCTTTTTTAGAAAATTTTCCACGCTTCTTTTTCGCCCCGGTACGCTCTTTTGAACGTGCCGATTTTTCGGCTAATTTTTGGCCATCGAAAATTAACTGCACAGTTTGTGGAAAATGTCTTCCTCGGTTTTTTTTCATGCTAAACTTAAAAAGGATATCAAAACCTACATTTTTGTTTTTTAGAAAGTCTCGTACATTTTTTTCGCCCCAGTATAGTATTTTTAGCTAAAAAAAGACATGTTTCAGAAAAAAAAAGGCGTCATTGAAGAACTATGTTTCAGAGGAAATATCAAGAAGGTAAAAAGTTGCATGTGTTCACACTGGAGTGGCTAGAATTTTTTCCGAATTTTTTTGAAACATTTTTTTTACCTTTTCGCTTGAACTTCGATGAGTGGAGAGACTCTACTTGGGAATTATGGGGTCTAGGACAATATATTAAGAAAGGAAATTTGTTTACATTTTCATTTTCAATTAACTACAATTTTTCTAGATGTTTTTTTTATTTTTGAAAATGAACAGGATTTTTTTTTTTAATTCTAAAAAAATTGTAGTTAATTAAAAATAAAAATATAAACAAATTTCATTTCTCAATATATTTTCCTAGACCCCATAATTCCCAAGTGGAGCCTCTCTACACATCAAAGTTCCAACCAAAAGTGGTAAAAAAAAATCTCAAAAAAAGTTCGGAAAAAATCTAGCCACTCCCGTGTAAACCCATGCAACTTTTAACATTTCTCTACGCTCTTTACATTTTCTCTGAAACCCTATAGTTCTTCGATGACGCCTTTTTTTATAAAACATGTATTTTTTAGCTAAAAATGCAATACTGAGGCGAAAAGAAATCGTACGAGACTTTCTAAAAAACAAAAATTTAGGTTTTGATATCCTTTTTAAGGTTACCATGGAAAAAACCGAGGAATTTTTTTTCCACAAACTGTGCAGTTCATTTCCGATGGCCAAAAAATGGTCACGTTCAAAAGTGCGTACCGGGGCGAAAAAAAACGTAGAAAATTTTCTAAATAAGCAAAATAAAGGTAAACTTGTCCTTTTTCAAACGCCACTTGGAAAATTCAATTATCTTTATTTTTGAGTCCGCTATCGAACTTTTAGTGCGGTAAGAAATTTCAACTAGTGTATCCAAACTTTTGACCGGCAGTGTATATATATTTGAATAATCATTGACAACGGACGACAGGGAGACAAACATACCTATCAAGCTTTCGACGATAATTTACATAAAGCGTAGAATTATAAAGAAGAAATTTAGCACTTTCCTTCGTGTATCTGCTCAGCAATCGGTATATCTAATACTGAAAAAGCAGATACAATAAACTTCATCTAACGGCTAAACCAAAACGAAAGTGACCGTGGTCGTTCCACATTTCAAGATCTTACAGAATTTTTCAAAACGTTTGATTAATTTTCCAAAAAAAGTCCTCAACTCGAGTAAATTAATAAATTTCGAAAATAATTCCACTTGATTTGCAAATATAATTTAGTCTGCAAGTTGGAATTATCGAAGGCCTACCACTATTCCGCCGCTCTAGCGAATGAAACAAAAAAGCAAAAGAGATATATTTCATCGCATTTCCGTCAAATTCCAAATCCAATTTGTAAAGAAGGGTCGGATATAAGTCCGTCTTTGTTTTTTTTATAAAAAAACGTTTACATGAAAACATGTACACTGCGAGTGCGAGAAGTCTTGGAGAATGCAACAAACGCAATGGAACACTCTACACTTTTCTAATTATCGTACGTTGCATCTGGATCGAGTATTGATCGCATTTAATTTGAACGAGATACTTTTCGAGAGCCATACAACGTTTCACTGGTCTCCATATATTTTTTTATCGAGATACAAAACGAAATTCTCTGTCGCAAAGTACGACTTGAGAAAGCTGAGCGTAATGTTCTTCATCTTGAATCGACATGAACGATCTCGAAGGATCAAATTCATTCTCTAAAACTACACAGCCATTACACTCTATTAGCTTTTCGACTGAACTCGAGTTTAAGCGGGGCCTCTACACTATTATCTTTACAATACAACGCTGCTATGTATATAGCAGCAATGCGGAGACAATTATTTATACGAAAGATGTAAATATTACAAAGTCTCGAGGAAAAATTGTCACAATCCACTCGAATTAAAAGTACTCTCAAGAACTGCAAAACTATATTTATATACAGGCATACATAGTCAACTGTAAAAAACATCTCAAATGATCTCTCATCAAGCGGTAGTCTCTACATATCGATCTTAGGTCTTAGGATTTTCATGAGTCTTCCGAGTCGATATTTCTCTTTGATTCAAAGAATCAATGTGACTCTTTAGATTAGATACTTGCCATAACTCACGTCTCTGATTACCCTCACGTTCTGATACACCCAATTGCTACGATCTTAGTTCGCGTTGAATCTTCGAAGAATTCGGGAATAATGCGATCAACAAAGAGCAACAAGAAGATTCTCGAAGTAACGAAAGTACCAAAAATAAGCTAAAATGCGTACTAAGGGGTAACACCATTGTAGAATTTTCAAAAAACTGATTTTTTTATTGGCTTAAGAGATGCTTTGAACCATCTAGAATAAGGAAAAAAAGTTTGATAACTTTTTTTTTGAAATTTTTTGATAACTTTTTGGATGAAATTTTGGTAACTTTTTGGATGAAATTTTTGTTTACCATTTATGTGTAGCCTTAGACTTGTTCTATGTTACAATGAGTGACTAAATCGTTGCTTAGGAGGCTACACGTAAAACAGCAACATAAGTTTCAATGCTACTGTTTGGATCTTGGCTCCAAAAGTCCCCGCAAGTGGCAAAAAAGTATTAAATCTAGCAACTCATATTGCTGTGTGCAATATTAACGACGGTCTGACTAATATCCTACGAATTATGAAAGTCTTGGTGGAGGATATGGGCCTCCAAGCTTACAATTTTTGTCTTGAAACTGATGCTAGACGGATAAACGACGTCT
Organism: Ophion ventricosus; assembly: GCA_963932345.1. Classification (NCBI taxonomy): domain Eukaryota; kingdom Metazoa; phylum Arthropoda; class Insecta; order Hymenoptera; family Ichneumonidae; genus Ophion; species Ophion ventricosus. The sequence continues at coordinate 8,623,114 of OZ010721.1, forward strand.
TTGACAGATGTGGAAAAAGAAGCACGCACCAGCATAAAATCAACCAGGAAAAAAAATGAGAATGAATAGTTGAACAGAGTAGGGCAGCTTTATGGTGCTCCAGCGTCACCATTTTGTATAATGTTTTAATATAAATTTTTTTGTTCACTTGAAGATATGACTAATAACATCCTTGGATACTATTATCCTCTTACTTATCCTTCCACCAAAAAAAAATCGCCTAAAATCGCTTAGTTTTTTACATTTACAGTGGTGTTACCCCTTAAGGAAGTATTGATCGAAAACGGCCATAAATCTGTGACCCTTAAGGCGTTACATCCGTGTGGCTCACCGAAAAATGAAAATTTTCTTGAGAATACTGAAAAAGAAATCAAAATGAGGTTTTGGAGGTTTATTCTACATCTTTTGACGTATATAGTAAAAAAAATCCCTATAAAAAAACAATACAAAATGGCGGTTTAATCGTAGCTGCACTAAGAGTGTTTTTTTTCAGCCGTTCTGCGAGAGGAAGCAGAACTTTTGTGGACCCAGAAAAAAAAATCGTCATTTACATTAGTTTTGCTAAAGAAGTACACACGATTATGAAAAAAATATAGTTTTTTTCGCAAAATGTCAATATTTCGATTGTTTTGTTTTTCCTCGCTAAAATATCGTCCTCAATTTGTTTATAAAACGAAAATTGTTGATGAATTGTAAAAATCGTAAGTACTTGTTTAGAGAATTTATCAAAGAAGCTACAGTTGAAATTTCAAGTCAGTTGAATGAAAACCGCCCGAATTGTGCGTTTTCCCGATTTCACAAACGTGATTTCGAGAAAAACGCGTTTAAGATATTACCGGATGGATATTTAAAAAAATCACAAAAATTCTTGGAAATTTGAGGAACGATAGTTCTTGACAAAATATTGATACACGAATTATTTTAGAATTTTTCACTAAATAATTTACTAGTTATAAATATATGAATTTAACACGGTCACTTATGGGAAAACAGCTTCTGCGGACAGGCGTTAATGATTGCAAAACGAATGGAACTCAGTCGCCGTAAATTCTGAAAATATTATATCATCAAGATTTAGGATCAAGCAATTGATTATACTATGTTTCAAATAAATCGACTGAGTAATTGTCGATAAATTAATTAAAGTAATGAGGAGTATCGCCTTTTTTAACGATAAATTAACAGCAACAATTGGTAAACTCAATATATATTGCGTTTTTGGGTAATTATTAATAATAATGAGATGATCTGAACGTATTAATTATATTTAAAAAATGAGAAATATTTTTGTTCGTCAATTGAAACAGCTGTAAAGTCATTGACAAAAACTCAGTCAGGCACACGTCAATATCGTCGAATTTGACTTCAATTATTATTAAAAGTGGAAAATTAACATGTCTAAGTGTTGATTTATTTCTTAAATTAGCTCCTTGTAAGGGTGAACATGTGCGCCATGATCTAGACTTGTAAATTCACGATTCGCCCATTTTAGACTAACTTTTTGCCCGACGGTCCATCCAGTAATACCTTCAAGTTTCAAAACTGATTTCGGAGCTATCGTCCACACGACGGAATTGGAGCTCTCATTCGAAATCAGCGTGTACCCACCGAAGCATTTTGATAGTGGATCTTCAGTTATTAGGTCATTGTATATTTTTTGTTTGGGCACATCTCATAAACCAATTTAAAAACCGGTAAAAAATGTATTTTTCAAAAACCACGTTTTTAAAACCGACTAAAAAGTATGAAATAATTTCTCGTAGCCCCATATAGATGTATAATCCAATACAGATTCCTAGCCCAATGCAGATTGTCCTGAAAATTTATGATTGTACATTTTTAATAGCTATGAAAATAATTGTAAGATTTAAAACGAAAAACGTGGGGCGCATGCAATAGATAATAGTGAGGAGTGTAGGGCGTAGCTGTCGTTGATAAAACTCACACAACAGTTCATATCATTTGCAGTGCAATAAAATTCTTAGTGACTGAGGTGAACTATTCATGCATCAATTATCTTTTGCATGCGCCCCAGGTTTTTCGTTTTAAATCTTCCAATTATTTTCATTGCTATTAAAAATTCACAATCACAAATTTGCAGGACAATCTGTATTTGGTTAGAAATCTGTATTGGGTTATACATCTATATGGAGCTACGAGAAATTATATTATACTTTTTAGTCCTTATTAACAACGTGTTTTTTTTAATAAATTTTTTATTTAATTCATTATTTTCTGCTTTTTAGTCTTGTGTTTGTGAAATTTTACAATATATTTTAAACATCTTGATGAGATTATGACAGAGACATGTGGGAAATTTCAGGTTTAATTCAGTTTTTCTTTAACTGATTATATCTGAAATAGAAACAGCTTAAGTTGGGTGGCTGTCTCTTTGGCCATCGTAGAAATTGTTACTAATGCACTATTCACTATTAATTATTATTTTTCTCTTTCACTGAACTATATTTATTTCTTTATTTTTTTCACAATTTTTTTCCTCTTTTTCTCTCTCTCTCTCTCCCTTACACTTTTTTTTATATTTTTATTTATCTTGTCTGCCAGTTTGTTTGTTTGTCAACCAATACTGAGCTATGTTCAAAGTTTCAAGTCTCTAGCTCATCCGGAAGTTAGTTTAAAATCGATTGCAAAATCGATACCAAACAAATAGACAAACAAGAAAGCGAGCTAATAAAAACGTGGTAAAAAATGTTTCTACACAGATGTAACGCAATGATGGTGTTTTTATTCTGTAATTATTGTGAGAAAAATACAAATGAATGGACCAACCAAATAGTCAGTGGATCAAGTCTGCTTCATACTGGCTCGGACAAGAACCTTCGCATTATTCCTCTCTCTTCTAAAGTATTCACTCTTTCTACGAATGTTTTTGAAGTGGTTGGGGCAGCAAAGAGGCAGCCCTGGCTCACACGAGAGAGCAACAAAAATCCCGTTCAAGTGTTAATATCACGCGAGTGTCTTTGTTCAAGGACCATCTGTTCGTGCGGTACATAATCGTTATACTTATACATATACACTCATCAATATACACACATATATATATATATATATATTATAAATATATACAATTATATTATGAATATGAATTATGAAAGAAAAAAAAACAAAAACATAATGGAGCTGTGATGTAATCGTTCGTTTGTTGAAAACAAAGTGGTAAAAAAAACACAACTGCAAATATAACACGTATGAGTACTATAGTAGAATTGGGTCATGGATGAATCCGAATTGTTTGAACTTCAATGTATAAATCATCGATTCAATAACTATCGTGACTGCTTGTTAAATGTGATCTATGAAGGATGCTCGATCCACACTCGTCGAACGAATGTGACGAGCGTGCTCTTACGATCGATAACAATAATAATATCGCGAAATCAATGGAGAGAAAAAAAAAGAAAGCGCATATAAAAGTGAGATTTTATCGCTGATGCAGCGCAAGGAAAAACGTCATTTAGATTGTTGTGAAATATTTCCCCGCTCCGCCCCCCCCCCCCCCCCCCATGGTAAAATTGTAATCAACCCGCATGCTCATTGTTGTGACACGTCAATAAAAGAAGGAGGCCAGTTGCGAGGTCTCATTCACGTTGATTTCTTGTTGTATTGTTTTTTAACCAATGAAAAATCATCAGCGACACGAAACGTAAAAGTTAGTTATTCGAAAATTATGTACCATGTGTATTTTACTCGTGCCAACGTGATTACAACTACTTTCGTGGGTAGGATATAGATTTTTGATTTTTTGATATATGCATCAATGGGACTATCAAAGGTTTGATTTTTTATGCGCCTGCGATCGAGGATCTGTGGGAGATACGATCGCAGGCAGTGATCGACATTTAAAATTTGGAAATATGTGTCCTGTATGTTAAATCAGTCGGAAGTGGCATAATTTGTAGGCCAAGCCTAGAATTTGCAGTTAAAATGTTTTCCTTTATAATGACAGAAAAATTCTTTTGATATTAACTAGATACGTCTATTTGATTTTTTTAATTTGAATTAATTAGATTTTTCGTGACATCAAATTTTTCCTATTGCATTCCATTATTAAAATTATTTATTTTAAATATATTTATTCATTCAAATCAAGATCTTTTCAATATCGTTTAATAACTAAATATTTTATTTATTCCTATTAAATCTGCGATTTGGTTTCATCTGGTATTATAAGACAAAAGAGACAGACGGAAAAATGGTACACGATTCAGTTTCTCAAAAATCTCATGACTTTGGTTTCATTAGAAGACTGTTGTGATATTATGCAGTTGAGGAAAAGTCTTTCTATACATAAATAGTCGCGTCTCACAGTGGTCCGAAATCCCGAAAAAGCGGACAAAAACCAAAAAAAAAATATTTTTTCTAGGGACTTTTAATGGTTGGAATAGTTGTAGTGGTACCCCTACTATGTGTTATGACCGTTAAGAAAGGGGGAGCGTCCCTACCTAGCTTGGGAACGCATTCCGTTCGTGAGCGTCGGGCCGACCGCATTGTTTGCTCTTCGCGCGGCGAAATAACACGGAAGTTTAGTCGCGTCTACAACAGTGAAAAGTTAACGGATTTGCATTTTACAAAATGGATTCTTCTCCGGAAAGTAAGTACAATTTAAATGTCCTGTGCAGAAATATTATTAACGATATATGAAATAGTGAATCATTAATAACTGTGGTGGTGTTTTCCTTGACCACGTTCTAAAAATTCGTGTTAAAAAAAGCAATAAGTCAAAAGTTGGGTTGGGTGGGGCTCTGAATCAAACTGGACATTGTTGCTTAGACATTTCTTCAAAACATATCCAAAAACTAGCTACACATAGCTGCTCTTTTGGCTTTAGTTATTATTTTTGTGAGAAGATGTGTGCACTTTCGGCAGTTTTTCGTAATTTTCGCGTCCAAAATGTGGTTTATAGGAAATTGGTAAAAATAATTCGTTTAAATAATCATATTTTTCAATTCTTACAGATCCTCCGGATGATACCAAAGCACTTTCTTTCACGAGGAGGGAAATTTTCGAATTCATGAAACCAGTGTTAAATGGGAACATCACCGTGCTCAGTGAAATTATTGAAGGACAGGTTTCAATAAACCAGGAGCATCCATACATTTTGCCGCCAAATCAAAAAGATGCCCTGAAAACATTAGTATCCGAATTCAGGAAAAGGTAGAAACAAGCGAACAGGATAGAAAACAGATTCTACGAAAAATTCGACATCTGGCTCAACGTTCCTATACTTTTCACAACTGAAAATGGAGGTTCGACGACTTCGTGACAGGTAAAAACGGAGGAAGTCAGAATAGATTCGTGAACAATACAGCGTCCAAGAACTAGCCTACGCTACACAAATGGGTCTCCGGGCTTCCGGAAATTTAGAGGCTTCGAAGGTAATTAGGGATGTCACAGAGGGCAGTCCATCAACCGCATCAAAGTACCGGGAATCTATGGAACACATTCCAGAAAGAGTATTGACAGGCAACGAAGTATTATCATTTGTTGTAAAAGGTGGAGTGACGAAGAGCGTATATCAATTAATCCACGTTCCACATCCGCTATGATAAATTGTAGAGGATGGCCGCCTTATAGTACTGTATTAGAAGCTAAGAAAAAGTGTTACCCTGATAAGTCCGAAATTTCTATAACTGAAAGTGCAGCCACAGTTGGACTCCAAGCATTGTTAAATCATACAGGTGAACGATTGTTATTGGCACAATCGGACGTTATTGGAAGTCTTCCTGAAAACAAACTTGCTGGTTTAGAATTGATATGCAAGTGGGGATGCGATGGCACTTCTGGTCAAAGCACTTACAAACAAAAATTCAGCGATGAAGATGGCAATAAATCGGATGCCAACATTTTTTTTATTTCACTTGTCCCCTTGCAAATCTATGATAAAGTCAATCCACAGGTTATTATTTGGAGAGATCCTCGTCCTTCGTCGCCAAGATTTTGTCGCCCGATAAAAATAGGTTTTTTGCACAAAACTGCCGAAGCAATTGGGACAGAAGTTGATTGTATCGAAGCGCAAGAAAAAAACCTTGTGCCCTTTGAAACCATACTTTACGGAAGAAAAATTAACATCCATTTCAAACTTGTGTTGACAATGATAGATGGTAAAGTTTGTAATTCGATTACGAATACATCGTCAAGTATGCGTCACTACCTTTGTGGCGCTACGTCTAAAGATTTCAATGATATCGATAAGATGTTGCAAAGACCGATCAATGAAGATTACTTCAAATTCGGAATATCGTCGCTGCATGCTTGGATACGGTTGTTCGAAAGTTGCTTGCATGTATCTTACAAATTAGACATAAAAAAGTGGCAAACGCGCAAAGAGGATAAAGAAGGACTTGAGAGAAGAAAAAAAAATATACAACAAGGTTTTCGTGACAAATTAGGGCTTATTGTTGATCAACCAAAACAAGGCTACGGAACTTCAAATGACGGAAATACAGCTCGGCGGTTTTTCGAAAATTCTGAAATCTCTGCTTCTATAACAGGATTTGACGAGGAATTGATAAAGCGATTTCATGTGATATTGCAGGTGATTTCTTGTGGGTTCGAGATCAATATACCAAAATTTCGCGTATACACAGAAATTACTGCAAGAAAATTTGTTGACCTGTATGTGTGATATTACATGCCAACAACAGTGCACAAAATTCTGATACACGGTCCTGAAATTATTGATTCTTTGATATTGCCTATCGGACTAATGTCCGAAGAAGCTCAGGAATCGTGTAACAAATATATTTAAAAATTCCGGCGAGATTTTTCACGAAAATGTGACCGAGCTAAAACCATGGAAGACGTTTTTGGCAGACTTTTGATAACGTCAGATCCACTAATATCTAGTTTGCGTAAAGTTCCTCCGAAAAAACTGAAATCATTAACCACAGATGCGGTTGAACTATTGATTTCACCTTCAGTTGCGGAATCAAGTCAGATTCCTTCGATTGATACGGAGAGCGATATATCTGAAGATGACAATGATTTTGCACCGCAAGCATTAGATAGCGAGTAAGACGTTGTAGTACTAGTAGTAGGAGTAGATATTGTAAGATTATATGAAAATAAATTTTCAGTATCATTATAACAAGGATTAATTATTTTATCCTAAACCTCTTCTTCCCAAACCTTCACAGCCTTGGGAACTCCTAAAAAATGAATTTCGTGCAAATGAAATCGACTCTCCAAAAAGTAGACGTCCATATTGAGTCCAGCATTGTGTTTTTCGAAATTTTCGCTTCAGGTTCGTATTCAGCGACCCCAAAAACCTCCGAGCACAGACTTTCACCCGAATCAAACAGGTTTTTGAAGAAATTTTTTACCGTTTCGGATCCGCCATTTTTTTTTTGAAATTTTGACTTCGGATTCGTATTCGGCGACCCGAAAAACCCCCGAGTACAGACTCTCACCCGAATTCGGAATTATGTCCGCTTTTTCAGGATTTCGGACCACTGTGGTCTGTTACGGGCTTACATACACCTGACACGGCTAAAAATAAGGTTATGTTTAAGAATTTTTTTGTGTATAAAACTGAATTTTATTGAACAACCATAATATACATTTTAAAGTATGATATTTTATCTACATTGTGTGAAAATTTGGTGAAAAGAATTCAAACGATAAAAAAGTTACAGTCGTTTTCCTGAGACGTGTTTTTGTTGACAGCGTTTACGGTACCAGACGTGCCTCTGCCATTTTATATCTAAAAAAAATATATTTGTTTTTTAAAGCAGATAGATAAAACTAGTACTTATCGAGCCGGAATTTAAAAATTTAATTTTTTCGGGTCATGGCAGTTACTGGAATAAAACAGGCGATTTTTCGCCTTAAAAATGTTCAGTACTTATTATGAAAAAAAAAACTATGCCAGGTATCGAAAAAACGGCTCGATAAGTACTAGATTATTGTGTGAAGCATAACTGTGCAAAACTTGATCCCGATCGGTCCAGTAGTTGCGGAGATATTTCTGGTGCCGATTTTGAAAACACTGTTTTGAGTAAAACGCGTTTAAAGTTTTGAGTTTACTTTACACTGAAATATCTGGTTTATTTTAAACTTACATGAAATCGTCGATTCCTGGGCCATATGACGGATCTTCCTTAGATGTTGACGCTTCCATTAGATCTTTTTTTTGCTGTGTCAAACTCATTCATAGTCAAACTCATAGTCAAACAGATGACAAAGGCCGCGTCTACCTGCGCCCCAACCGTTAGTCGTTGCTCACCCGGCCAGTTACAAAACGCTATAATTTCGTCATTACTGCGAATGTCCTTATGAAATTTTCAGGGTAGACACTCAAAGGATGTCTTTGAGTGTCTACCCTGACATACACTGACATGATGACACTCAAAGGATGATACTTTCGCATGAGCACCTTTTTGAAAAATCGGACTTTTTGACCTACCCAGGTGTATGTGAGCCCTTAATAAACGGCACGATGATAACTTTTTTCCCAAATGACAGCATTATTAGTGAAAAAAGAAAAATAATTTAACTTTTTTTCACCGTACTTTTATGTCATGAACCCATATTCCTTTCTCGTATTCGTGGGATATGTCGTATTTTATCTTTATCTATTGAATTTGAATCTAATCTTCATTTATTTAATTTCAACATATTTAATATTTAAAAAGAATAGCTTAAACAAATTAAAAAAAAAAATTTGTACAAATAGGGTCATAGCAGGCCGTGAGAAAAGGAAAAAATCTATTAGATTTAAATAGATCCTATTTAAATTATTTTTTTTTTGCAGTGTATAATTGTTTTAGCTGTATTTATTATTTAATTTGTTAGAACAACACTCCTGAGAGTGAATATGCCACGACTTTTTAAGCCGCTCAACTGTTTAGAGTGTTGCCATAAAGTTTATCGTGGATGTATAAAAGAGCGGAAGGAAAAAGTTAACAGAATTTCAGCACTTTATAATTGATACCAATACAATTATGTAGTGAATGATTGTGCAAGTTTCTAAAAAGCTTCTTTTTTATATAAATTACCCACACAAAAAAATGTAAAGACATTCCACGCAAATTTTTTACCATGCTTTTTCTTATCTTCAACGAGTATAATTATAATTCTTCGGGCATAATTATAATTATTATTCGCGTATAATTGTAATTCATCGGGTATAGTTATAATTCTCTGGGTACCCGTGCTGAAATTTGTTGCGGAGTCCACATTGGAATCCACTTGGGTACCGCGCTATTTCCCGAAATTTATGGATCTCTCAAAAAAAGATATCCTTTTCTAATGCCGTGCACAAATTTATTGGGAAGTCCCAAGATGCACCCACATCTCTATAGAAATTTGTTAAGGACAACACACATAGGGAGTCCTCATTGGGATCCAATTGGATTCTACACTGTTTCCCGATGAACGCCGTTTTGAGAATTCTTACCACGTTCGAATCGAAAATATGCGAAAAGTCAGGAGAAAAATCTCAACGTGTTGAAACATAATCTGCACGTTCCTATTTGTACGTGTATGATGATATTGTGTCAAAGTGCAGTAAAATAAATAACAAACGATAATTTCAGTGGATTTTCAATTATGTGATTCAAATCGATTTTTAAAATATTCGTTTGTTGAGCGGTTTATATCTTTAAAAAATAAGATTTATACTTTCTCAAGATCCACTCGTTTTGTATACCTCTATATTTTGTTGAGGAAATCTAACGTACAGAATACGATGTGATCCATGAAGGATCATATCGAATTCTTTGATAATGTAGGAATCCTTCAGAATTCAGATTGGATTCGTACATTGGAATCCGACGAGGAATCCCGACTCGAATCCAAAGTACGAGCGTACATTGGATTCGTGAATTTTAGTATACGTTAGTTTTAGTATAGGGATAAGTATCAGAATCGAATTAGACCCCTACGGCAATTTCTGCACGGTTATAATTGGATCTTTAAATAATTTTTTGTTTCATTGTAAAGATCATGTGCAGTTTTTAAAGTAAAGTATTTTTCTTTTTTTTCAACAATTAACAATGATATAGCACATTGAAATTGTTATTCTGTTCGGCTCGACAAAAACGCGCCGTGAGCATCCGAAGTTATCCGAGCTCTCTGTGACGTCACCGCTCGAACGCTAGTATACGAACTACTCGTGTGATACGAGTATTCTGTCAACGTTCGATGCAGCACGACGTGTCAACCGGAAATCATCGTCCACTTATTTTTGCTGTGAATACCACTTTGATGTCAGTGTAAACGTGTTATAAACTGTATTGTAATATTTTTTTTAAATACGTCGGATCAACTTCCGAAAAGCCCACACCTCCGAATAATTTAGAACTTTGTGTACTTATGTATTTTGACTCGCTGATCACGAATATGCTAGTGGAAATACCCGCAAATTTGATTTTCAAGGTCAAAACTAAAAAAACGGTTTTTTTTGGTTTTTCTATTTTATTTTAATAAATGTTGATCGTAGAGGAAAATATCTCTTACAAAAATTATAACCCATCAAAAGACCGATAATTTATGTTCTATACAAGTTTTGTCTAAAATCATTATTTTCCAAGAAAAATGGGATAATAGCCCATTAAGTATATTTTGCTAAACTCCATTAGTTTCGATATTATCTACTTACACACTTTACTGCATATGGGCCCAAACAAACGCAAATAAAACAAACCCAAACCCAAACCTACTCGGATATGTTGAATCGTGGGGTGTGTAGTTCATTGGGGTGGGCGCAGGGCACCTCGGATGGGTGTGTGGAATCGCAGGGTGTGTAGAACACTGGGGTGGGCGGAGGGCACCTCGGATGGGTGCGTAGAATCGTGGGGTGCGTAGAACACTGGGGTGGGCGGAGGGCACCTCGGATGGGTGCGTGGAATCGTGGGGTGCGTAAAACACTGGGGTGGGCGGAGGGCACCTTAGATAGGTCCGTGGAATCGTGGGGTGCGTGGGACACTGGGGTGGGCGGAGGGCACCTTGGGTGGGTGCGTGGAATCGTGGGGTGCGTAGAACACTGGAGTGGACGGAAGGCACCTCGGATGGGTGCGTGGAATCGTGAGGTGCGTAGAACACTGGGGTGGGTTTGTTCGACACCTTGGATGTTGTTGGACACCTTGCCCCCAAACAATACACATATACATATACCTATACAACGTAAAATGCACATGCCCAAACAGCACATACGCCCGCTATTCGAAAGTGCAGCCTTTCGAATCCAAACCCAAACAAACCCAAACAAACTCCCCGTGGTAAAGTGCGTAAGTAGATAACATCGAAACTAATAGAGTTTAGCAAAATTTACTTATTGGAGCATTATCCCATTTTTCTCGAAAAATAATGGTTTTAGACAAAACCTGTATAGAATATAAAATATCAGTCTATTCATAAGCTACAACTCTTGTAGGAAATATTTTTCTCTAAGATCAATATTTATTAAAATAAAATAGAAAAACTGAAAAAAAAGTTTTTTTCATTTTTAACCTCGAAAATAAAATTTGCGGGTATTTTCACTATCATATTCGTGATCAGCGAGTTAAAATACATAAGTATACGAAGTTTTAAATTAATCGGAGGTGGGGGTTTTTCGAAAGTACACCCCGAAAATTAAACTCTATCTCGACTTTTTCAGAATGCTCGAGATTTTTTCGATGTAAAATGACACAAAATTTTACTTTTGTATACACTCGCGTATACATAGCCTATTCGGTCGCGTTCGAGCGGTGATGTCACAAGCGCCAGCACAGGTAGCGTGGCATTTCGCGCCAACATCTACAATTTGAATTATTGTAATAGAAAAACAATTAATTATCTTTAGAATTATTTCAAAGAAAAACCCTTTTGACATTCGGTTTTAATATCACAAAGGATCAATTCTAAAAACAAAAATCGAACATTTTTTTTTCTAACAACTCAATTGTAATTCTTCGGGTATAATTATAATTCTTGACGTATGATTATAATTCTTCACGTATAATTATAATTCGTTGGGTACCATTATTATTCTTCGAGTATAATTATAATTTTGGGAGTATAATTTTAGTTTTTCGGGTATAATTACAATAATTATTATTTTACGAATTAGTAAATCGATCCAAACTTTGCATCCGAGCTTAAAGCACCCGAGTAATAACGCATCCAATATTAATCGCCGTTATACGATTTTTGCAAGACGCCCACGCGTCTTCAACGAGAAGCTAAACAATACCTCAATAAAAAAAAATGGATTTCAGGACTACTTTAATCTCAAATTCATTGGACGGATACTGCTAACTTCTCCAAAAAAAATCCAAAATTTTAGTAGCGAGAGCAAACACGACCGATTCTGCATTACCGTAGCCAGGTAAAGGGTTCGAGAGAAGATATCGGCAAGCGGGAATGGGTTTCGTGGTTATCGCGTTACGTTTGTACACGGGAGAGCAACACTGACGTCAATCGGTCGAGTTGCAGGGCAGGTGCGAGAGAATCGCACAGGTGAGCCTCGAGTGAGTGCACGCGGTGCGAAGTGGCGGGGCGGGGGGGGGGGCAAGTGGTAAAACGAGTGGGGGGAACTGGCAACGGCGGAGGTGAGGGACGTACAATAGAATTCACCTGAGAGAGAAAGAGACACGATACGAAATTTATTGTCCAGGTGGATCGGGAGAGAGAGAGAGAGAGAGAGAGAGAGAGAGAGAGAGAGAGAGAGAGAGAGAGAGAGAGAGAGCGAGAGAGAGAGAGAGAGAGAGAGAGAGAGAGAGAGAGAGAGAGGGAGAGAGAGAAAGAAAGAGAAAGGGAGAGAGGGAGAGAGAGAGAGAGAGAGAGAGAGAGAGAGAGAGAGAGATGGTCGAGCTCTCAGGTGAGTTACAGGGCGGTCTCCGAGGAACTATCGCGGAGGGGGTTCCTCTTCGAGAGTTCGTTCGGTTCAGTCAGTTCGTTCACTGGTGTGCTCTCCCGCTGCTACGTGGTCGCCATAAAAATCACGACGTCTCCAATTTACAACAATAATTCGATACAAGCGATTCGTTTTCGTCCGCGAAACAACAACGATTTTTATCACATAGTTTTCGTTTTCATTCACTTTTTTTTAATCGTGTCTCTTCCATTCATTTATTCGTTCGAAGAAGAAATTTATTGAAAAAAACATTTTTAAAAAAGCTCCACCAATCGATCTGCCTCCAGTCTCATTCGAATTGCCGATCGCGTCGATGACCCGATCGCCCGGATGACGCATACTCCAATTTAATCGAAACCTCGAGGACCCCCAATCGGTTCAACGGATAACTTGCGCGAAAAAAAAAAACAAACACCCGGCGGAAATGTCCGAACGATTTCACAAGTAAGACTTTTTGATGGTTTTTCTTTCGGTTTTTTTTTTTCTTCGCAACTATGGGAAATGTGAGAATTCTTTCGAAAACTTCTCGTTGACGATAATTTCTCGGGCTGACGAGAATTGCGCGACGTTTCTGCACGCGATCAATTATCTCGAGTAATTATGTGACGCGATGACAATATTTCAAGACTGGTAATTCGTGGCTTTAGCGGATCTAAAATGATACATGCATTTACGCGCGTGTACATCCTGTAGGTGTTCGCTATGACACTCGTTTGTCATTAATCAACGGCGCGTTTTTTTTTCCCTGCGGAATAAGGATTGCGCAATTATTAGCCGAAACTTTCGTGAAAGTGGAAAAATAAATTTTTCATGACTCTCTTCTCTGACGCTTTTTATCTCCAAGTTTTCGAAATAAATATCGCTCACGCGAAAAGAGCAAAATACTTTTTTTTCGATGCTGTATATATTTATTCCTGCGATACTTTTTTTTTTTCTTGCTTATTTATTTCAAGATTTTGACAGGAATACGTTTGAAATGTTTTCAAAGGTTCGTGAATATTGAAAATATCTCACATTATTTTTAATGTGAGATAATAAATCACAATTTAATGTGAGCAAATAAATGACATTATTTTTTTTTCTCCAACTTCGACAGATTGTGAGATAGCAGAATACTATTTTTTTTACTCGTCAAGCACTATTCGTATCGCTTGCGAAAAGCGGTATAACGGTTGAATAGAACTTTTCGATTTTCGACAAGAGAAACGGAAAAAGGCTTCGACATTATCAAATGTTGAAATAGCGGCGTGATTTTTTTGCTCGCGGACGAGTAGATTTAAAGGACGGCTGGTATTTGATTAGTGGAAATTAAGCATTGATTTTCAATTTTATGAAGTATTGAAAATCTATGCTTAATTCAGATTCGAAGAAATCGATCACCGCTTCAATTACCGCGAATTTTGAGATATCAGACGATTTTTTTAAGCTATTACTGGATGGATATTAAAAAGTCGCCAAAATTCTTGAAAATTTGAGGAATGATAATTCTTGATAGAGTAATAATAGATTAATTATTTTAGAATTTTTCAATAATTAATTTAGTAGTTATAAACAGATGAATTTAACATGGTCGCTTATGGGAAAACAGTTTCTGCAAACGTTAATGGTTGCAAAACGAATGGAACTAAATCGCCGTAAATTCTGAAAATATTATATCATCAAGATTTAGGATCAAGCGATTGATTATGCTAAGTTTCAAATAAACCGACTGAGTAATTGTCGAGAAATTAATTAAAGTAATGAGAAGTATCGCCTTTTTTAACGATGAATTAATAGCAATCATTGGAAAACTCGATATATATTGAGTTTCTGGGTGATTATTGATAATAATATGATTATGTGAACGTATTAACTAAATTTAAAAATTAAGAAATTTTTTTGTTGGACAGTTGAAGCAGATCCACAGTCACTGACAAAACCTCAGTCAAAAACTGCAAAATCCACCTCAACACACCTTTCTTTGAGGGGCAGTTTCCCCCTTTAAACTCGTTTTTCCGCAGATAACAAAAAATACGTGTCTAATAGTTTTTAATGCTTTATCACATATATAAGTTTCAACAAAATCGAAGGCGGATATTAAAAAATCGCCAAAGTTCTTGAAAATTTGAGGCATAGATAGTTCTTGATAGAATACTAATACATGAATTATTTTAGAATTTTTCACTAAATAATTTAGTAATTATAAACATAAGAATTTAACACGGTCTCTTATGGGAAAACAGCTTCTGCAGAGGTTAATGGTTGCAAAACGAATGGAACTAAATCGCCGTAAATTCTGAAAATATTATATCATCAAGATTTAGGATCAAGCGATTGATTATGCTAAGTTTCAAATAAACCGACTGAGTAATTGTCGAGAAATTAATTAAATTAATGAGAAGTATCGCCTTTCTTAACGATGAATTAATAGCAATCATTGGAAAACTCGATATATATGGAGTTTCTGGGTGATTATTGATAATAATACGATTATGTGAACGTATTAACTAAATTTAAAAATTGAGATATTTTTTTGTTGGACAGTTGAAGCAGATGTACAGTCACTGACAAAACCTCAGTCAAAAACTGCAAAATCCACCTCAACACACCTTTCTTTGAGGGGCAGTTTCCCCCTTTAAACTCGTTTTTCCGCAGATAACAAAAAATACGTGTCTAATAGTTTTTAATGCTTTATCACATATATAAGTTTCAACAAAATCGAAGGCGGACACTTAAGTGATGTTCCTTGTAAGACTTATTCAAGGAATTACTAGATGGATATTAAAAAATCGCCAAAGTTCTTGAAAATTTGAGGCATAGATAGTTCTAGATAGAATACTAATACATGAATTATTTTAGAATTTTTCACTAAATAATTTAGTAATTATAAACATAAGAATTTAACACGGTCTCTTATGGGAAAACAGCTTCTGCAGAGGTTAATGGTTACAAAACGAATGGAACTGAATCGCCGTAAATTCTGAAAATATTATATCATCAAGATTTAGGATCAAGCGATTGATTATGCTAAGTTTCAAATAAACCGACTGAGTAATTGTCGAGAAATTAATTAAAGTAATGAGAAGTATCGCCTTTTTTAACGATGAATTAATAGCAATCATTGGAAAACTCGATATATATTGAGTTTCTGGGTGATTATTGATCACCCAGATCATACAATTATGTGAACGTATTAACTAAATTAAAAAATTGAGAAATTTTTTTGTTGGACAGTTGAAGCAGATGTACAGTCATTGACAAAACCTCAGTCAAACATACGCCAATATCGTCGAATTTAACTTCAATTATTTTTAAAAGTGGAAAAATAACATTTCTAAGTGTTAATTTATTATTAAATTAGCTATTTGTAAGGCTAAACATGTACAACGTGTCGCTTATGGGAATACAGCTTCTGCAAACGATAATGGTTGCAAAACAAATGGAACTGAATCGCCGTAAATTCTGAAAATATTATATCATCAAGATTTAGAATCAAGCGAATGATTATGCTAAGTTTCAAATAAATCGACTGAGTAATTGTCGATAAATTAATTAAAGTAGTGAGAAGTATCGCCTTTTTTAACGATGAATTAATAGCAATCATTGGAAAACTCGATATATATTGAGTTTCTGGGTAATTATTGATAATAATACGATAATGTGAACGTCGTATTATTTTCAATATTAAAAAAAAAAATTATTTACGTACATTTTATTGTGCGCAATCGGATAGTCATGCGTCAGACTTCCCGTAAGTGCCTCGAAGTCAAAGCTATCGAATGTCATTCAAACGAAGGGCATTTCGATATTATCGCTGATAATTTTATCATCGGGCGTATCACATTCCCGTTATCGAATAAATAAAGCTTATACATCCGTATGTCGAACACTCGAGGCGATTTCTCGAAGTCTCGTTCGATGCTCGAACTCCTTTATCGGAAAATTTATTTTCACGCGAAAACCACTCCGAGAGGGTGAGTTTCCTTTCGTACGGTTTTTTCAAGAAGAAAGAAAAACTCGTACTAGCCTCGACGCCTGAGTGTGACACACGCGCACACACATACAAAACACGTACACACGTGTTTTCATCCGTATAAGTGTATAGGTGTGCGAGATCGCTGACCGTGGAGAAAATCAATTAAAAAAAAGAAAACAAACAGCGGTGAAATTGTCGCGGTAAGCAATCCGACGTGGGCCTTTTTCTGTATACGCGTTTTACGTATATACGAGTTAATTAGCGAATTATTCGACGTGTCTCGAGCTAGCGTGACAATTAATATCTTACATTAGATACGAGACATTATTAACGATCTGGTCGACAATTATTTCAGTTGCAAGGTTAAACCTGTCGAGAGATTTTCCGATTTAATTTTTCGCTATACAGTAGAACGTCGATTATCCGAATCAATTGGGACCGGGCGCCTTTCAGATAATCGAAAATTCGGATAATCGAACAGCAATATTCTATGGGCGAAGGAAACGTTGATTTTTTTTCAATATGATAAAATATATATATTTAAAAATACAATGAACATTAATATGTTAATAATACACGTACATTTTTGGTAAATTGCAAATAACCATTGTATCATTTAATGATATAGAACGAAGTTAAGGGGTGAGGGCTACATGTAACGCCGAAAAAAACGCTTTTTTCGGGATGTTTTTTACAGGTTTTATTATTTAGTGAAAAATGTTTTTCCTTATGAATAATCAATATTTCTAGTAGTTACAGTAAAATTTGCATTGAAAAATAATGATAAATAAGCGAGATGCAGTCAGTCTGCGAGGGATCCAGAAAAAAAAGGTGTTTCGCGGTGATCACTGCTGCTCATCACTGGATCATCTGAAACCAAAAAAAAATAACGGGGATCATTAGTAAATCATATTGGGCCCAGGATGGATGAAGGGTTAATGAAAATTTCGAATTTTTACAAAATAGCGGATATTCAAAGTAAAAACTTGTTTTTCGACCAAAATTTCACTCATATTTTCAGTTATAAAAAAAAAACTATTCACCGCCGATAAAAAGCCTTCGTCCATCCAGGGAACAATTATGTACAGAATAAGTGATACAAATTTGAAAACGATCGGTCAAGTCGTTCTGGAGTTACAGTGATCACCGAATTTGAAAACGTGCTTTCGAGAAAAACGCGTTTAAAGTTCTAAGTACAATTTACATGCAAATAAAAAAATTGTTTTTGGACTTACATTGAATCATCTATTCCGACACCATAAAGTGACCCTTCCTTCGCCTTAGCAGTCGCAGTAGAAGCGATTTTCTTCCGTCGTCAAACTACTCTGGCCTCTCGAGTGTTTTCCGCCGAACGTCGGTTAGCCACTTCAACTCGAACAGAGTCCTCCTTTGTGGCAAAATTGTGGGCGTTTGGTCCTAATTTAATCCCCATAGCATCAAAAACTGCTAACAAGCCGTAGGAACCTTCGTTGAAGGTGCAGGTAGCAATGTTGGTTGAAACTTTCATGACTATTTTGCGTAAATCCTCCTATACATCTTTGTAGTAATTCGTCTTTTGTAAGATCTTCGTAAATAGGCTTTATTGCAGCGTTTACCGGCTCTAGGCGGCTGTCCTCAAAGTTGTATACCTTCATGAATAATGCTCCGATTTGTCTAAAATTTTCAGAGAATACTTTTGAAATGCTGTACTTTGAGAAAATGCAAAAAAAAATGATTTTTTGAAAATGCTGGCTAGCCCTCACCCCTTAAATATGTATTTAAAAATAATCAACATTCGTACAGCTTTGAGTTCTTATCTATTTATTTTTGAAAAAGTCGACAATTTCTTCTGCTTCACAACGGAAGCTCGTTTCTTTTCTGCCAAATCTCGCAATCGTTTTGGAAGAAGAAATTGCATTGAACAACATTCAGGCTGCGTTTTGTACCACTCCATTACCGTAATATATAGGGCGTAATCGTTCGAATAACTGAGCATTCGGATGAACAAAATTATTCTTTGGATAATGGATTTTTTGAATAACCCAAATCGCCATTCGGATAACTGACGTTCGAATAATCGACGCTCTACTTTATTCTGGACTTCAATTTATTTCAATGGCTTCCGTGATGTCCAATCTATCGTATGATGAAATCGATTAACAATCGTTAGGAATTTGGAGAATGTGTCTTGTAAAAGGAGATTTTTTTTTAAACAAATGACGAAAAATTCATTGTAATCGTCAATTATTATCATCAAATTTTGAATTACGAATGTGCCGGAGAAATTCAGAGCGGAAGTAGCCGGAATTTTAAACTCTTAAATACATGTTCTAGATGCAAAGTAAAATCAGTCGCAATTGGCATAATACGTGGAGCAAGCATCGAATTTGGTTTTAAAAGTCTTTATCTGTAAGGTAGTAGTCTCAAGGCGTTTTTCTATAGATTTTTATTTTTATTTTGAGGACCCATTTAGGACACTATTAAGGCCTTTGGCCACTCTAGAGGCCAAAAAAAAGGGCATGTTTTGTGATTTTTTCCAGCGACACCATGAAATCAATCGGAATTACAAAATAGGGGTTTTAGTATACACGTAATTGACTATACAAAATTATTTTTTCACAGCGATACATGTCAAAATGGCGACTGTGCAGCATTTTTCCGATGACGCCTTTATTTCTGGAAGGTCAACGGCCGGACCAACAGCTCCTATAATTTTTAAGTTATGACGAGGCACTAAAGTTTTTCCGATTACATATAAGAATAGCTATAGAAGCACGTAGGATTTTTTTGATATATTGTTTTTTGTCAAAATGGCGCATTTCTAAAACAAAAAGTATAAAATGCCATGAGAAAATCGTCAGAAAATTGTTTATAAAAAAGGAACTATGCAATATAATTTTAAAAATCCTACGTAGTGTCTCAGAAAATGTAATTCTAAATATACAGTTAAATTTCAAGTGAGTCGAGAGTGCACCGGGGCCGCATGCTGCGAACTAGAGAAACTTTGAACGCGATTATCTCGAAATTGCATTTTCAAAAACTCCTCATGTTATAGCTCAAAAAGTTATTGATCGATCTGGCTGAAATTTTGGAAGGTTTCGCACTATAACATTATCGGAAGGATGTACCTAGTTTTAAGATTATCGCGTAAATAAATTACTTTTTTGGGGTAAAAATTGTCGAGAAAATGGCCAAAAATATGAAAGTTTGTTTTAAAAGCCTACCTTATTCTTAAATTTTTTACTTTTTTATATTTTTGCTAGCTTCTATCCACGACTTCGTCTACGTGAATCTCGCAATTTGTGTTAAAATACCCTTTAATGGATTATTTTTTTTAAGCCTGTCTTACATCATTCAGAATTTAGTAGAATATGTGATATTATATTAGATTCCATTCGATTTTGATTAAATTTTAGTCGTTCGGATTCTATGAGAATTAAAATTTCATCATTAGATTTCAAAAAATATTACAATTAGAAAAATATTAGACGTTAAGTTTTATCAAATTTAAATGATATTTTATTCGTTGAATTCTATAAGAATTTGAATTTGATAATTACATTAGATTTGATACGAATGTTATAATTAGACAAATATTAGATATATTTATATTAGATTTGATTTGTTTGTATCCTATAATAAGAATTATATAAGACAGATAATTCCATAATTGAATTAGATTCGAGTCAAATATTAGAATTAGAAAAATATTAGATGTATTTTTCATATCCTATGTGTTATTCGAAGTAACTCTCTACATGTTCATCAACCAAATTTCATCAAAGTCGGTTCAGCCGTTCAGTTGTGATAGTGAAACAAACATCAGGCATACAGATTAGAAAAATATTAGATATTAGAATTAGAATGAAAAGTATCCTATGTGTCATAAGCTATCTACATTTTAAATTTCATTGATTATATAATAATTTGAATTTAATAATTAGATTAGATTTGAGTATACAATATTTTAACTAGAAAAATATTAGATAGAATGAAAAATATCCTATGTCTCAACCCGGACTATAAGCTATCTACATGTTAAATTTCATTGAAATCGATCAAACCGCTTTGGCGTGATTGAGTAACAAACAGACAGACAGACAGACGGACAAACAGACAGACAAACAGACCGACAGACAGACAAACAGACAGAAAGTCAGATTTATAATATTAGTTAGGATTAGTATATCCTTCCCCTACACATGTCAATAATCGAAAAATATTTTCGATTTCTATTTCGGATCAATAGAAAAAAGGGGACAAATAGAGCACTTTTCGATATTACACAAAAGACACCTAAAGAAATATCTTATAACGCCGCCTTTTTTTTCTATAGAAGAATTTTTTTTAACACTTGAAAGTTGTAATAAGATAATGTCAACATTTTTTAATGGATTATTTTATCACCTTTAAAAAAAATCATGAACAATAATTCGGGCGTCTAAAGGGTTTTCTCCCCTTAAACTAATATAAGTATTTTTTTTCATCATCTGAGCTTTAGTGACTGATCCTCTTAAACCTATTTTTTTTTAAACTTCTGATCAAAATCTGAAGCATTCACGTTATTGTTCAATTAGCCAATTTTATATTGCTCAACAGTGCACTACAGAGCAATAACACAAGTAAAAAAAAATCGCGAAGAAAGTACTTGCGAGGAAGAGAAAAATATAAAAATTATTTTTTTTTTCAAAAATTAAAATAAAGTAGAACATACATGAGGGAGATTCGAATAGCTATTTATACGACGCACATACTAAGTATCCCATACATCTCAACTTACTCCGATATTTGCAACAATAACTAGTCGTCGATGTTTGCGCAACTTTTAAGTTCACCGACAGGCATCGTCAATTCACAATCGATACCTCGAGCTCGGCAATAATTCCCTATTATTACCGTCGGTTGAATTGTAAGAAAAAGTCCGTAAACATCATTTTTTTTTTCGCAATAAACGCTCATTGAAGGTGCGCAATTACCGCAAATCCAGACGTTTGAATAAGACGAAAAAGAAGAATAATTTCGACCGGATTATTATAATGTGAAGACATACGAGTTGAACGATCTGTTCAAGGGCCGCGCGGGACGGAGCCTTGGAAATTCTTAAGGAAGCAACGCGAAAGGACTCTAACTCTCGAGATGAAGGTGGAATGACCCCAACACTATGGGCAGCCTTCGAAGGTCACTTGGATGCGCTGAGACTGCTGGTCGCCAGGGGGTACGTAGGTTGTTAACGCATTCCCAGACTCCTTTGCTATCCTCTCGCAATTATTCGCCCGAATTTACGATCCATTTGTAGCTTCGAAGCCAATCTTTAAATATTTCACAGTTCTTTTGAACCATTCTTTTACTATGTAATTTAGCAGTAGTAGTAGTAGTAAGAAGTTTTATTTGCATCGCCTTTTCGGCTTTTTACAAAGCTGTTACACTGTTATACATCCCCCTCTTTCTTTCTCTTACAATCAATCTCATGACTTTCCTTTTTTCTTACAATCTTTAATTATCTCTAATTTTCGTCACATTGTCACTTCTCGCTCTCTTTTGCCGCCACTTCTCTTTTCTTACGTTGTCTTTCTATTTCGCGAAAGAATTTACATATATTTATATCTATCTCGCCTCTCAGCATCCCTATTATCCTTTATTCCCTTCTTATCCCTTTCCCCCTCTACCCACTTCTCTATATATGTTCTCGCTTCCTCGGATATTACTCCTCTTCCTTTTTCACATGTGATCAGGTGCTCCATTGTTTCTCTTTCTGTTCATTGTATCCTGCAAGTCCATGACACTTCCCCTTTTTTTTCCATCCCACCCTATATATTCCCACATCTCATCCTCGCCCATGTTTCCTTATCCTTTTCTTTAATGTCTTTTGCCGCCCAATAATTCCATGGTGCCCCGGCCGTTTTCAATTAACGCTTTGTATAAGCGATCGATTATACGTCGATTTTTGTATCTGTTCTTTTTCTCTCTCTATGGTCTTTCTTTTTAAGTTTTCTAATCCCTTGTCTATGAGATTCTCTATTATTATTATTTCTTTTCCCTCTTTTATCATCTCTGTTATTTCTTCTATTTCTAATTCCTTTGATACTTTCGTAAAGTCTTTTCCCCATTTCCAAGGCTCCCTGTTCGATATTCCTCTTATTTCCTCTCGCAGGCAAATATTCGGCCATCTGTTACTTTCCATCCTCATCACAACTTTTATATTATTTAGCGCTCTTTCCCTGATTTTGTATTCGAATGTTGGTATTCCTAACTCTGTTCTCCACACATATCTGGACGTTCTTCTGTCGATTCCTAGGGCCATTTTGCAATACCTATTTTGTACTACCTTAAACTGTGTTATATTATCAAAACCCTATATCTCTACCCCGTAAAAAGCTCCTGACTTGAGGGGAGGTACCTGAGTAAACGGCGAGAAAAACAGGTAAACTTCGGGAATTTTTATCTCAAAAACTAATGTTTTGATTGGATCCGGGTTTTTTTTTATTGGAAAATATGTACATTGGGGTATGTTTAGGAATTTTTTAAAATAAATTCATGCACTGGAAGCGCCGTTGCTGTGGTCAGCGTCAGACGTCTTGTTCGTTGACATGGCTTGTGGTGCCAAGGATTCCGGGCAGTCGGTTGATCTGAAACATGAAAACGCAACGAATTCTTGAAATATAATAGACAAAGGAGTCCGCCTCGTAGGATTTTTTTGAAATGTTCATTTTTGACGGAATTGCGACCGTTTTAATTTAACATTCGTTTTTCGTTCGCAATTTCCGACGATTTTGGTTGCATAAAAAAGCAATGGTTCAATCAAATGAAAAACCCCTACGTGGCGAACGAGAAAAACTATCGAAGAACTATAGTATCCAAATTTGGACAAAATCGGACAAGCCGTTTTCGAGATAGATCTGGCACCGACTTTGAAAACTATGTTTCGAGATAATCGCGTTTGAAAAGTGGGTAAAGAAATGACGCGCTCGATTCTAATAGGTACAATCTTTCTACCATCACATCCCTCCCTCTTATTTACCATTTTTGTATTGTTTTTTTAGTAGTAGCGAGTACCTTTAAGGGGAGAAAACCCTTTACAATGTTAAAAAAATCGAGTTTTTTCACATATTTCGAAAGTATAATAATATTGAGAGTATACTGGAAAATCGAAAAATCGAAATATAAAATATGTACAAAGTTATAGCGCATAGTCGAGAGCGCGCTGCGTCCTCATGCTGTGAACTAGGGAAACTTTAAACGCAATTATCTCCAAAGTGAATTATCAAAAACTGTTCGTGTTATAGCTGAAAAAGTTATTGATCGATCTGGCTAAAATTTTGGGAGTTTTCTCACTATAACATTATCGGAAGGATAAATCTAAAGTTTTAACTACAACGTTTTTAAATTTTTATTTTTTATTTTTGAAATTAAAAATGAAAGAATGCAAATAATTTTTTTTTTTCTAAAAAAATTGTAGTTCATTTAAAATAAAAATATAAACAAATTTCCTTTCTTAATATATTGTTCTAGATGCCGTAATTCCCAAGTGGAGCCTCTCCACTCATCAAAGTTCCAATCAAAAATGGTAAAAACAAAAATGTCGAAAAAAAATCTAAAAAAAATCTGGCCACTCCAGTTTGAACCTATACAGCTTTTTATCCTCTTGACATTTCCTCTGAAACCCTATAGTTCTTCGATGACGCCTTTTTTTCGAAAACGTGTCTTTTTTAGCTAAACATGCAATACTGGGGCGAAAAAAAATCGTACGAGACTTTCTAAAAAACAAAAATGTAGGTTTTAATATCCTTTTTAAGTTTACTATGGAGAAAACTGAGGAAAACATTTTCCACAAAATTTGCAGTTAATTTTCGACGGCCAAAAAATAGCCGAAAAATGGCCACGTTCAAAAGAGTGTACCGGAGCGAAAACAAATCGTAAAGAATTTAAAAAAAAAACAAATGAAAGGTAAATTTGTCCTCTTTAAAACGCCACTTGGGAAATTCAATTATCTTTATTTTGGAGTCCGCTATCTAACTTTTAGTGCGGTGAGGAATTTCGACTAGTGTATCCAAACGTTTGGCCAGTAAAAAAATCTACGAGGTGGGTAAATTAAGTAATAACACTGATTTTTGTGAATTTTTTTATTCAAATAGAATTACAATTCAATATTGTCTCCTTCAAAATAACTTCCGTAGGAAGCTACACAGCGCTATGAAGACAGTTCTTCCAATCCTCATAGCAGTGCTGGAACTCGGATACTGAAATAGCCTTCAGCTGGTTAGTTACAGCCGTTTGAATGTTTTCGAGTGTCCCAAAATGACGTCCCTTGAGGTGATTGTTCAATCTCGGGAAGAGGAAGAAGTCACAAGGATGCAAGTTAGGCGAGTAAGGAAGCTGAGGAGCCACAGGAATGTATATACTGGCCAAAAACTCGTTTATTGAAATTGCTGTGTGACAAGGCGCATTGTCGTGATGCAATATCCAGTTGTTTCTGATGTTTGGTCTCACACGCATGACCCTTTTTCGAAGTTTTTCAAGTACCTCTCGGTAAAAGTGTTGATTAACCGTTTACCCTTGAGGCATAAATTCTTTGTGGACGATTCCCTGGCTATCGAAAAAGCAAATCAGCATGCATCTGATCTTCGACTTGCTCATTCTTGCTTTTTTGGGCCTTGGAGAGATTGGAGTGTGCTATTCCACAAACCACCATCGAAAAACCTGGGCCTTTGACAAAACACTGTTTACGTAGGCCTGCTGAAGTTTTGCAAAAGTTTCCGTTGAACTATGCCCATGTGTAGGCTAAATGTTTCCTTTGAAAAAAAAAAAACAAAAATCATTCAATTATAATGAAAAATCATTGTTGTAGAATTCTGGGTTGAGTATTTCATTTTATGTTGGATTTATGAAATATTCTATACATTCAGCAGGCGGGCTGTGATGTCTTGACCCAACACACATGCAGTGTATTAAATAAAAATAAAATAGGATACCAAATATGCATAGAAATAATACAATTAAGTGTGTGCAAAAAAACGCGCGAAGCGAATCACGAAATTACACTGGAAATGTGTAAAAAGTGACTACAAGGTAACGTATCGTAGTTGTGTTAAAACAGCATACTTGGATTTACAGCGATATGGCATACATCACTCTTCACTTTTAGTCACGTCGTTATACTTTTTTTCTGTTTTTATTTCACTTTTTTTTCGCAAGGAACTTTTGCGATTCTACGCCGAAATTGATTTTTGAGAGAAAAACGTGGGCATTGTTGAGCATTGATCTTTTTTTTTTTTAAAGAACGACAGGTGACACATGGGCAGGAAGCATGCAATATGGCATCTGCTCGTATTGAATGAAACCAAAATATAGCTGTACACCGTACACGCATATATATATATATATACACACATACACCTGCTACTTCCTAAATATAAACAAAAGGGATGGACGTACACGCATGCATGAAAAGCAACCCCACGGAAATAGTGGGTGTTCTGCGTTGGGGGCAGCCCAGGATGAAGAATAAAGAAAAACAATCGGACGAGCATGAAACGAAACCGGGCCAGACTAAACGAAACGGAACGGAGCGGAATCGAGCGATAGATGGTCAACTAAAGCTATATATATATATATATATATATATATATATATATATATATATACAGTAGAGCGTCGATTATCTGAATCAATTGGGACCGGGCGCCTTTCGGATAATCGAAAATTCGGATAACCGAACAGCAATATTCCGTGGGCGAAAAAACCTTGATTCTTTCAATATGATAAAATATATATTTAAAAATACAATAAACATTAATATGTTAATAATACAAGTACATTTTTTGGTGAATTGCAAATAACCATTGTATCATTTAATGATATAGAACGAAGTTATATATGTATTTAAAAATAATCAACATTCGTACATCTTTGAGTTCTTATCTATTTATTTTTAAAAAAGTCGACGATTGTCTTCTGCTTCACAACGTAAGCTCGTTTCTTTGCTGCCAAATCTCGCAATCGTTTTAGAATAAGAAGTTGCATTGAACAACATTCAGGCTGTGTTTCGTACCACTCCATTGCCGTAATATAATAGGGCGTAATTGTTCGAATAACTGAGCATTCGGATAAACAAAATTATTGTTTAGATAATTGATATTTTGGATAACCCAAATCGCCATTCGGATAATTGACGTTTCGGATAAACCAAATCGCCATTCGTATAATTGACGTTCGGATAATCGACGCTCTACTGTATATGCACGGGAAAAGAATATTTATAACGGGTTTAAAATCTACGCAATATTGACTATCAGCATATATTCGGCTATTTTGAGAACGGTCCATAAAATTTCTCTCAAAACGGTCTTTGAAATAATCGTTACGTAAATGTGCTTACATCTATCTTAACGTTATTTTGAAACCATCGGGACAGTTTTAGAATGGTTTAAAACGCCTCTTCCCGCATATTTGTATTCGTACTCTGAACGCAACGTTATGTTTGTTATGCCGAGCAAGTACCATTGCGTTAAATCTGATGATGCTGTAATGGTTGTGCTCGCGAACAATGAGATAATATTATCGAAACGCTTTCTAGCCGGCCACGTGTTTCTCATTGCATAAATATTTGCCGATATTTTAGTTGCAGCTTGCCGATATAAGTGGGTGTGTCTCGTACTTTTTTTTAATACCCGGGAACTCATTCTCCGTTTAACGAAGTTACACCTAGCTCGAAGCCGGAAAAAAGAGGTATTTTCGTGAATTTTTTCCTGGGCAAACGTGTGTAGGCTTTCAATTTTTTTTTACCTTGAAAAGTATGGTTTTAATTATTTTTTTACGATTTTTGTATCGAAGAATATTTATAAATGTAATAGATGCAATTTTTTGTAAAGACCGCTGTTGGAAAAACATCCATCGCGGTGAACAAATAATCCAAAATAAAAAATCAAGCACATTTTGTTTTGCATGAAATTATTTAGTGATTGGACAAAGATTTTAATAAAATATTGATTTTTTTTTTATCGCCGCGATCCAAAGTGAAAGTAACAATTTTCAGTGAAAAAACAACCTCGATTTTCGATGGAAAAAAAAATGATGCGTCGAAAAAAAATTGCTTCGTTCAAGCACTGCTTTTTTAATATGTGAAAAAAAAGCTTGTGAAATTTGACGTTGATCGGTGCAGTGATTTTTGAAATATCGTGTTCACCGCTTTTGAAAAAGTTATTTCCCAAAAAACGCGTTTAAAGTTCGCCGTTTCGAAGAACCTACCTATAAACTCCATAACTCCCTCAATTTCGAACGAATCGACTTGAAATTATCAAAAAAACATTTTTCAAATGTTATATTTTGGGAATACATTGAAAACCAAAAAGGCAATATTTTCAAAAATTTCAATTAGGTAATTGAGGGAACCGGAAGTGAAGTGTCAAAAGTCTCTGCAGTTGGAGCAACAAATACTTCAAAGCTTGGATGAAATCAGAATTACGATAAAAACCATTTTATTTATTCGTTCGTTCATAGGTTTTTTTTTCAATTTTTTTTTCTATCCTATCTCTCGTAGCGGAGATCCCGACAAAACGGACTATTTTGGCAACACCGCACTTCATCTGTCGGCCGCTCGTGGCCACGAGTACTGCGTCAAGTTTTTGGTAAAATTCGGCTGCAACATATGGTCCCTTGACATCGACAGACACTCGGCTCGCGAATTGGCCGCGATAAACGGCCGGGAAATGATCCTCCAATTTCTCGATATCGCTCAGGTCGAGCAGGAAGCAACGAATCGGAAAAAGTGCAAAATGCTGCGGGAAAAGGCGGAAAAAGATGCTGAAAAAAGGTAAAAGTCTTCTCGTGAATCGTACGAGATCTTTAGCGAATGGACGACCTCGGGAATTTAAATGTGTGGACATCTTATTGCAATGCATAGCAGCCAAGAGTGAATTCACTGTTGCTTTGGTTGTTCTTAACTTCTATGTAAAATTTGATATGTATCGACTAAACCCACTGAAGAATCGTAACACTTTTTAATTTGCAGTAGTTTTGCATGCACTCTTCTGGTGTTGGATTACATATCATTGGAATGCAACTAAAGTTCTTTTCTATTTTCTCATTCTCTTCTTTTTATTATTATACAGAATCTTGTTGGGCAGATTCATAGTGTACGTTGGAATGCAATGAAAATTCTTTTTTATTTTCTCATTCTCTTCTTTTTATTATTATACAAAATCTTTCTCAGCAGATTTATATTGCACGTTGGAATGCAATGAAAGTTCTTTTTTATTTTCTCATTCTCTTCATTTTATTCTTACACAAAATCTTTCTCGGCAGATTTATATTGCACGTTGGAATGCAATGAAAGTTCTTTTTTATTTTCTCATTCTCTTCATTTTATTTTTACACAAAATCTTTCTCGGCAGATTTATATTGCACGTTGGAATGCAACGAAAGTTCTTTTTTATTTTCTCATTCTCTTCATTTTATTCTTACACAAAATCATTCTCGGCAAATTTATATTGCACGTTGGAATGCAACGAAAGTTCGTTTTTATTTTCTCATTCTCTTCATTTTATTCTTACACAAAATCTTTCTCGGCAGATTTATATTGCACGTTGGAATGCAACGAAAGTTCTTTTTTATTTTTTCATTCTCTTCATTTTATTCTTACACAAAATCATTCTCGGCAAATTTATATTGCACGTTGGAATGCAACGAAAGTTCGGTTTTAATTTCTCATTCTCTTTATTTTATTCTTACACAAAATCTTTCTTGGCAGATTTATATTGCACGTTGGAATGCAACGGAAGTTCTTTTTTATTTTCTCGTTCTCTTCATTTTATTCTTACACAACATCTTTCTCGGCAGATTTATATTACACGTAGAAATGCAATGAAAGTTATTTTTTATTTCTCATTCTCTTCATTTTATTCTTACACAAAATCTTTCTCTGCAGATTTATATTACATGTAGAAATGCAATGAAAGTTCTTTTTTATTTCTTATTCTCTTCATTTTATTCTTACACAAAATCTTTCTCAGCAGATTTATATTGCACGTTGAAATGCAACGAAAGTTCATTTTTCTTTTCTCATTCTCTTCATTTTTTTATTACACAAAATCTTTCTCGGCAGATTTATTTTGTGCATTGGAATGCAACGAAAGTTCTTTTCTATTTTTCATTTCCTTCTTGTTCTTATGACTTTTACTATTACATCTTAGGATGTTTTTTTTCTATTTTTTCATATTTTCATTGTTAGGATTACGCAAATATTTTTCGACAAATTTATATTGTACGTCTCTCTATAAATATCTTTAAAAAATAGTCGTGGTATTCCGAGCATTTTTGCAGGCAAAATCTACCTCGAGAAAACGAAGCAATTCAGGAATATCAAATTCCATAGAGGGGATAAAAGTACAATAAGTAGGGGATGTAAAAAGGGCAAGTACCCCGTAAAGGTAGAACGGAACACAAACAAACAAAATTAATACAAAATAAAATTCCGTTGCATTTCAATTATGCAAACTTCAATATCATACGCTCTTATCACATCATCTTACTCCCCCACATCATTTTACTCCCCCATATAACGAAAAAAAAACGTAAGTTGTACACAATGTTTTAGATTTCTCATGTACCTAATTCATGAACAAGAGGAGCTTTTTGGAAAATTGGAAATCTGTTACCTAATAAAATTAAAAATAAACTAATACAAGGGAAAAAATCGTAAAAAAGATCACCTGCAAAGCGGTTGATCATTCGAGGACCTAAACTTTCGAATACTTTTGCCTGGTATCGTCCATACTTTCTAAGGACCAAGCAGCTTCATTTTGTCCGTCTCATAAAAGGATTTTCAGGATTTTTTTTCGAACCTGCGTGCAATCGCAAGCTTCTACGTCACTTCGAATCGAAGCAACGTATCATGATTTTTCGATACAGCTGAAAGTACTACACGTATCTGTTGCAGATTGAAAGAGTACGTGAAGAGACAAAAGACCGCGGACATCCGGGCGGAAAAAGAGCAAAAAAAGTTGCTGAAGGATCGTGCGAAGATGGACATAGAGTCGATGAACGAGAACAACGTGTTGCCCCACAGACCGAGCGTTCTCACGTTCAAAGGAAGAGTCAAACCGTCTCAGACGTTCAGCGACATAGTGGGCACGATCTCGACCGCGAACACCGGAACGACCAAGAGACGAGGCAGCGCCGGGTGCCGGAAAGCATTGGCGAGAAAAGCGGTTACCGATGATTTCAAAGTCGTCGAGGTGAGAAAAAAAATTGTCATGATTCAACGGAATCTCTCTATCCAACCCTAAATCGGTGGATTTCCCATTTCGTTAGAATTAGATATGACCTTAGAATTAGATATGACCTTAGAATTAGATACTAACCAATACGTCAGCATTGCAAGCTGAAGCGATGCTCATGAAAATCATACTTCAGTTTAAAAATAGTGAAATGAATGCTGAAAATTTAAGGAAGTTGGAGCGTTACCAACAATCCAAGATTTTTAAAAATATGCATATATGTTATCGTGCAAACTATACCGAGTCTCGACGAATTTTTTGAAATTTTTTCATAAAAAAACACCAGAGCTAAAAAATAGTTTAATGTATATAATTTTACGTGCGGTCGTAAGATGGGCAAGACGTTCACGCTACGGGTGACTTAATTTTTGTTGGCTATTTAGCACCAAGATAAAACATTTCTAATAACGGATTAACATAAACTAAACCTTTATAAATATTTAGAAAAAAAACCCATCTTGTCCATCGAAAACCATATGTATTTAATATTGAACCATCAAGGTTTGATAAAAAATTACGAATCTTTTAAATCTTTTAATGTTTTTAATATTTTTATCTAATAAAAGATTGCAACTCTTTCATAATAACCATCAATAATGTTATGCTTTTTTAAATTGGTAGTAACACAACAGGTTTTCTTTTTCACGTAATAAAAGTATAAAAATGCATAATTTTGTCCTTTAATTAAATATTTTATGAAAACTTAGCATCTAGAGAATAAATCTATACCTCGTATGCTATTTTTTTTTTTAGAATTATTGAAACAAAAAAATTCTGGCTACGCAAATGCCTTAGGCCCCATTTTCGAGATAAAATTTACCAATGCGTACGAACCTACGGGTTCTGATTGTCGGTACATAATAAGCAAATGAAAGTGCAGATCGAGGAGGGTGGCAAAAGATCGGTAAGAAGTCTGACCGGCCTTAGACGAGATTCCGAAGTAATGTACGTGGGGACTTACGAGACTCAGGCGCAACAACAGATCGGCAAGAGAGGCAGAATATCAGACGTCTGGGGGACCCTCAGTAAAGCTCAGAGTACACCGGATTTACTCGGGGATCGGTATTACGACGAGGACGAGATCTACGACGAGGAAAATTTGCATCGTACCGGAACAATAAAGAACGTTGTTGAGGAAGCTGTGCTGCTTCAGGAGCCTGCGAGTATTTTCAACAGGCCTGGTTTTGGTTCCGTCGCCTTCAGAAGATCGGTAAATTCCTACACTCGGGTGTCTCTTACGTAACTGCACAACTTTATTTACGGAGCCATTTTTCTATTTTTATAAAATTCGTTTAAGAACAGAGTTTAAAAAAATGTTTACCTAAAATCAACGCTCCTCTTAGTCTTTGTTTTCACGCGAATTTTTCAAAAATTAATATATGGCTCCGTTAATGCTTAATGTTAAATTATATTTTATTTTGAAAAACGTGAAACGCAACGAAACTTTAGTAGCCGGAACTTTTGTTTGGTAATCTTTCGCGGCAAAAATCACTCAATCGTTTTGTAGAATCCTCATCAGAAATCTACAGCCTAAATTTGTAGGATAAAATTTTGGATGATGATGAAACTGAAGAGATAAGTGAATAAAAAAAAAAAGAATTTCCATTGCATTCCAACGATGCGAACTTCAACGCCATCGATCTTTTTCAAAGTAATTAAGGCAAGTTACCGAAATTTGACCAAAAAAATTACGACTTCAAAAATCGTCTAATTTATGCAGCACTTTATGGAGATAATATGCTGGACGCTTTTTTATCTGATAATTTATGTACAAAATAACTCTAGACGTCTGAGTTAAACTGCTCTAAGCATGTAAAAAATTCTGAAGATTCCGTAACGACAATAAAAACAAAGATACACTGAATGTTTAAAGAAAATATGAATGATTAGCAGAAGTATTTTTGTAAAGATTAGTAAAAAAATGTGATTAGCAGAAGTATTTTCGTAACCGCGACACCTCAGAGAACATCTAAGTGTCTAAATCTACAAAAATGTATACGAAATTTTTCATTCCAGTTCATCGTTGGGTGTAGTAATTGATTGTACAATAATTTATTTTTATTAAGGTAGTAGTCTCGCCACAGTCATGTTGAAAAGTTTATTCTCCACTCAATCGACGAAAGCTTCAAAATATTGTGAAATATCCTTATAATGTAAGTTGTATATCTTATCGGGATGTAAAAACTTATAAAGTAATGATGAAAACCCCTAATATAATGTTGATCTAACCCTCACTTTTGTATCAGACTATCCATTTCGGCTATTAATACTGCGATACTGCGTATACGGATATGCACACACTACTGTAGTCTAGCTCTAGTCTGCTCCAGTAATTTAAATCGCTACATCACTGAAACTAGACGATCAAAATTCATGATTTTTTTTACCCACTTCGTCATATGATCCTCTGTAATAGAGAATTTTTTAAAATCTTTAAATAACTTATTAGTGTCCTGAATGGGTCCTTAAAATAAAAAAAATCTATAGAAAAACGCCTTGGCAAGACCTTAACCCTTCGTGGTCACCCTTGGTAGAATCAACCAGTCGATCAATTTTTGGCGTAAATATATAATAGTTCCTGGCTTCGAATGGGACTGTATTCACCATCTTACCTGGAGTTTGAAGTATCCTCATACCATCAAATTTACCCTCTTCACATGTCGAAATAAATACCTTTTTCGGAACGCGCACTATGCTACTATTTTTTCCCAAAAGTAGCATCTCTAAGGCTTATCACGTCCAAATTTTAGATAAAAATGTTGAAAATTCACGGAACTATGATTTTTTTTAAGGGAAAAAGTGTCTTTTTTGCGTTTTCGCCGCTTTATGAATTTTTTTAAACATGTCGCCATTTTATTTCTTATAGATAAATTTTTCGTGCATCATCTAGAAAGTTCAAAGCATATTCCGTAATTTTTTGAACCACTTCGGACGGGTAGTTTGGTCACAATACTTTTTTGAAAACTGACTGGGTAGAATCGACCCAAGTGTGGCTACCGCGATTGAATTTGGAAGTGTGACCACGAAGGGTTAAGCGGCACTGTAATTTACTGACAATTCAAAAGGTCTCTAGTATTTGCAACCACAAAATACAGCCATCCGCAAGAGCCTTCCTCAAGTTTTCACTCAAAATAACAATTTTGTGCATCTTCAACACACCACCAAAAACCCTACCTTGCTACGCGATCCGACACATACGTTTTCCCACAGATAACAGCGACCCTGGACAACTTGCCGATCAATCAAATGGACAGCCAGCATCGTCAGAGTCACACTTTCGCGAACGGTTCCCTCGACGACACGATGAACGTTCATCGAAACGGGGCGAACGGCCACAACAACGAGGAGATCAGCATAGGAAGCGCCGGAAGTCTCGCGCGCAGGCAAAACATGTGGGACGACGACAGACTATCCGGTAAGCCGAGAAAAAAACAAGCAACGCCAAAGCTTCTCTCATTTTTTTTTATTCAATTTTATCGAACTCTCTGGAAAAGAAATAAAAAAGAAACGATTGTACGAAAATGAAAAAAAATGTTTAAGGCGAGGATGAGACGGACGAGACTGACGAGGAGTGGACGCCACTGCAGCGATTTCTCGTCGCTAACAATCTAACCTCGATTCAGAGCATCCTCGAGGCGGAACAAATAGATCTCGAGGCACTAATGTTGTTGACGGACGCGGACATAGCGGCCCTCAAACTGCCTCTGGGTCCGAGGCGGAAACTGACCAACGCTATTGCCGATAGAAAGGAAGACCTCGAAGCTCCGGAAAAGATTATCAAGGATACCAGATTGTGAGGGTACTTTGCGTCGCCCTAGTTTTTTTTTTTTTTTTATATATCGCGATATTTTTCGGTGGACCATTTTCAATGGACCGAGAAAGCATTTTGATCTAGTGTACTATACAACCGGTTGGAATGATCGAGGAATTATTCTTGCTTGAAAATAAAATAAGACAACAAGACGAAGCAGGACGAATAATTTGAAATCGTAAACTAAGCCGTGTGAATAAGAAAAATTCAATTTGTTTTGTATACCTCCTGAAAATTGTGTGGGTCGTGCATAAATTCGACATTTCGAAGGAAAAAGAAATTCATTTACAGTGCCTACTTTTTAACCCTCGGTTTGTATAATTTGTTGTCGGAAATATTTTATTTGTCATTTTTATTTCCAATTTTCCTTCGTATGGCCTTGCGGACTTTTACGATCCTATCCCTTTCGCCCTTCGCCACTCTACGATTTCTTCACTTCCTTGATTGTCTTTTTGTTCATACATATCCCGTGCAGAAATTTATTGAGGATTCCCCATATCTTACTACATCCCTATAGGGATTTGATAAGGTCGCCGCACATGAGAATCCACATTGGCATCCAAGTGGATTTCGCCCTATTTTGCCATTGACGTCGTTTGAGATTTATTATTTAAAATGTTCAACCGGAATTCGTTGGATTTCCTAAAATAGAATCGTTTCGTGATCCCGTGCACAAATTTGTTCGGAAGTCCCAAGATGTGCCCACATCTCTATGGGGATTTGTTAGGGACACCGCACATAGGTAGATCTCATTGGGATCCAATTA
Organism: Ophion ventricosus; assembly: GCA_963932345.1. Classification (NCBI taxonomy): domain Eukaryota; kingdom Metazoa; phylum Arthropoda; class Insecta; order Hymenoptera; family Ichneumonidae; genus Ophion; species Ophion ventricosus. The sequence goes on from OZ010721.1 coordinate 8,658,754, forward strand.
GATTCTCCACTGTTCCCTGATGAACCCCTTTTCTTACCACTTCATATTTCATATCTCCAACTTCAGATTTCATATCTCCAACTGCATTTCCCAAATGTCGCACTCCCCTTGTCAGGCGAATGAGACAATAGCAACAAATGAAAGTAGAAGTCAGATGCAAACTAAAGTAACACTTTTTTTCCAGAAATGAAACTGAAGAACCGAGTGATAAGCACAGTGGGTAAAAAGAATATTTGTACACCACGTGTTTTTCAAATTATCCTGCGAAATAAAATAAATTACTTCAGCATTTTTTTTCGAAGAAAAATAAAATGTTCGAAAAAAAAATCGAACAAAAATAGAACCCTAAAGCATTTTTTTTCGGAGGTTAATTTGAAAAACACGCGGTATGCAAATACTTTTTTTACCCACTGTCTATAAATGTATACCAAAATTGTATTAGTCTTTATAAAAGCTCGTACATATACAGTGGATAAAAAAGTATTTGCAAATCGCCTGTTTTTCAAATTATCCTACGAAAAAAAAATGCTTTAGTATTTTATTTTTTTTTCGAATTTTTTTTTCAAACATTATATTTTTCTTCGAAAAAAACAAAAAAAAAGCTAAATTATTTTATTTTATTTCTCAGGATAATTTGAAAAATATGTGGTGTGCAAATACTTTTTTTACTCACTGTATATATTGTTTTTTTATAATACCGTACAAAAAAAAAACATATAAATTCCGACTATCCGTGGTTTTCAATTATCCGTGGACTCTTCGGTCTCACCCTGCCCAGTTTATCAAGGGTTTACTTTAGTAGTTTTCAGGGTATAAATTTGTACACATAGTCCCCCCTTACAAAGTACAGTAGAACCTCGATTTTCCGAATCTCGATTATCCGAATTTTCGGTTATCCGAACGCGTCGACGCGTTATCCGAACGTTCGATCATGCAAACTCAATGATGGTCTTTTTTTTCTCAGTTAAGGTATCGCCCTAAGGTATCCCCCTTTTTTCTCTAATAAAGCTATTTCCTAACACTTCGAGATGTTTTCGAAATACATTATTGTCTATACGTAACTTCATACATCAGATCGTATATACATTGTATGTATGTACGAGAAACATTGTATGTACGAGCGTATTCCAGAAGCGTCTTCCAGCAGTTTGATCCTGGCTTTCAAATTTTTGATGACTATGAGATTATATCTTTACAAGGGGACCTTACAGGCTGTCACTCACGGATTTTGATAAGTCTCAGATATGTTGTAGAGGGACCTACCCTGAGTACCTGAGTAAAGGGATTTTATACAACGCTCTTAAGTTTTCGAGAAAAAACGTTCGAAAGTTTAGCTTGTAGCTATCATACCGGTACGGTTGCACCTTTGTCGAACCAGCGGGCGTGGCCCAGTGGGCAAGGTTCCCGGCTCTGACGCTCGAGGTCCAGGGTTCGAGTCCCGTGATGGCGTTTTTTTTTTCACAAAATATAAATAAATTCGATGGATGACGCAAAACCGTCTAATTATTTATTATTATTTTATTTATTTATTTATTTTTTAATTTTTTTATTCATTTTTAAATTTTTTACTTTCCATTTTTTTTTAATTATTTATTCTTATTTTATTTTTCACGCAGAAAAAAAGAGAGGAAGAAATTATAACATCTTTCACAAGAAACTGCACTTTATTATTTTTCATGACAATATACAGGTTTCTCTTACTCGCTATCACTGTGGTCGCTTGTTACATCAGAACAATATTGCGGGTGGTATTTGTTGTAAAAGCAAGCAAAACACAAGACCAAAGAGCAACGCGCACATTGTTGTAGCATCGTAGCGAACCCGGCTGGAGTATTTGAAATAACGGCCCGACCATTTTAAAATTCATATTGTAATGAAAAATAATAAACTGCAGTTTCTTGTGAAAGATGTTATAATTTCTTCCTCTATTTTTTTCTGCGTGAAAAATAAAATAATAATAAATAATTTTAAAAAAAATGGAAAGTAAAAAATTTAAAAAATGAATAAAATTTTTTTTTAAATAAATAAATAAATAATTAGACGGTTTTGCATCATCCATCGAATTTATTTATATTTTGTGAAAAAAAAACGCCATCACGGGACTCGAACCCTGGACCTCGAGCGTCAGAGCCGGGAACCTTGCCCACTGGGCCACGCCCGCTGGTTCGACAAAGGTGCAACCGTACCGGTATGATAGCTACGAGCTAAACTTTCGAACGTTTTTTCTCAAAAACTAAAGAGCGTTGTATAAAATCCCTTTACTCAGGTACTCAGGGTAGGTCCCTCTACAACATATCTGAGACTTATCAAAATCCGTGAGTGACAGCCTGTAGGGTCCCCTTGTTAGTGCAAGTGTGTTCAAGAGGATGACAATAACTATGATGATGATGATGACGACTTATCTGACTTGGAAGCGAATAATAAACCGATTCACAGCGAAGCATTCATGGCTTTAGAAACCGCCCTGGAATGGCTTGAAACCCAAAAAGAAAATAGTCTCACACAACTGCTGTTCTTGAAACGAATTCGAGACTTGGCGGCCAAAAAACGCGCAACTACTATGAGACAGCCAAAAATTGATCATTATTTCAAGCCGCAATTGTGATCTAACTGCATAAGTAGTGGTGGTATAAAAATTAAAACTTTGTTCATTCTTAATTGCTACCAAATAAAGAATTTAGGGTCGTTAGATTAATAAAGAGAATTTTCGATACTATTTATATTATATGAGTTGATTTTCCCGGAAATCTGAAATCTATTTTCGATTATCCGAATTTTTGATTATCCGAACGTCGTTCGGTCACAATTAGCTCGGATAATAGAGGTTGTACTGTAGTCCCCTTTACATTTGTTCTTTTTATACACTGCCATTTCCTTCTCTTTGCGGTACATGCTTTACCAAGACCTCAAATTCTTTTATATGCGCACTCTTGGACAGGATTATTCTTAACCACTTCCTCTATTTTTTGCCGTAGTTCTCTCTCCCTCCACCTTCTAAAAGCACTTCTAGTTTTTCCACTACTTCCGCTCTGATTTCTGCCTTCGCCGCTTTACAAGCACAATTGTGTTTCATACCTTCCTCCTCTCTCCTGCGTTTTCGGCAGCTCTTCCCTATATCCCTTATTCCCTTTTTTCCCCTATATTTCCGCACCTTATCCTTACCTATGTTTTCATCGTTTCCCCTCTGAGCTTCTTTTCCTCTCAGTATTTTTTCATTTCTGCATTCCCTTTTCTGTTCTTGTACTCTTCGCAGTATGCTGATTTGTCAATCGAGCACTAGTCGCTCTGGATTTCCTACTCCGTTTTGATTTTGATTCCCCTTTCTATTTTATTCCTCTGTTCCGCCCACCTCCTTGTTTCTTATTATGCCATATTTCTCCTTCTCTCATTTCTTGCATGACTTTGGTGGACTTCGCCCAACTTTGACCGATTTCCTTTTAAGGCGAGCAACCACTTTAGATGCTTCAAAAAATCAAATTTGTTTTTTATTTCATAAATCGTTAGCAAAATATCTTAAGAATATACGCTGAAAATTTCAAAACGACATTCGGATTCCTTCTAACGGTATGTATATAAATGATCAAGACTCTCCGCTCGACTTCCAAGCGCGCTCTGGTATCCACGAGCGCTCAGTTAGGTAGTTTGTTTGTGTTTGTTTGGGTTTCCATAACCCAAACAAATCCAAACTCGACCGTTTGGCGATTAGCTCCAAAACATCTCCATTCTGGATACAAAATAATTGAGGTAACGGCATTTATTGCTGCTATTTTATTCAATGAAGGAAATTCAGCCCTACGCATGGTTATGAATGAACTATAGATCGTAGTTGACAGGCAGAGCTCTGGATATGCCGAGCAAATGGATCCGATGCGCGTGGCTCGGCAAAATATAAAAAGTTTATTGGAGACAAAAGAAGCTCGAACAGTTCGTAAAGAGGAAATGCAAGCTTCAAATGAGTTGCATGAGGAAGAGGAAGGACTGCTGTATGGTGCTGGAATCGCTGATTAATCGGTAAGACACTTTATCATTTGATTAAACAGATTTGACTTTGAGTTTTTCATTTGTGAAACTTTAAACGTGTTTTTCTCGAAACGGCATTTTTTCGATTTGCGGGAATCATAACTCAAAAACTAATTGATGGATCATCGTAAAATTTGAAACACGTTTACATAATATCATTTATTAAAACGTGAACCTAAAATTGGAAAGATTAGATTGTTTAAAACATATTTATTATTGCAAAATGCCGGGGAAAAAAATGCTAAAAATCGATCATTTTTATTCAAACACGTTCCAACATTCAATTCACGATTTGTTTTTCAAAATTTAGGTTCATCTTCTTAAAAAACATCTCAAGAATGTATAAAAATTTGTTGGACTATTTCAGATGCGAATTGCGAGCTGCACAATTCCCGCAAATCGACTACGACGATGAGGACACGCCAAGAGACACAGCGGATTACACCTCAATTAATGCATGAAATAACTTGAAGAAATTACCAGAGATGTATGAAAATATGAAATAATTATTGCCAGAGTTGCGGAGATTTCCGTTTTATTTGAACAATAAAAAAAATCCAAAAAATCATCTAATCTTCGGTCTCCTAAAGTGGTTGCCCGCCTTAAGCGATTTATACTTTTTTTACGATAAGATTTATACTTTTTAAGATCCACACATTTTGTATAGACATTTTTTTAGAAAATTCAACGTACAGAATGCAATGGGATCAATTCAGAAATCGTATCCAATTCTGTTCAATATTGTGGGTATCCTTTAAGATTCGTAAATTGGATTCCAATGGGGAATCCCGATTAGAATCCAACGTAGTTGACGTTTTAGTATAGGGATCCAATGCGATTACCTATTGGATCCTTCTCAGGAATTAGGGAAAAGTATGAAGAATGCAACTTGATCCCAACGACAATTTCGGCACGGGATCAATGAAAAGTCTCGTTCCTTGGTCGATTTCATCTTTCATTTATTTTAATTAATTCGTACAAACAAGAGACGCAAAAATATACAAGCTCCTTGTGTCCAAGAACAAAACAAACTAACAGCACCAATCCTTCGCCTCCTCGTCCATTTCATCGTTTTTTTTCTATCATTTCTCGTGTGTGTTTCGTAGAATTTTCATTCGCCTCGTTTCCAAGCACTAGTTTCGATCGAAGTTACTGCTAACCTCGCAACTTTGCCTAATAGAGAAAAAAAACGAGAGCGAGAGAGAGAAAGAGAGAGAGAGCGAGAGAGAGAGAGAGAGGGAGAGAGAGAGAGAGAGAGAGGGAGAGAGAGAGAGAGAGAGAGTGAGAGAGACGGAGAGGGAGGAAGAGCGAGAGTAGGGACGAAGACAGATATAGAAAAAAGTCTGTAACCGTCGATCCGATATGGCATTGAAGTTTGCATCGTTGGAATGCAACGAAAGTTTTTTTTTTTTATATTTTTCATTTCTTCATTTTTTATTATAATCTGTTATTTATTTTCATAGATTAAGGTAGTGGATTTCTAATGAGAATAAGAAAAACACCTCGAGTGATTTTTCGTATCCTAAACCGACGAAAAAACAAGTGAGCAGTAGAAGAAAAAATTAACATTCGTTGCACTCCAACGATGGTAACTTCAACATCGTGATCCGATTACATTGACGATCAATCGATCTCGAGAATAAAGAATTCAAATTCTTCCTCTCATTTACGATCTATCGTTCGGTCCGATTTTGTACAACAGACTTTTATTAAGAACTTTTCTTCCCCTTCGTTTTTCGCTATTTTTCTCCTTTGTGCCAGAACATCGCGAAATAACGTACACACCAATTCCTCGTTTATCACAGAGGTCCTCGAGAGTTTCGAAGTATACGTTACAGGCGAGAAAAACAAAACCGTATTCCATTCACGCGTACGATAATCCCGGGTCTGTATCGTTTTGCGTGTGAAATACAAATGTGTGCACGTTTTTTCTCCTCTTTTTGTGTTTGTTTTTTTCATTTCAAACGCGCAATTTGAGAAACGGAGGCGTGAATTTTTCTTTTTTCATGGACATTTATTGAATATTGCCGGTATTCGCTCGATAAATATTACGATTAAAGCTATTTTTTCTGTTTTTTGTTGTTGTTGTTTTTTTTTTGTTTCTTCGAATAGTAATCAATATTAATATTAGCTTTATCGCTAAAAACGTATTACAGCTTAATCGTTAACCTATTATTTAATAGTAAAGCGCTCTATTTACAACCGAATAACAAATCGCTCGTTTCGTTTTTCGGAACGTTGTTTTTTTTTTCTTTTTTATTCTATTTCTTCTCTTCCTTCTTCTGTTTTACTTTGTTTCCCCGGTGTCGCAAGATCGCAGCTATTTTTTCGATCGGACTCTCCGTTTTTTTTCTTTCGTGTTTGCGGTTTTTCTCTTCACCCCCCCCGCCCCCCCCCCCCCCCCCCCCCCACCACGACCCACTTGAGTAAAATAAGCGGCCAGCTAAATCCTCGAGAATCGATCGTGAGTCGGCGCTTCTGTTTGAGAAAAGTATATCGAACGTCTCGGGAACGATCGAATCGAAGAACAAAAATAAAAATAGCCGATGCTGGTGAAACCGGATTTTCAAATAATTTTTCCGTTCATTCAAAATGTTTATTTTTACAATTAAAAATCCCCAAAAGCGAAACGAGGCGGATCATACCGGGCGCTCGTTCACATCACGCGAACGATGCGTGGGAAACGTCGCGTGCTCTCGGAGCGATTGAAAAAAAAAAACGTCGGCGTACTTCACGGAACGAAGAATTTTTTCGCAGAGATTATCACGTCTCGTTAGTTCGAAGAACTGTTTTCTTCAACGTTTTATTTATTATTATTCAAAGAATAAATAAATCCTTTAATTATCAATAAAGTAAAATCTTTGTTTTTTTTTTAAATTAAAGCGACCCGAAGTACTTTGGACAGCACACGCTCACTCGGTCATCCAGTACCGTAAAAGACGATCATGTGCTTCGTGATGCAATGACAGTGTAAAAATAACCGCGACGTGGAAAATTCTACAGTAATTTTTCTGCCTCACGATTTTTTTTCAAATGCTCGAACCGGTGGGGACATTTTCGTACGCAAATACTCGAAGTCACTTTTATAAAATAATAAAAATGTAGAAAAAAAAAATTGACGATTGATTTTTTTTTCTTCTTTTAAATAACCGGAAGTGCTAATCTCTGCTTATTGTTGTTCTTCGTATCTCTCGCCTCTTACGTATACTCTCAGATGTACACGCGACATAGACGACAAAGAGCGAATTGCTGCCCGTAAGTTGAGACGCCGGATTTCGCGTTACGTTAGTTCTCGCAATATTCTCGTTTCTCGAAAATTATTGTACGACCTTACTCGTCTTGCGTAATTTTTCTTTTCGTACGACGAAAGCGCCGATTAGACGGGCTGGTGAGAAAAGTCGTTGCTGAATCGTGGCAGCCAATTCAGCCTGGCATCCGCGAAATTTGCGGACCGTAAATATTTAAAAATGTATAAGTATCGGGTTTTCAATTACTATACATATATTTAATATACATAAGTGTGACTTTGTTTTTGGCCAGAGAGACTCGGAGGGCCCGAGTTCTTCGCTTGGTCGCCGCGTGAATATTTTTAACCCGGGGTGCTCCGCATGGCTGAACATTTTTACTATATTTCTTCCTTCCCTCCCTAATTCCGATGAACTCCGAAAGATTCTCACTTTTTTTTTTCATTTTTCCGAAACGCGTAAACGCTTTATAGCCGACAATTCGTCCTGGACCGAAATTTCGCTCCACTTTCCCCCGAGACGAAGAAGAGTCTCCGTATTTTCTTTTCCCCCGAAATATCATTCGTCTCTTCTCGAAAGCGCAATTTTTTACAAAATTTCCGAATAATATGCAAAAACAAGTAAACCATTTTTGTGAACGATTCCGTCGTTACTACGGATTCTCCATGGGAAGCCGACTTTCATTCGAATCGAGAATTCCGTCGCGAGGACGAATCACAACGAAGGGAGATACTGAAAAGACGATGGGCGAAAAACTCGCTCTCCCCTCCCCCCACCCCCTCACCCAGCTGGCCGTCGAGTCCAACGGTAAACAGGCACGTGGACGCGGGGCTTCTAGAACCCGCCGATTCAATTTTTCATTTATCTTATACGCAAATCTACACGTTCGTTCAATGAGCGCGTGCGCCTTCGGCGGTCGAACGATGAATGAAAAATTCATCTACAAATGGCTGTAACGCGGACAGAGTTTGAATGAAGAAAAAAAAAGGGAATACGTAGGAAAAACTCCAAGCGATTAACTCTCGCAAAATAATTACCTACGCGGATACCCAAAAAGATTCCGAACAACAACAAAAAAAAAACAGATAATTTCGCAAAGTATGGATAATTCAAAATAAAAAATGCTTGGACATTTATTTTTGAGTTGCAGGCAGTAATAATTGCTGGAACAAACTCCTCGACGGTGTTTTTTTTTTCCTTTCATTCAAACTGTGATGGTAATTGAGATGATGCGTAATTGAGACGAAAGCCACATTGTTTATCGGTCTCTGTTATTATTCTCGCACCTATATATCTTTTACATCACCTTAAACGCGATTTTTGCGATTTATCGACCACTCGTATCCTCCCCACCTTAACCCTCCCCCGCTCGCCCGGCGTTAACGGAATCCAACATCCGCTTGACTCGCGAAATCTTTCGGTAACAAAACTCTACAAAATCATTTATACATGTGTATATGAATATACATATATATACATATATATACACACACACATATATATATATATATATATATATATATATATATATATATATATATATATATACACACACACACACATGTATTCGCATACACATATATTGTATTGATAAAAGCTTCCAAATATCAATTTACCTATAATCACATTATAATCATAACAATATTACACTTTACAGGGACGAAAGGGTAATAATTGCGAAGTTACGTTTAACAATACAATCCCCTTTCCTTTCTCTAGAGATTTTACTTTCGATGTTTTCTTCCCTCGCGTCGCCTTTCGGCCTGTCCTTTCTTCCAACAGCGCAGACACCGATGAGAGCGTGATCTTTTGTTTTTCAAGTAACTTCAAAATCCAATGTATATATATAAATAATCACATATATATGTGTGATACGGAGTGCCGAAAAAAATCAACTTTCACTCCTTCCGAACACTTTTATTGAGTAAAAGAAGCTTCATGGGAAATACGAGCTCTCTAACTCGAGTCTAAACTGTGGCGGAAAATAATTTTTCATTTACGAGATTGAGATTTGCATCGTTGAAACGCAATGGAAATTAATACTTATGCAGCTCTCTTTATTTATTGCGCCCAAATTTTCCCGCAAAGATGCCTCAATTATTTTGAAGATAATTGGTCAAAGATTTACAGTATAAATATGTGAAAAAGAATCTTCCATAATAACAAAAATGAGAAAATTAAAGTATAAAGAACTTTCCGTTGCGTTCCAACGATGCAAACTTTAACGCCATTTTTTTCCCCGTTTGGTTAACACGGGCAATTCGCTCTTTACGTTCTAACTTGAATAACTCGACGACTAATTGATACAAAAAGCTTTTTTTTCCAACCTCGGCATAATTATTTTTACACACAGTGCAGCAATGCCAAAACGAACATTTTTTTCTTTCTCGTCAGGTATTCATTTTTCAAGTAACCATAATTTGTTTTAAAATTCCGCTATCAAGATGTTGGTAAAAAAAAAATCTTTGCGACTGTTAGGTTCAGACTCGAGGATCTTCGACCGGATTTGAGAAATACTGATTGTTTTTCGAGATATTCAAGTTGTACGTATAAAGCAAATTTCCCGTCTTAATCAAATATAGAAGAAAAAAAAACTATTCGGCGCTACCACAGAAGACTGCAAACTGAAATTGGAGAAATTTGAAGTTCATTTTTTTATACCTGATAATATTGTTTGAAGGTAGAAGCGCTGATTTTTTTCGATACACCCTAATATATATATATATATATATATATAACTTCGGCCGCATCATCCCCAGTTTGATAAGGATAACCATAACGAAAAAGAAACGGAAAATTCGATCATGCCCGGAGACGTGACATTTTTTCCAAGCTTTCGAGGATGTTCGTAAGAACAAAATTTGGTTTTAGACCTTCAACATTTTCTTTTTTTTTTCTTCCTTTTTCCCCACATCTCTTTATTTTTTAATCCTAGCGCCGAGAAATGAATTTTGCCTAGTTCTAGAAACACGGGCGGAATTTTCAAATTCCCTTCTCGTCTGCCACCGCAACCCCCCGACCCCTCCGCGCGCCCTGTCCTCCGTCGAGCGTCGACGTTCCGACCCGAAAAACTCGTCTTCTCTCTTCACGCGAGATTCATCTTTTCTGGTATAAAAGACTCGCAGAGGTCTGCGCGCTCGACCGCCCGCGCAAAAGCAAAAAAAAAAGAAAAAAGTATCAACAACGAAACAATTGATCGCTTCGTTCTCGTTCGTCGAGATATTTCCTTAAGAACTTTGGCGGATTATGCGCGTGTGCTTGGATGTTCGGAACGATTCGGTAATCAGTGTTAGTCGATTTAATTCGTTAGTTGCGGAGGTGGCGAGTGGTGTTGTTGTTGGTGGTGGTAGTGGTGGTAATAGTGACGGGGTAAGGTTCGCGGCAGGGCGCAAAGATCGCGCAGGGCAAGTCGGGGAAGAAGGGGCGAGGGCTAAAAGAATGAAGAAATCTAACGTTACGAATAGCGCGTCGTTACATAAAACGCGAACGTTTGTGCGTCGGTGAGCCCATGTCGACGTCGTGCGACGCAGGCCGTTTATGGTGACGAGCAAATTCGCTGCTTATAAAGGCCGAGAGCTCGGTTTGCCTTCCGGTACGTCGCGACATCGGCGAGCCTGCGGGAAAACGAAAAATCCTTATGAATAAGTGAGTATAAGATGGCTAATATGAAAAACTTTGCGATCGAGAGCATCTTTTCACCACGCTCGATTCATAATCTACGTGGATTTGATGCGTACGCAAATGTTTTGTTGTTTTGCTTCATTAAGGGATTACGTGGGTTTGAAAATTTCGAAAAATCCATTTTTTTATATTTTATTATCTAATAGTACAATATGTCTAGAATATTCTCCCAAAGTTTTAAGTCAATCGGAATAAAAGTCTAGGAGAGAGAGCCTTTGGGAATTCCCCCCGTTGAGAAAGACCGACCGGGAGCGACGCAGGTATACGCATTTTTCTCAAAACACTATTTTTGAAGTCGATGGCCACGATTTCTCAAAAACTAATGCACCGATCTTATTGAAATTTTGCACACTTCTTCAAAATAGCATTGACTAGTGATTGAACGAAGGTTGTTTTTTCAATTACAACTAATTTTACAAGGCTATACGTAGTGTAAGTTGTACCAAAAATTGAACTATTTTGCATACAACTCTGCCAAAAATTCAAGTTTCAAGTGTGTCAAAGACTTTTAAAGTGTGCGGTCGACACTACGATTCAAAATATCCCTGGCGGTCTTCCACCGGCAACAAACAAACAAACAAAAGTTGGGTTTGTTTAAACCCAAACAAACCGAAACATATTTATTCAATGAAAAATTTCTAAAATAGTTTTACAGACAGTTTTATAGAGTCGATCGCGGTCGACGCTATGACCACTTCTGATTTAAGGTATTCCTTTCATGAACCCGAATTTTTAACAATTTACTGATTTTCGTCTACAATCAAGTAAAAATACATCCCAGAATACTGATAAAATTTCAGGCCAAGTTACCGAACTATCAACCAAAAATTACGTCTTTAAAAATCGTTTAGTTTGTGCAACACTTTATGGAGATTTATTTTTAAATTATTTTATTATTTCCAAATGATTTTAATTTAAATAAGGTAAATTGATTGTAACTTATTTTTATTAAGGGGTTACGTGGGTTTGAAAATTTAAAAAAATCCATTTTTTTTAAATTTTATTATCTAATAGTACAATATGTCTAAAATATTCTCCCAAAGTTTTAAGTCAATCGGAGTAAAAGTCTAGGAGAGAGAGCCTTTGGGAATTCTCCTCGTTGGGAAAGACCGGCCGGGAGCGACGCAGGTATGCGCATTTTTCTCAAAACACTACTTTTGAAGTCGGTGGACACGATTTGTCAAAAACTAATGCACCGAGCTTATTGAAATTTTGCACACTTCTTCAAAATAGCATTGACTAGTGATTGAACGAAAGTTTTTTTTTCGATTACAACTAATTTTACAAGTCTATACGTAGTGTAAATTGTACCAAAAATTGAACTATTTTGCATACAACTCTGCCAAAAATTTAAATATCAATTTTCTTAAAAATCCCTCGTTCAATCACGAGCTATACTTATCCACTAACAGAAAAAAATTGGTTTTTTAATTTCAGATAAAGCTATGATGAGTTATCCTGACCACCACGAGGACACTTTTTTTAGGGGTCTCCGGAAACCAGGTCCCACCGGCTGAATTTCCCAAATTTTTAGATGAAATTTTTTGCAAATATTGTTTAAATGTTGCTCTTTTATGTGCTTAACATTTTGAATAAAATAATTTATATATTATATATAAAAAAAATAGAGAAAATATGTTTTTTTTTTGGCTTCGATCCCACGTAACCCCTTAAGCGCCACTGTAATCTACTAATGATTGAAAAGGGCCCTGGCTTATGCACCCACAAAGTACGGCCCTCCGCGAAAGGAATACCTTAATGCTTGCGCTAATTAGAGTCATGGCGAAGGGAGACGTACCCGAGAGAGCTATGGCTTCCCTGAAAGTGTGAAGTTCCGGATCCGGATCGCCACCAACTGCCGGCGATGGGGTAACTACCATACTAGGTGTAGGACTCTGTGACGGAGGGGAACCGCAAACCATCATACGAGGCTTCGGTGAACTCCTGAAATTACATTCCTAATTCAGTCCCCTCGTCAGCCATTTCTCTCACTTTCGGACGCATAACCGTGTTTGTTTCCCTCCTTCCTCACGCCATTCTCTTCTTGGTCGTAAAATCTTTTTGTAATGTTTTTCCATTTTCCATTTAAAAAAATCATTATAAGGAAAGATATTTGATTAACGAAAAATCCAATGTAATCTTTCAAAAATGCAAATTCCATTCAACTTTCAAATTCATTGAAAAATCGAAAAAATAAAAAACAAAACGAAGCTCACACATCCAATTATTATCACTGGACAAAACTGCTCACCATGGTAGATGGTTGATATTTTAAGCTTATATTTATTATCAGTCAAAAATTAAATGAACACAAAATTACTGAAGACCAGTCCTGCAAATTGATTTATAATAAATTACAATGGAAATGGACGAGATATGCTTCTTACGTAAACAGGACTTTCACTTCCGTTTAAATTCGCGTCAACTTTATCGTTCATAGAGATTAACTATGCGAACGTTAATTATGCATTCTTCATCTCCGTTTGCACGCAGAACTCCTTATCTCCATCTCGTGTGGGCGAATATTCATAGTGATCCATTGGCGTCGATAAACGCTTGTTATTATTATTATTAACAGCATATATCGGAACTACGGATGACGTTACCTGTGCGCGTGCGGTCTAGGAGGAGGTGGTTTTCCCGCTAGATAAGCTATTAAATCTTCCCTACGAATCATGCGCCTCTTCTTGCGTGCCCAGTTCATTATCTCTTTGCTAAACTTCTGTCGTCCCATCTGGAGACCCAACTCGCTACATCGTCGCATCCCATCGACCGAATCTGCGAAAGACCAACAATAAAAAAAGAATATTAAAGAATTCTATCAAAGCATAGGAGAGTTGTTGAGTGGAAAATATTTTCGTAAAAATCTCCAAAGTTCGGCAGAGCCAATGAGACGGACTTGTTAAAATTAAACGGAAGCGTGTTTTTCTTTGCGTATTCGAAACTGTTCTCTTTTCGACGTATTTTTTCTTTTCTTTATTGGGGGTTTCTTGCTTTCTTTCTTTTCTTTAACATTTGGAATGTTCAAAAAATCGATTTTTTTCTTTTCACATATTTCGAAAGTATAATATTTTGAGTATGCTGGAAAATCGAAAAATCGAAATATGAAATATTGACGAAGTTGTAGCACATAGTCGAGAGTGCGCCAAGGCCGCATGCAGTGAACTAGGGAAACTTTGAACTCGATTATCTTAAAACTGCATTTTTAAAAACTGCTCATGTTATAGCTGAAAAGTATTGATCGATCTGGCTGAAATTTTGGGAGGTTTCTCACAATAACATTATCGGAAGGATATACCTAAAGTTTTAAAGTTATCGCGTAAATAAATTACTTTTGGGGCAAAAATGATCGAGAAAATGGTCAAAAATATGAAAATTTGTTAATTTTAATACTTTTTATTAAATTATTACTTAATGTTTTACTTTTTAATATTTTTATTGGTACATCCTTCCCCTACACATGGCAATAATCGAAAAATATTTTCGACTTCTGTTTCGAATCAGTAGAAAAAGATTAGACAAATAGAGCACTTTTCGATATCACGCAAAGGACGTCTAGAGGAATACTTTATAACGCCGCCATTTTATTTTATTTTGAAGATTTTGCTTTTTAACACTTGAAAGTTGTAATAAGATAATGTCAAAATTTTTAAATGATGCGATTATTTCATCACCTTTAAAAAAAATCATGAAAAATGACTCATTTTCGGACGTCTAATGGGTTTCTCCCCTTAACAGGTTACACCTAGCTCGAGGCAGGAAAAAGAGAAATTTTCGGAATTTTTTTCTGGGTAAACGTATGCAGGCTTACATTTTTTTTTGTTTACATTGAAGAGTATGGTTTTTAAGTATTTTTGACAATTTTTTTACCAAAGAATATTTATAAATGTGGGAGATACACTTGTGCAGATCGCTTTTTGAAAAATGTCCTTTGCGGTAGCCATCAAATCATCCGGAATAAACGAATCAAACTCATTTAGTTTTTGCTTGAAATTATCAAGTGCTTGGACGAAGAATTTAATAAAATATTAATTCGTGAAAAAATGGCCGCAGTCCAAAGTAAATCGATTTTCCGTGAAAATACGCTCTATTATCGTTAATAAGAAAAAAACGATGTATCGAGAAAAAAAATTCCTTCGTTCAAGCACTACTTTTTGATATGGAAAAGGAGCTTGTAAAATTCGAAGTTGATCGGTGCAGTGATTTTTGACATATCGTGCACATCGATTTTAAAAAGTCATTCTGAGAAAAACGCGTTTGAAGTTCACCGGTTCGCGGAGCGTGCTCATAAACCCATAACTCCCTCAATTTTTAACGGATCGTCTTGAAATATTCAGAGAATATTCTCGAAATGTTATATTTTGAGAATCCGTTGAAAACCAAGAATCGATATTAAACTTTTTTCAACTAGTCGTTTCCTTTATTCAAAGAAAAAGAAATGTCTCCAGCTAGAATTGATCTAAATCGCGTTGGAACATTTGAAAATTCGAACGTAGAAGTTTGAACGACTGGAGGTTTGCAAGCTATCGTATGATTCCAATCGATCGAATTTTATCGTAATTTTAAGTTTGCAAATTTTATTCCCATTGTATCGTTCGGGACAACATGACCCTGCCAATTTTTGTGTCTTTTTTTTCTTTCTTTTCTTCGGGGAGCCAGATCCTTAATGCGGAACGGAACGTGTATTTGATGATGAGTGACAAAAGGTATTTATATCGTGTCGACGATGCAAGCTATTTCCGTAACTGAACAGTATGATGCAAAGAGTCGCGATATCTTCCCGTCTATTTTCTTTCTGCGTCTCGGGCATCCTTGCCCATTCTAATCGATAATTAGCAGGCCAAGCCACAATCCGATCTTGTATCAAAGAGAATAATAATTTCGAGGCAATAGACTTTGAGCTCGACAGAAAATTAATTGTAAATGGGAAATTATTTTTTCGAAAGCTAAATTGAGATTATTGGGAATTTGCAGGAAAATAAATTGTGAATCTTGAAGAAAAAAAACACAACGTGGGAATTAACGCGATTATTAATATTTACGATGGGTAATATTGTCAAATAGACGATGCTGATAAATAATTATTGAACATTTTGAAATTCTACATGAAAAAGAACTACACTGAAAAAAAAACATTGCTATCGTGAAAATAAAATTTTATGTAATTCCGAAAAAAAAACCTGTCTTAGCACGTAGTACGAATTTTCTTTACCGACAGACGATAACTTTACCTTCGAAATCGGAAATGGAACACTAAAAAAAAATTGTTTGCTTGGCGATTTCGAGCCTTTGGCGATTAGCAGAAGCAGACTTTGAAAACGAAATAGTCATTTATTCCACTCGGTACGATAATGGACGTTTTACGCACCTCGTAAAATAAAATTTTGTATAATATTCGAGGAAAAAACTTTTTTTGCAACACTCGCCTTCGTCTCGTGCTGCAAAAATTTACACTCGTCAGAAAAAGTTTTTTCGTCCTCGTGTCATAATGTACTATTATTTTATGGTCTTGAAGTTTGCATCGTTGACGTGCAACGAAAATTCTTTTTTCGCATGTTTATTTTCTCGGTTAAATTATTTTGCAAATTTTTTTTGTAGATAAAAATTATAGATCTCTAAATAAGCGATTTAAAAAATGATTCATGGATCTTCGTAACGAAGATTAGCCACGAGAAATTCGAGCAATTGAAAAAAATAATCATTTTCGTTGCATTCCAACGAAGCAAACTTTAATTTCATTTTATTTTTGTCATATTTATACTTTTATTTTTTTCCCCAAGAGCGATAACATTTGCCAAAAATGATTGAATGGCCCAAACAGACCCAAACACGATTTGGAAACAGGAATTTTCAAGGAAAACTCGTCGAGTCTGAAAATCTTGTATCTTAACTGTTGTGGCCCGAAAATGTCATTGCTACTGCGATTTTTTTTCATACAATTGTCTGACGACGCATACAAGCAAGACCCTGCGGAGCGACGAGCTGCTTCGGTACTGTTTCATTTTTGGCAAAGTCAAATGCCGACTAAGGTGCAATAAGTGCGAGACCGCTGAAAGTGCATTTCCAAATTTTCCTCTAAACTCCAGAATACATCGAAAACAAAAACAGCCATTTTGTACTCTTTGTAAAAGTCGAACACAATTGTTGTTTTCGAAAACGAACGTTGTTTGGGCGAAAACTTGAAATGGGTATTTTTACCGACCAAACACGAACCGCATGACCATAACAGGGTGTCTAATTTTGACCAGAACTGAAATTTCATGACATTTACGTATTTTTAAGGCAAGGATTAGGGATTTTTTTTTCATGATTTTTAGTACGACTTTCTGATATAAAAGTATAGTTTATAAATTCTTTAGTGCGACTAATTTTTTAAATTCTTATTATTTGTATTCTGCTCTTTGAAACAGATATATATTTGTATACCAATAAAAAATATACGAAATAAACGAAGTCACCAAACTGTACAACTCCATGTATAGTACAAAATGTGAGGCAAACATTATTTCAAGTTTGCTGTAAAGAAATATATATTTTGGGAACATCTGGAAAAATATTACTCACATTTAGGAACTTTGAGTAATAACATCTAGTCGCTTTACACGAATAACAAAGAAAAACTAATATGTTGAGATAACAAATCATTTTTTTTCTAATACCGTAGATTGTCGCAAATCCGCGAAAATTGGAAATTATTCTGGATAAATTATTACAAAAATCGACCATGATATTGAGCGCTGCAGAGATCTTAAAAAAAATCAGGTAGATTGTTAATTTTTTCATGACATTTCATGACTTTTTCAGGGTCGAGTGTAATTTCATAACATTTAGGACTTTTCGTGACTTCTCAGGTTGGTAGACACCCTGCATAATGGCACGTGTAACCATTCGGTGAATAAAAATCCTAGGCTCAAGATTTCTCCCGGACGGATTGAATATCAGTCAAACAAAGAGATAAAAGTTTTTTTGTTAGTCCAATAAAAGAGACGAAAACCCAGCACTTTTTAGCGTAGAATTAGAATTTTTGACTGAAACTAGATGGTTGCATACTGAAAGTAACCCCAATGAAATTTTGCCCCTCAACTCATCCCAACCCTAAGAAATAGGGGTTGAAAACTTAAAAATCGCCGTATCTCGATAATTAATAGCCCGATCAAAAAAAGTTTCAAACAAAAGTTGTTTGGAATAATAAAATACGTATAAAGTTTTCTGACGTCCAATCCCCTATCTTTGAAAATAGCGGCGCAAAAACGGTTTTAAAATTCGGGTTTGCTTGAAAATGTATCCTCCGCGAGAGCACCACTGATCCAGACATGGAGATACACGCGCTGAGTGTGGAGGAAGCGTGACTGCGAGTGCGAGCGCTATGGACACATAGGATGTCTCTTTTTTTCAGTGGTGCACAACTAGTAAATTCGCTAACTTTGTGACGTTAAAACGGACATTAAAAAAGGCTTGATATTTTTTTTTCGTGCTAGAAATATTTCTATTTTACGATTTTCTAAAACTGTACTGTTTTCGCATCATCCCCGAATTTTCTAATCATTTTTGTGCCGCTATTTTCAAAGATCGGGGGTTGGCCGTCGGATAACTTTATACGTATTTTATTATTCCAAACAACTTTTGTTTGAAACATTTTTGATTGGGCTATTAATTATCGAGATACGGCGATTTTTAAGTTTTCGACCCATAGTTCTTAGGATTGGGACGAGTTGAGGGGCAAAATTTCATTGGCGTTACTTTCAGTATGCAATCATCTAGCTTCAGTCAAAAATTCTAATTCTACGCTAAAAAAAGTGCTGTGTTTTCGCCAATTTTACTGGACTGCGTCATTCAACAGAGCGAGCGATGTTTCTTTCCTTTTTTTGCCAGAAAAATCAGCCATCTCGGAAGAACACTATGAATCTGCAACTCAGCTGGTCTCTCTCACATCGCCCGCTCAATCGGTACGACACGTCGCCTTAGCGAAGAGAGCACCACAGCAACAAAAAAACATAATTCAACCGACCCCGCCTGTTGAACGCTCTCAACACGTCCCGTATTTGCAAAAAGCTAAAAATAAACGGCACCCAAGCTTCGCCGGTAACTGAGCTTCCTGCCTTACCGACGCGAAACCGTGACTTCCCGGAATTCGCCACGAATTACCTGCAAACAGAAACCAAACAAAAAAAACCTCGACCCAATTTTGCCTCGTGCCACGATTCTCCGCCAACTGTCAAACTTCCATAAATATCCATCCTCGCCTGTCCTCGAAATCGCGTGAAAACAATTCGAGGTGAGCGCCTCGCGTCAACGATTCTACGTTCCTCGTTCCGTAAAGTGCAAAAAAAAAGCCCCGGCTTCCAAGTGAAAAGACAAAGGGGCAAAAAAAAATCGTATCGCTCTCGACGCCAGTGGCTCGTAGGAATTTCGATGAAACAATCGCAGCGCAACGCGCTCTCGACACGAGCGAGATTAACTTGCGAGACTCGCAGAGCGGAAGCAGCGCGCGTGAGGAAGGAGAAGGGGAGTGGGAGCGAGCGAAGTTGAGAATGGGAAGTGGAAGAATGCGTGGTCTAGCGGAGAGGGGGAAGGATGGTAAGAAAGACGAGAGAAAGAAGAAAAAAAACAATAGGAGTCTCAATGTTGCTTAATGATACGGACATTGATTTGTTCACGCACCTTTGTACAGCGAAGTGACGGTGCCCGCGGCCGTCTGGAAGGGCAGCCAGAGCGACGCACCCTGTGTTCGATCTGCAAAGAGAAAAAGAAAAAAATGCGTCCAGAGAACGCGAAAGACTGGTTAATATTTTTAAAAAAAGCAAAATCCACGTTGCAAATAATACTGATAATAACAATAATAATAATAGGGTAGAATATTCATATGCGTGTATCTGTGAAGGTGTGTGGGTAAGTGGACGTCCTTCCCAACGGGTGTTTCGTCCCTGCATTGGACTCCCATGACCCCCACAAGCCAGCCCGTGTACCGACCCACGAGACCTTACGATTCATCGAGATAAAAGTAAACCGCAAAAAAAATCTCTCTCGCGTCCCCCTGATTTTTTGCTAATTTTTTGCCCACTCTTTTCGCGGCTCCAAAAAGACAAAAAAAAGCAAATTATCGCGTTCCACGAGTCCCCGAGAAAGATTTACGGGTTTTCGATTTCTGTCAATTCTCGTCGTAAGGGACGTCTCGACCGTTCGTATTCCAAAAAGGAAACATTAAAAGTAACGTCGTGCAAGACGGTGACGATGTTACACGCGTGTATTGCGTATATCGCACGTGACAAAATGGATGATCGAGCAAAATGGACACGTAGTTTTAGGGAAGAGACGAAGCGAGAGAGAGAGAGAGCAGGTTTCTCGCTGCATCTCTGCGATAGTCGATGAGTCAGGAATAAGAGAGAAAGAGAGAGAGGAGACACATGTCCAGGCGGATAGATCGTGAGACTTTCGCTTTCAGGCATCACGAGGCCTGAATTTTGTCTAGCATATTATTATTGTTATTAGAAAATGCACATCGCGTGAGATAATGAATTGGGGGGGGGGGGGGAAGGTGAGGAGAGGGGAGGAAAGGTTGATGAAAACGAAATATAAATTTTTGAGCCTCGCCTCTGTAGAGTTGAGCTATGGCCGAGGCGGTCGTTTGAAACCCCGTCCATATCTGTTGTGAATATATTTCCTTCTCGTTGTGCAGCTGATTTTCGTAATCCGGCTCGGCCTCGATCGCCTCAACGCACTGTTGCTCCCAGTTACTGTACCAAAGATCCATTATCGGATCATCGTCGTTCCTTTCGTCGCTCATTATGGGCTTGAGCTTACGAATGTATATATATATATATGTATATTTATATATATTATATATATATATATACGCGTGTGTATATACGTGTATATATTTTAAATATTTTTACTATGCTCTTCCTCCGGTATGTATAGCGCACCTCGGTCCACCCACGCACTCACATAAACACATATGCAAATAAAAAAAAAGAATGTATATATAAACGTGAGCGTACACGACGTGCACGCAACGTCTCGCGAACCAGAGTGGTTGGGACTTAAGAAGGTGGATGACGGGAGGGGGGAAGAAAAGGGGTATAAGGTCGGGAGGGGGGAAGGCGAAGGAAAAAAAAATAAAAAAAATTGTTCAACTGCACGAAAACGTCGCGGGCTTGTAGCCGTTTTTTTTTCTTCCGTTCTCTTTTTCTATTTCTTGCCACCCTTTTTTTCTTTTTGCGTGAGACTCGAACAAGAATAACGAGGAGAGACGCGAAATGTCCGACTGGCCGCAACGACGCGCACGCACAAATCTCGAAGCAGGCGATCCTCGCACGAGATGGTTATAATACGTATACGAGATCGCACTTTATGGAGGTCAGGTTGCGGCCATTACGGGAACAGCAGATCTCCGCTGCTGCTGCTGCTTATACTGCTGCTACTGACACGAGCCTCGGAGCGACGGTGCTGCCGCTCAACTGACGTCTCCCCGTAAACTATTCGACGCTTTTGTGCATGGAGGCTAGAGTAGGAAGAGTCCGAACTCTTATGGAGAGATTTGAAAAAAGTCACTACACAAAGGTGGGCAAACAGCGATGGCGCCACTATCGCTGAGACCTCGAGAAGTTAGCTGCGTGTGACAGAGACGGACAAATGAATCATGAGAAGCGAGCTGTGTAGGCAGAATGATACTTGAGAAGTTGGCTGCGTGCGAGAGGGACGTAATATGATATATACCAGAGAGATCTCCGTAAATGCGTAATGATAGAAGAATATTTTCAATATAGCAATGCACAATGAACAATGTGCATTAATTGCACAATTAACGGTGAAAAAAGTGGAAAATAATAATAATGCAATACGTCATGATAGAAATATATTTTTATTATAACAATGTTTAATCGTACAACGAACGGTAGAAAATGTCTTAAGTATGATGATGGATTTTTTTTTTCTTGAATCAATTTTTATTTTCTTAGGTAAATACGATGGTAAATTAATCCCTGCTGTCAAAGAACAATGCTTTGCGATCTGTTTGTATTAAAACTCGCAAACAGCGAAACGATAACGCGATAATTCTTACGATAACGATATTTTAAAAAAAATGAAAAGAAAATCACACAAAATAAATTGCAATTTTGCATTGCCGTAAGAAATTTGAAAAATTCTCCTGTATTGTTTTCTTGTACAACGAACCGGTGGAAAACGTCTTGAATAATAATGTTTCGGCGTCAGTGGTTCAATCTGAGTGAAAACGATTTTTTCATTCGATTGAAACCAACACCAGGTCGGCGGCAATGGTGTTTCGATTAAATGTGTTTTTAAATGATCGATTGTCATTCCCACCACCTACAATGAAGCAATGGTTAATTAATGTTTGTGAAGTAATGGGAAATTATCTAACACTGTGAAAATAAAGAATATTTAACAAAAATCATTGTATCGACTGACTGCATATAAAGGTTAGACGCACGGCAGACACGCGTCAATGATGGAGTAAACAGATTCAACAAAGATTATCGAAAATGAAATCGTTCACGTTAATATAGATAAAACAAATATTTTCTCTTATCTCCGGATTAATAAAGAAAAGATTTCTCGTTAAGATCATTCGATTGAAAACTATTTTGCTATTATCGTACTCTCAAATTCAATATGGATGCCGTATTCGATCCTCTTCCATCTCTCTTACACGACATGCATACGTAGCTCATTTCTCAAGATTTTAGCGATAATGGCGCCATCCCTGTTTGCCCACGTTTTGTAGCCACTTTTAGATACACAGTTCGGACTCCTCCTACTCTAGCCTCCCTGGTTTTGTGTGTGTCGAATTTGCACGCAAACGCGCAGCGCCACAGGCTCGCCAATCGGACGAGTCGCGTGGTTCTTTTATTTAATAGCAGCCCCCTGACCGCGGTCTTACATACAGGCTGAAAACTCCAGTGGAAGGGGTAGGTAGCTTATTGAAGAAAGTTGGTAGTTCACTAGTCGCCACTAGGTTTGCTACGATCAGAATACCCGTTGTGGCGCAGCCGGGGGGGTCAGACAGAGACAGCACTAATCGGCCATGCGTCTATTTCTCTATCTCTGTCCCACCTTCACGTTCGTTACGCGGATATTTATTATGAGTTCGAAACACTTTTAAAACGGCCAGGAAAAGGCATTAATCCTGTCAGTTTCGATTAATACAATAAAAAAAATATCCTAATCGTAATAATACCGTAAACTTTCTAAATCCAAGCGAGCGCAATAAGCATATACATACGAATCTGAAGCTGTCACATTGCATGTGAGCTTTGACGGAGTGGTTCCGTACTCCCCTCATACTCACGTTGTAGGTTCAAAGTACGGATGGGGCGATGTTTTTCGATTAATCGAAGTGTCGATATTTTCTGTGGAATAATCGATTATATTTCATCGATATTTTTAGCGGTCGATTAATCGATTCTCGATTTTTATAAAGCAACATCGAATTCCACATAATGACAATCAAATTTTTTCCCTTTCCCGCAGGACGCAACGTCCGGCGCGGTTCAAAATGCCTAATCAGAAACCATCTTGTTCTTGTAGGGGAGAGTCGTCCTGTGTCGGCACTGCGGGTTGAGCCGGCACCATGGTGTTCGTCAGAGATGGCGTGCGTGTCGGCTCAATTATTTTGTCATATGACATGTTGGTAAACACTAACGTAAATTATGCTTACAATTGTCAGTTTAGATTGTTCTGCGCAGCGTGAGCGCGTTTATATTTTTGGTTGTGACATAATTTTATTTTCGTCATTCATTCTGAAGCAGCTACAGGTATGTAAATATTTCAAAAATTTGAAATGAGTGAGTGTATTGGTTTCTTTATTCAATGTTCTAATGGATTGGTTTTGTCGATTTTCCATTCGGATTTGTTCGCGTGCGTAATCACGTGAAACGGATAGAAAGTCGTAGTGGTCTTGAGTCGGCACCAAACAGGTGGTCCTGAGTCGACACCATTTTTTTTTATCTTGTTGCTTTTTTGTATTGTTTCTGTTATTTTTTTTTGCATTTTCGGTGTTTTTGCTCTATAGTCATGGAACGCAATTTCAAACGCAAGACACAAAAGATAAAATACGACGATAAGAACGCCAGTCTTCGCAGCCCTCCACAAGTGGATTGCACTTGCGTTCGCGTTCGCTACAGAGTTCAGTACGCCCCACGTACTGCGAATCTGACGACGACGATAGCTAGTGATCATCCCTTTTTCGATTTTTTTTTTTTCATTCAATTCAAAATTCATATTTTTTTATTTTCAACATTGTGCTCGAAAAATGTTTCTATGTGAAATTGGACAAAAAATGCATGTTTTATTCTTCTAAATCGTTCAAATTCATCCATTTCCTGTCGTAATTTAGAGAATCTGCGCTTTTTCCTGCATTCCGCGAAAAAAATGGGGTGCCGGCTCAAGACCAGGGGGGTGCCGACTCAGGAACACTATTTTGAGGAATGGTCAAGATGTACTTTTTCACTCCGCACTGCATTGCGACTCCAAAAGCCACACTACACCTTCCTAAATGACATTGAATTGTAGGCAAGCGATCGCTGTACGCAATTAAACACTTAGTAGCGCTATGAAATCCGATTTACCTTCTGTTTTCGAACAAAAAGCTTAGTGGGCCGACTCAGGACCACTCTCCCCTATTATTTTCAACATGGATGCAAAGGTGGTTTCTGATGGTTGATGGTTGGTCTTGGTTGGGGGTATGACACCGCTCGACATCTTCGCCATGCAAAATGTCCAAATTTATTAGTGTCACATTCTTCCACTCGTGGCGCTCGTTATTTTGTTAGAACCTTATACGCCTGCGCGCTGCGGCTATATATATATATATTTAATCCACCAATAGACATATCATTTTTATCATAATACCGAAATTAATAGAATAATGATCACGCCAGCAAACAATCATCGTATGAAAAATTCGGCACTAAATAATAACTTTTGCAAAATGTTATTACTAAATTTTGAAAAATGCCTTAGCTCTCATTATTTGTTTATATAAGGATGACTGGAGCACTTAAGGGGTTACGTGGATTTGAAAATTTCAAAAAATCCATTTAAAAAATTTTTTTATCTAACAATATACAATATGTCTAGAATATTCTCCCAAACTTTTAAGTCAATCGGAGTAAAAGTCTAGGAGAGAGAGAGCCTTTGGGAATTTCCCCCGTTGGGAAAGACCGACCGGGAGCGACGCAGGTAATCGCATTTTTCTCAAAACACTATTTTTGAAGTCGATGGACATGATTTCTCAAAAACTAACGCACCGATCTTATTAAAATTTTGCACACTTCTTCAAAATAGCATTGACTAGTGATTGAACGAAGGTTTTTTTTTCGATTACAACTAATATTACAAGGCTATACGTAGTGTAAATTGTACCAAAAATTGAACTATTTTACATACAACTCTGCCACAAATTCAGATTTCAATTTTTTTTTAAATCCTTCGTTCAATCACGAGTTACATTTATAAACTAACAGAAAAAAATTGGTTTTTTAATTTTAGATAAAGCTATCATGAGTTATCCTGACCACCACGAGGACACTTTTTTTTAGGGGTCTCCGGAAACCAGGTCCCACCGGCCGAATTTCCCAAATTTTTGGGAGAAATTTTTAAAAATATTTTTGAAATGTTGTTTATGTGCTTAACATTTTGAATAAAATAATTTATATATTATATTTAAAAAAAAAGAGAAAATATGATTTTTTAACTTCGAAACCCACGTAACCCGTTAAAAAAAATGATTTAGCAATAATATTCTGAAGAACTTATTATTTTGTGATAAATAATTATATTTTCCACACGTGCCTCCATGATCGTTGACTGCCATATCTATACTCTATACCTATATAATTAAGTACATGCGTCACTAATTCAGTTTTCCAGATATCGGCTCTATGGATAAAACTGGATTGTGAATAATTAAAAGAACCGTGTTTGTACGATAAAGAAATTCAACAATAAAAGAATCCCTTTCATGTTTCACCAATATTTGTTTCCAATCGATTAATCGAATCGTCGACTGTTTGAAGGAAATAATTGATTTACCGCAACGATACTTTTTTAAAACATCGATTTCTTAATAATCGATTTTATTTTCAACATCGCCCATCCCTAGTTCAAAGCCACTAGGCTCAATTTTTTTTTCTTCCATCCCTCATTCCCGTATTTTTTATGCAATTTAATAAAAATACAAATGCAAAAAATTCTCTGATATTTTTTATTTATGTTCGTGCATTTTTTTTCTTATCGAGGTAAGCAGGATGAATCCTTTCAAACTCTTTCATGTTACCCCTTCATGTTTTTTTATTGTTGCAAGTGTTTCGGTTGTCGACGGTACTGTGTCCAAAACGCAGAAAAAACAACAGTTATCAGCGACTCAGAGACACACATTTTCAACCGCTCACTCCGTTGCTCGTCGTTTTGAGGTTATGTATGTCCGGGTTTCGGAACCGCCGCGACAACTAGTGGCGGTGCTAGAACCGAAATTTGCCACGCTAAGCGACGCACCTGATCGCGGCTGCCAGCATTAGAGTTTCCAGACCTGTATGTAAGACCGTGCCCCTGACCCACTGTATAATATTCCTATAGGGACCGTGCGCGGCGCTTACAGTGCTGCCAATATCTCGATACACAACGGTGAATTCTTTTGAAATTTTGCAGGTAATCACCTGATAGTGTCCCGAATGGGTCCGCAAAATAAAAATAAAATCTATCGAAAAACGCCTTGGCGAGACTACTACCTTAAGGCCATGTGTCACACGTCCAGTCGGTAAAAATCCTACTGCCAAGTTTTCTCCTAGACGGATCATTTTTTGGGTAAAAGAAGAGAAAGCGGTTGTTCGTCGTTCAACAGAGCAGAACGTGTTTCTTTTCTTTATTCCCAAAAATCAACCGTTTCAGAAATCATTGGGAATCTGCAAATCAGCTATCTCTCTCGCACTCCTGGCCGCTCGGTCGGTGTGACACTTGGCCTTAAAGCGAAATACTCAAACACGTTTAAAAATTATCCACGGGTTTTGCAACCAACAGTCGATAACCAAAATTACTCTTAGACTTAGCTGCTGCACAGTTTGCATATAAACTTGTATGTCTACATATCTTATGTATTTTTTGTTTCCAATGGTTCTTCATATATTTCCGGTGGTCAGATAACCACCGGAACTATAAACTTCTCCCGCGAGCGACTAAACCAAGGAGGTTAGAGTAGAAGGAGTCCGAACTCTTATGGAGAGACTTGAACAAAGTCGCTACAAAAACATGCACAAACAGGGATGGCGCCAATAGCGCTAAGACCTCGAGAAGTGAGCTACGTGTGACAGAGACGGAACAAATGAATTATGAGAAGAAGCTGTATGCGAGGCTGAAGCTCAGCTTACTTCTCGAGGTCTTAGAGATAGTGGCGCCATCCCTGTTTGTGCATGTTTTTGTAGCCACTTTGAAATACACAGATCGGACTCCTTCTACTCTAACCTCCTTGGACTAAACGGTCACCCATCCAAGTATACCTTACTATAATTTCCACACTTGAACAAACTTCTCGAAAAATGAATCCATTCGGTCTGAAAATATTGTTCGAAGTGCGCGGTCATCAACCCCGTCTTTATTACTCCGAGAGGTAAATAACAGAGCAACAAATAAATTTCACTCTGATTTACTTTTTTCCTATCACACTGAATGAATGAATAAAAACAACGCAGTAATCTCAATAATTAACGTCTAAAGGCGCACTAACGTGGCAGGAGAGTCGTTGAAATTGGGAGGGAAAAAATATTACGCAGTTGACAAATTATTACAACGCGAGCTCAATCACAAAGGGCTTCGACGACTCTTTTGTTCTTTGCTTTTTTTTTTCTTTTCTTTTTTAATAGAGGAAGTACCGCTGCTTGAATCGAAGCGACCACCGTCGAAACGAATTATTTAGCAATCGCGAAACCAACGCGATTCTTTTCCATGTCGAATTCTGTGTAGTATCGTCCAATGAACACGTCACCGAGGATCCAGAGCGGTCCGTTCGGTGGCGGTATGTCGATTCCCATGAAACCGCTCAGACACATTGTCTTGCCGAATGACGTCACCTACAACGCGACATTAATTTAGTATGAGATTAATGAGAGAAGCAATTGAGATAGTACGAGCAGATTGGTCGTTGGAACGCTACGGAATTTTATGCATGGATGAATCTTGGAACAAAACGCGTAACGTATTCCGGAGATCTTAAAGTATTCCTTTCACGGGGGCGCTATTTTGAGAGCGCATAATACCAGGGTTTCTTTTGAATCATTAGTAGTTTAGATTGGAACTTAATGAAGATAAGTTACAATCATTCATTGTACCCAACAATGAAGTGGATTGAAACATTTCGCATAGATTTGGTAAATTTAGACATTTTTATATGGTCTTTGAAAAGTCTCAGTTACGAAAATTCTTCTGCTAGTCATTTTTTTCTAAATTTTATCATTAATTAGCTTCTACATGCGGCTTCGCCCGCATCGAATTTGGTCCACAGAAACTTCATCAGAAGTAGAACCCCGTATTAGGGGTTTAAAAGAATCCTAAAATATGCATTTTATTATTTGTTTTGAAGAATATTTATGCCGAGTTTGAAGTTGATACATGCAAGGAAAGTTTTCCATACAAACTTTTAAATCCCATTTCACTCCCTTAAGAGTTGATTTTTGAAGTATCCTTTTTTAATGCACCTTTACACCTTCTAAGAAACATATATTTCAAGTTTCAAATTGATACACGCAAGGAATATCATTTTCCATACAAACTTTTACACCCCATATCACCCCCTCCAGAGTGGATTTGCGAAAAATCGTTACTTAGTTTACTTCTACAACTTCTAAGGAACATATTTGCTAAGCTTCAAGTTGATACACGCAAGGAATATAATTTCCCATACAAACTTCACCTCCCCTTTTCACCCCCTTAGGGACTGAATTTCGAGAAATCCCTTCTTAAACGATGCCTCCAATATAAAGTCAACACCCTCTCCAAATTTATGGCTTTGAAGTTTACATCGTTGCAACGAATGCAACGAAAAAATCTTTCTTTTATTTTTATTTCCTCGTTTAAATTATTTGACAAATGATTTTTTTGCAGATAAAAATTATAGATCTCTAAATAAACGATTTAATAAATGATAGATGGTTTTTTCTCAACGAAGATCACCCACGAGAAACTCGAGAAATTGAAAAATAATAATTTTCGTTGCATTCAAACGATGCAAACTTCAGTCTCGTCCAAATTTCACGTTTCTACCTTTAGCGGTTTAGGCTGGGCGATGATGAGTCAGTCAGTCAATCAATCAGGACTTTGTATTTTATATAGATATTTTCTTTAAACATTCGGTGACTCCCTGTTTTTATCGGCGTTACGGATTCAGAATTTTTTACATGCTTAGCGTAGTTCATATCTCACATCTAGAGTTATTTAGTATATAAATGATTAGATAGAAATGGGATACTGGTTTACATGTAAGAACTCGATTTGGGCCCTTGGAAAAAAAGTGAAAAAGAAAACGCAAAAGGCAACTAACATGGTGTGGGGAATTTGGAGGAGGGTCGGGACGGATGTGATGGAGAGGAAAGACTCCATTTGTTACATTGGATAGTAAAAGCAAAAGCGATGTATGGAGTAAAGATATGGGGATTGGGAGAAATAAGCGTGATTTAAAGAATACAGAGTAGATACTCCAGGATGGCATTAGGAGTGGATAGAACAACACCAAATTATATATGGAAAAGAGAACTCGGAGTGCCTACTATGGAATATCTGATAAGAGAAAGAGCGTTAAGGTATATTAGAGAGGTGATAAGAATAGAGGTGTCAAGATGGCCAAAATGTTGCTTAACGGAAGAAATAAGAGCTATAACAAACGGAGTCCCGACAAAATGGGTGAATAAAACTTAGTGAAAGTATTAACAAATATAGAATTAGAAGACACAATGACAATGATAAGGGAACGGATAGAAGTGAAAACAATAGACGAAAGTATAAAAGCGGGGCTAGAAAACGTACAAGAGAAAAAAATAAGAAAATCAACTTATAATGAGAAGTACAAATATATTATAGAGAATGATGATATACCATGGAAATACTGGTCGGAAGAGGGAGTAAAGAGAAGGGACAAGGAAATGTGGACGAGGTTAAGATGTGCCAACATAGAAAGGGCGGGAAAGAAAGGGGAAAAGGAATGGAATTGCAGGATATGTAAAGAACAGAATGAGACGTTGGAGCACCTGATATGTAAAAAAAAAAGCAGCGAGTTAGTAACAGAGAAAGCAAGAAAGAAAGGAGAAGAATGGATGGAAGGAATAGATGATGTAGCAATAAAGGGGAAGATTATAAATATGTTGGGTGGGAAAATACAAAAAGGGATATGTGAATATTTTAGGGAAGTAGACGAAGTGTGCAAGAAAATGAGTAGGACGGAAGGGGAGGAAAAATAAATGAAGTGGAGGATTAAATGATTAACAAATTATGAATGAATTAAGAGAGAAATGTTAGAGAGTACAAAGTACAAGAATGAGAGGTGTAGTGATTGAGTGAATTAATGTTAAAGCGGAAAGTTACCGTTTGGTAAAAAAAACTTTTGTAAAAAGTTGTGCAAATAAAACTCGTTCTGATTGATTGATTAGATAGAGATGCGGCCAGCATGTCATCTCCATAAAGTGCTTCATAAATTAAACGATTTTCAAAATCGTCCTTCTTTGTTTGAAAGTTCCACGAACTTGGTTTGCAATTTTACCAGTACACTGCTATGAATTTTCCTTAAGGGGTTACGTGGGTTTGAAAATGTAAAAAAATCAATTTTTTCAATTTTATTATCTAATAGTACAATATGTGAAGAATTTTCTCCCAAAGCTTTAACTCAATCGGAGTAAAAGTCTAGGAGAGAGAGCCTTTGGGAATTCCCCCCGTTGGGAAAGACCGGTCGGAAGCGACGCAGGTATACGCATTTTTCTCAAAACACTATTTTTGAAGTCGGTGGACACGATTACTCAAAAACTAATGCACCGATCTTATTGAAATTTTGCACACTTCTTCAAAATAGCATTGACTAGAGATTGAACGAAGGTTTTTTTTTTCGATTACAACTAATTTTACAAGGCTATACGTAGTGTAAATTGTACCAAAAATTGAACTATTTTGCATACAACTCTGCCAAAAATTCAAATTTCAATTTTTTTTTAATCCTTCGTTCAATGACGAGCTATACTTATCTACTATCAGAAAAAATTTGGTTTTTTAATTTCTGATAAAGCTATCATGAGTTATACTGACAACCACGAGGAAACTTTTTTTGAGGGGTCTCCGGAAACCAGGTCCCACCGGCTGAATTCCCCAAATTCTAGGATGTAATTTTTTTTAAATATTGTTGAAATGTTGCTCTTTTATGTGCTCAACATTTCGAATAAAATAATTTATATATTATATTTTTTTAAATAGAGAAAATATGTTTTTTTGGCTTCGAAACCCACGTAACTCCTTAATTGTAGACGAAAATCAGTTAATTGTTAAATATTCGAGTTTATGAAAGGAATACCTTAAGGATCGAAACGATTAGAGGGTATGTCGAATCGGGTTACCACCACAAAATTGATCAAATTTTTTTTTGAACGCAGTTCTTGAACTTCAATAGCGTAAAAAAGTTTTCCTCGTATCACGTGGTAAACTGTTGAATTTTTGATTGATGATCAACTTTGAAAACGGATTTTTCGAGTTAGCGATAGCAAAGCTTCGTGAAACTTTACAAATAGACATTACAGTTCTTTTTACTTGACGGAAATTTGAATGGATTCGGTGGAAAGAGAGCACTCCAACGCTTTGGCAACTGTCGACTATATCAATAGCAAATCATTAATTCCGATACGGTACCTTCAGAATGTAATCGTCGCCGCTGAGAGCAAAAGTATTACCGCCCAACACAAACTCGATCTTCGGCAACTTGGGAATCAAGCTGCAGTCAACCTGTAAAGTACAGATTAGAATCAAACATCAAGTACGGTGACAAGTGCAGGGCAGAAGTGAAACCTTGCATGGGAACGCAAAGGGACGTTGGGAATAAAATATTGAGTAGAACTAGTCCAGAGGATCGGGAAATAAATGATTTTTTTAAAGGTTCAAATAACAATAATAATAAAGGTTCGATCATTAATAATGATTTGATTTTTTTAAAGATTCAAATAATAATAGTGTTAAAAAAAAGGACCAATTGATTTGATAACGAAAAGTTACGATTTCAAGTAATAAATTGCTACTGTGAAGCTCAAAATAATGCGATAACTTGCAGTTTTTCCCGCGGAAACATTTTTCAAGTTGGCTTTCCAGCATAACGTGAAGAAATTTTATCCAATTCTCTTCAAATTTTCACAGTATCTTCTGAACTCAATTCTCCACAGAAATGACTAAGGATTTCTTGATTTGGTCAAATATCCTCTTTTTATTAACAATTCGCAACAATACTTTTTTTCCAATAATAATACTTCTAAAAATATTCGCCATTTGTATGGAAAGCGATATTCAAAAAAGCCCCCGGCGTATTTATCTAACTATTATTATACATATTATGAAAAATTGAGGTTTTCTGTTCAAGCTCAAAACTTTTTACATATTTTCATACACTTGAAGACTCGCTGAATAAAGTTCTCCAAATAGAATTGCCATTTGCTTTAGTTTTGAAGCAAAACATTCATTCGCACCGATTTTTCGGTTGTCTGGACCAGCGTTACTCCTTAAGGCAATGTCATTTACGTTCAGTGGATACTAAAAATTAATTTCTTGGGAAAAAAAAGAGGATAAACATCGTACCATTGCTTCACCAGCGATGATCGACGTTGCTCCGATCGCTTTGTTAATGGCCGCAACTTCTTCGACCGGTCCGGCGATGAGGGAAGTGCCAGTGTCGGCGATCGCCTCGCATCCGTTTTTGCAGAATACTTTGTCGCCAATCATCATCCTATCGTACGCAAAGAGTTCGTTTGGATTTCTTTCGTTAACACCGTGATAAAGTATAAGAAAAACAAAAAACAAAAAACAAAAAAACACCGCCAATTGAACGTAATGATTACCGGTCCATCTTGAATTGCCAGTAGGCTTTGCGATCGACGGAAACATATGTAAAGTCGCCATCGTAATGAGCGGGATCGGAACCCCCGAGGATCATTTCACCACCGATTTCAGCCTTGGGATCTCTGTTCAGATAGAAACTGAATATCGCCTGGGATATCAAGTTTTGCTTGATCATGTTGTAGAATGGTGGTGTAACACCGTCCACGGATATCTGGGAATAAGCCATGCCGAGAATACCATCGAACTTTGCCGCCACAAAGGCAAGACCGGGCTCGCTCATCGCCTCGGCGAACGTTTGCTCAGCTATGTCGGCTCCGCCCATCTGAAATCATTGAGCTCCGTGTATCGTGTCTTCGTTAAGGAGGGAAAACCCTTTACAATCTTCAAAAAATCGATTTTTTTTTTACATATTTCCAAAGTATAATATATTGAGAGTATACTGGAAAATCGAAAAATCCAAATATGAAATATGTACAAAGTTATAGCGCATAGTCGAGAGCGCGCTGCGTCCTCATGCTGTGAACTAGGGAGTCTTTAAACGCGATTATCTCGAAACAGCATTTTCAAAAACTGCTCATGTTATAGCTGAAACAGTTATTGATCGATCTGGCTGAAATTTTGGGAGGTTTCTCACTATAACATTATCGGAAGGATTGTACCTATAGTTTTAAAGTTATCGCGTAAATAAATTACTTTTTTGGAGTAAAAATTGTCGAGAAAATGGTCAAAAATATGAAAACTTGATTTAAAAAGCCTACTTAATTTTTAATTTCATACTTTTTAAATATTTTTATAGGTATATTTTTCTCCTGAACATGTCAATAATCGAAAAATATTTTCGATTTTTGTTTCAGTTCAATCGAAAAAATCAGAAAAATAGAGCACTTAGCACGAAAAAGACGCCTAAAGAAATACCTTATAACAACGCCAGTTTTTGTTAAAAAAAAAAATCTAACACTTGAAAATTGTAATAAGATAATGTCAAAATTTAAAAATGATGCGATTATTTAATCCCCTTTAAAAAATTTCATGAAAAACGACTCATTATCGGGGGTCCAAAGGGTTTTCTCCCCTTAAAGACTAATATCAGTCCAAAGGGAACGATGAACATTTTTTTCAACTATTAAATGTTGCATCTTCGAATTTGTAACAATGTGACGCAAAACTTTGAAGGAGCTTTTCCTGAAAGAGCGCGCTTCAAAAATGTGAAAAGTTGCACCCGTTTTTCGGGCATCTGGGCCTTTATTACCCATTGCGAGTCTTCTCAATGTCTTACTCGTGAGTGAATGCTTCGGGTAGCCTATAGTTCCTTACATTAACGACGTCGGTCGATAAAAATCCGGAAAGACTGCCCGATCCATAACGTATCTCGAACTCCGTGTCATTGGCTTTGTACGTTTTCGAACGTTTGCTGTCGTACTTATTGTGGAGCACTGAAACGGATTGAAAGAGTCGAAGGTTCGCCGAATGCTTGGTTGATTCTGGGCGCGTTACAAAAATTGGTTTGTAACTCACGGCAAGCAACGTTGGTGTAGTGACACTTCTTGGAGGGTATCCACAAATTCGAAGAACCTGTGTCGAATACGACTGTGAACTTTTGCGGAGGTGTACCGATTGATATGTACCCGTAATATTGAGCATCCATGTAGTTGGAGAGTGGCTCGGGTATCGGTCCATTGCCGTAGCGCATTCGTAGCTGGCGCACTTCAGTTCCCACTTCCTGAAACTTCTTTCTGGAGCTTTGCGCCTTGTACAATGGAACTCTGAAGAAACAATTGAAACTCAATGATTAAACACATCCGATATACGTATCGACATTCTGGCGACATGTGTACAAGAGAGGGTTGAAAAGTTCTCACAAGGGAAGGCTGTCAATTGTCAAATTCCGATTCGATTCATCCTGCGTGTAATAAAAGCTCACGGCCAGAGATGTTATGTGACATAGCAGTATGATGCGCTTCTTCGCTGTTTTCGAGAAAATCGGCATTGAAATATTCCGTTGCGTTCAAATACTTTCTACATGAAGGAAATTTCAAAGAGTGCGTGGCGCAGCGAGCAATCTCTCTGCTTCATAAGCCCGTTGTCCCTGGTTCGAATCTGGCTGCTGGCAACTTATTTTTTTATTTTTTTTTTAATTCAAATGTGTATACAGATAATTCCTGGCAATCAGTTTCAGCCATTATGCATATATTAGGTGTAGTAAAAAGAAATCCATTATTTTTGCAATAGATGGCTTTAGTAATCTGTATCTCGCGTTATATAAGTGCGATCGGATTACGCTAGATATCGTTGGCAAGATAAGATTTCGTACTAAAATAAACATCTCAGACAGTTTTGTGATTGCTTGACTCAATATTTTTTGACCGTGCGTCACAGATGGCCACCAGCAAAATGAAAATACGCCATATTTTACAGTTTTTTTTCGATAAAGGCGAAAACGCAAGCCAAGCGACTGAAAATGTGAATAGTGGTTATGGTCCTGATACTGTAACAGCCAATCACGCGAAATTTTGGTTTCGTCGATTCCGTTCCGGTAATTTTGATGTCAAAGATGCACCACGCTCTGGAAGGCCAATTGTCGAAAATGTCGATAAAATAATGGAAATCGTCGAGTCCGTCATGTAAGTACTGTTTCGAATACCCAGGAGCTAAACATTGCACAAGAAACCGTTTAGAACCACTTGAATAAGGCTGGATACAAAATGAAGCTCGATGTATGGGTGTCACATGAGCTAACGCAAAAAAACCTCATGGACCGAATTTCCATCTGCGAATCGCTGCTGAATCGCAACAAAATCGACCCATTCATGAAGCGGATGGTGACCGGTGATGAAAAGTGGGTCACTTACGACAATGTCAAGCAAAAACGGTCGTGGTCGAATCTCTGTGAGCCGGCGCAAACGGTGGCCAAGCCAGGATTGACGATCAGGGAGATTTTACTGTGTGTTTGGTGGGATTGGCAGGGAATCATCTACTATGAGCTGCTCCCCTACGGCCAAACTCTTAATTCGGACCTGTACTGTCAACAATTGGACCGTCTGAAGGAAGCAATCGCCCAGAAGCGGCCAGCTTTGGCCAATAGGAGAGGAATTGTGTTCTTATTTTGAGGAATTGGGTTGTTATGCATCCAACTTATAGTCCGGATCTGGTACCAAGTGATTACCACCTGTTCCTGTCTATGGCGAATGATTTTGCTGGTGAAAAATCCGCCTCAAGAGAAGCTTGTGAAAATCAACTGTCCCAGTTTTTTGCCAATAGGGACGAGGGTTTCTATGAGAAAGGCATAATGAAATTACCTTCAAAGTGGCAACAAGTTATCGATCAAAACGGTGCATATTAGACCTAAATCGGATCATTCTAACTATGCTAAATAAAGCCTTCAATTTCATGCAAAAATAATGGATTTCTTTTTTATTACACCTTATAATAAATTTTTTAAATGCCGTTTGTTGTGGAAATACCGACGCTTTCAAAATTCATTATGTTGTTCGCAAATAAAGTTATATTTCAAAAATAGAAATGCTGCGGCAGGTATGAAATACAAATATCGTTACTCGACTGCTACAGTTGAAGGACAATTGTTCTTTCCCACACAAGGGGACGGGAGGGTCGAAACGAGATGCCGTATACCATTATAGTCGCCGGCTAACATCGAAAGAAG
The DNA here is from genome assembly GCA_963932345.1 of Ophion ventricosus. Lineage (NCBI taxonomy): Eukaryota > Metazoa > Arthropoda > Insecta > Hymenoptera > Ichneumonidae > Ophion > Ophion ventricosus. The sequence continues at coordinate 8,695,447 of OZ010721.1, forward strand.
GTAGATACGGTCCCTAGCACAACTTGTAACAGCGTCAAAAATCAGTGTGTAAGTGAGAGTTTCCTTTTTCCACAACAAACAGTATTTTAAAAACTTATATGCATAATTGTTGAAACTGATTGCTGGGAATTATCTGTATCCACATTTGAATAAAAAAAACAATAAAAAAAAGTTGCCATCAGCGAGATTTGAACCAGGGACGACGGGTTTATGAAGCAGAAAGCTTGCTCGCTGCATCGTGCGCTCTTCGAAATTTTCTTTACGTAGAAAGTATTTGAATGCAACGGAATATTTCAATGCCGATTTCCTCGACAACTGCAAAGAAGCGCATCTTACTGCTTTGCCACATAACAGCTCTGGCAAGCTTTTATTACATGCAGTATGAATCAAACCTGAATTTGACAATTGACAGCCTTCCCTTATCGGCTGAGGTATTACTTGCCTATTTGTTCCATAGTACCTTAGACCGAGGACTTTTCAGCCTTACCATGTATCACAGTATGAACCAACAATATATGAATGTATGCTTTTAAAATATAGAGGCAATATAAACAAGATCATTCTGAGATACCAATATTGAATTGCCCAATAACTCATTTACGGTATAAAAATACACTTGAAAAATAATCGTACGTGTTGCAAATGCTGACAGTTGCTAGGCAGCTTGTAACTCGGGATACATAACAACTGATGAGGTCAGAGTAGCAGAAGATAGCGGCAAGAAAAAGTCTGTGTAATATTCTTGGAATGGCTACAATGTTATCGTCACGAAGCACAAACGTGCGATAGGGTTGATCAAAGGCTAATGTTTTGTATTTTATTTTCTTGCCCGATAAATACTTGCTTTTCTTCGGTTACTACGATATGAATATTCTTGTTGTAGCGAAGTAGAAATAACGAATAGCGAACCTATTATACAAAAATGCAAATCAAATAATACTCTCAGAGATATAAAAATAAAATAAAAATGGGGGTTAAGGAGCAAAGGTACGATATTCAACGTCACGATGACACGACCTAGTTGAAGCCCCGAAAAATTCTACGTGCATAGATGATTGACGATAATGAAATAATAGCTATCTCACCGTACAAAATCCGCGGTCGTCAGAGCACCGAGCAAGGCGATCCATACTAAAACGCGCCACATTTCGACGGGTTAATTGTTATTGTTTGTTGAGATTCTTCGAATTAATATTTTTGATGAGCGTGCTTTAGTTTCTTCTTCTATGATGTCGAAAATTCGACTGAATGCTCACTCATCGCAAAACAAAGGTTCGTGTGCCTGTGGACCGCAAAGCTTCAGGATGTGGCCGGTGCAGCTCTGGCTGGCGCATTTTCCTCATACAACGGGTGGCCGATAAGCTGCTGCAGTTGCAATATCACGGTCGCGCGAATTGGGTCATTAAGGCGGGCAACCACTTTAGATGCTTCAAAAAATCAATTTTTTTGTTATTTCATAAATCGTTAGCAAAATATCTTAAGAATGCACCCTGAAAATTTCAAAACGATATTCGGATTCCTTCTAACGGTATGTATATAAATGATAAATATTCTCGGCTCGACTCCCAAGCGCGCTCAGATATCCACGAGCGCTCAGTTAGGTAGTTTGTTTGGGTTTGTTGGGGTTTTCATAATCCAAATTTGGGTTTTCATAACTCAAACCAACTCAAACTCGACCGTTTGGCGATTAGCTCCAAAACATTTCCATTCTGGGTACAAAATAATCGAGATGGCGGCATTTATTGCTGCTATTTTATTTAGTGAAGGAAATTCAGCCTTACTCATGGTTATGAATGAAATACCAATCGTAATTGGCAGGCAGAGCTACGGATATGCCGAGCAAATGGATTAGATGCGCGTATCTCGGCAAAATAGAAAAAGTTGATTAGAGACAAAAGAAGCTCGTAAAGAGGAATTGCAAGCTTCAAAAAAGTTGCACGAGGAAGAGGAAGGACTGCTGTCTGGTGCTGGAATCGCTGATTAATCGATAAGACACTTTATCATTTGATTAAATACATTTGACTTTGAGTTTTTCGTTTGTGAAACTTTAAACGTGTTTTTCTCGAAACGACAATTTTTCAATTTGCGGGAATCATAACTCAAAAACTAATTGATGGATCATCTTCAAATTTGGAACACGTTTACATAATAAAATTTATTAAAACATGAACCTAAAGTTGGAAAGATTGGATTGCTTAAAACATATTTGTTATGGCAAAATTCCGGGAAAAAAATGCTAAAAATCGATCATTTTTTTTCAAACACGTTCCAACATTAAATTCTCGATTTTTTTTCAAAATTTAGGTTCATGTTCTTAAAAAACATCTCAAGAATGTATAAAAATTTGTTGGACTATTTCACATGCGAATGGCGAGCTGCACAATTCCCGCAAATCGACAACGACGATGAGGACACGCCAAGGGACACAGCGGGTTACACCTTAATTAATGCATGAAATAACTTGAAAAAATTACCAGAGATGTATGAAAGTATGAATAAATTATTGTCAGAGTTGCGGAAATTCCCGTTTTTTTCACAATAAAAAAATCCAAAAAATCATCTAATTTTTGGTCTCCTAAAGTGGTTGCCCGTCTTGAGGTCAAGTGTCTCACCGACCGAGCGGCCATGAGTGCGAGAGAGATAGCTGATTTGTAGATTCCCAATGATTTGTAAAACGGTTGATTTTTGGGAAAAAAGAAAAGAAACAAGTTCCGCTCTGTTGAACGACGAACAACGGCTTTCTCTTCTTTTGCCCGAAATATGATTCGTCTAGGAGAAAACTTGGCAGTAGGATTTTTACCGACTGAACATGCGACACATGGCCTTAAATGATTTCTTTTTTCATTGTAAAGATTATGTGCGGTTTTTTAAGCAATTTTTTTAACAATTGTTATAGCACTTTGAAATTGTTGGTCTGTTCGGCTCGGCGAAAAGCGCCGAGAGCATCCGAAGTTACCCGAGCGCTCTGTGACGTCACCGTTCGAAGGCCGGTATACGAACAACTCGTGTAATTCGAGTATTCTGTCAACGATGGCAACGACAAAATCGTATAAGTCTTGTTTCGTTCCTCTTTGCATAAATACGATGAAAAGTGTCCCTAATAGGTATTTGCGAATATGCCGCAAGACATAAAATGTCGAAATCTTTGGTTCGATGCAGCACGACGTGTCAACTCGAAATCATCGTCCACTTATTTTTTATATGAATTCCATTTTGATGTCAGTGTAAACGTATTGTAACATAAGCTGTATTGAAATATATTTTTTTAATACGTCTTTCTCAAAATACTTATGATACGTAGCGACAATAACTGACACAATTTATCAAGCCTCTTCTAACCTACAAATTTTTAGTTATCCACGGTCGGTAAATTACTCGAATTTGCTTTCACAAATTCACTTTCACACATCGTTGCACCAAAATTAAACTAGTTTTCGACTTTTTCAGAATGCTCGAGTTGTTTTCAGATGACGTCACAGGCGCCAGCGCCGATAGCGTGGCATTTCCCGCCAAAATCTACAATTTGAATTATCGTAATATAAAAACAATTAATAATTATCTTTAGAATTATTTCAAAGAAAAACTCTTTCGACATTCTGTTTAATTATTACGAAAGATCAATTCCAAATTAGAAAATCGACCTTTTTTTTTACATAACTCAATTGTTTACGTTTTTTTCTCTATTCGTCGATTGAAATGAAGAAGTCTTCTTGATCGAAATCTATCAGGCTTGAGATTAGGCTTGAGCTCTATTACACACAAGGAATTATTCATGCACGTAGTGATTGTAAATAATTTCGAATATCGCGAAAGATCGTCGTAGGAAAATAAACCTCGCGATAAAATTGTCGAGCAAGTAAAAAAAAATCGCTGCAACTTGATATCTTTGATAATGAAAACTAATTATCAACACCAAAATCGATTAGCATGTGGTAATAATGATGGTTGATTTTACCACCAATTGGGTGGAGAAAAATACGGGTAGCCCGATTAGTCGGGACACCCGGTACACAACGCTATGATTCACAGTTAATCACACTCGGGCTGCGCATGCGCAGTTAATAGTGCGCCTTAGTCCAACGACAACAAATAACAGCGTATTTGTCATTGAACTTCAATTTCAAGGCCGATATATATATATATATACATACATATGTACACACGAGGGAAGCGGCTGAAAAGTTCTCGGCTCAAGGTACCATGAATCATTTTATGCACTCATTATTTTTCTTACCAATTGAGCAACTTCATTACCAATATATAAAGATAGTTACAAGTGTCATCAGGATCATTAGGCTGCAAGTAATTGCAACGATGAACATCACCATGACCAACGAATCAACGCGCTTGATGAATCTTGAGCACCGTGCTGTGATCAAATTTCTCACGAAGAGTAACAAAACGCCGAAGGATATTTTCGAAGAGATGTCTGCAGTTTATGGGGACTCCGGCCCTTCGTACTCTACAGTGAAACGCTGGAGTCAACTGTTTCGACACGGTAGAGGGTCGATTGAGGACGATCCTCGTTCTGGCCGCCTTCCAACTGCAGTCACCGATGAAAACATCGACAAAGTCAAGAAAATTGTATTACAAGATCGTCGAATCAAGTTGCAACAGATAGCGGAGACCCTGAAAATAAGTAAAGAGCGAGTTGGAGAAATTTTGCACACGCATTTGCATATGAAAAAGGTAAGCGAGCGGTGGGTATCGAAAAGGGTCTCATCGCGAAGCATGCTTGGAGAAAAAAGAGCTGCAAAGAGCTCTAATACCGAGCCTGTAGTTCAGACATAGTCTTCGGTGATTACTTTCTATTCCGTCATTTAAAAGGAGACCAGCAGAGAAAGAAGTTCCAAAGTGACAAGGATATTAAAACGGTGGTGAACAAACATTTCGATGGAAAGGTTTCCATCGAAAAATAGACAATTTTTTCAATGGTTTCGAGGCATTGTACAGTAGATGTTACAGCTCGATAAAGTTTTCAATTTTCAGATGCAGCTTACGATAAAAAATAAACATCCAATTCATTTGTAGTTTTGGAAGGGCTAGTAGTTTTGCACATTCTCATGGCAGTGATTTTTCATTATAATCCCTTGTAAATACAGTAAATACAGTACACAACTGAAAATTCATCAGAAGTTTAGTGTTTTTTCACAAGCTGCATCTCAGGATACTTTTTTCGGATTGGCTCTGTGTTCTAATCGCTTAAAGAACTGGGGCCGAGAACTTTTCAGCCTTCACTCATCCTGCATGTACCTGTACAAATATACATATATATATATATATATATATATATATATATATATATATAACAGACGAAAGTATTTATATGCTAAAATATATTTATTCGTTACAAACATGTATGAATTGAAATGTAAAAAAAAGCAATGTGTATTCCATGACATAATTCATGTAAGCTTTATAGTTAGAATACGGTTTCGGCGATGCCGACACGACCGTTTTGAAAATCGAATTCGGAGTAGAATTGCATTAGGAACGCGCCGCCGAGAGTCCAAGAGTTGTCGTTGCCAACGGTGAACGGCGACAGGCACACCGTTAAACCGAAATACGTCAACTAGACAGAATAAAGTCATCGAAAATTAAATCAGAGGCTACTCCCCGCCCCCGCATTTTCTCAAAAACAGCTTTGTACAATCGAAAAAAAGAAAACTAAAAAGTTGAACAAATTTATGAAAATAGATTTTTTTAAACTTGTTCTGCACTCACGTGTTGTATATAGTACTTGGACTCGATCGTGTGATTCTTTCCAGCTAGGATGAAGTGAATGTGCGGCAATTTCGCGAATTCGCGACAATTAACCTAGAAAATAAAAACTTATTTTAATTGGCTCGATGAACAAGCGTGTTTCTCAACAGTTTCGGAATCCTGTAGTATGATTGGCTTCAAGTAACCTTTTTGTTAAACAATCGTGAAAGGCACTCGCGACAAAAAAGGATAGGGATGATAAAAGCAAAAGTAGCAAATGCCTTTTCATAAAACAGAGGATTAATATATATGAATACAGCATCCTTCATACCAAATATCTATAAGGCCAAGTCGGCGAAATCTCTTTGGCGTGTAGCATATAGTTGATTTTTGAGATATCCGCAGCTGGTCCGATTATTTGATTGGTGCTGGTGTCGAAAGTTGCGTTGCAGCCGTTGGCACAGAACTGGTAGGACTTGTCAGGGCCGTCAATCATGATGCTGAAAGTGTATACAGTTTATTCATTTGGATACTTCTAATTTTGTAACAATACCATAAGTCATAATAATTTGTAAAGTACAGGAAATCGAAAATAGATCTCGGATTTCCGGGAAAATCAACTCGTATAATATAAATAGTATCGAAAATTCTCTTTATCAATCCAACGACCCTAAATTCTTTATTTCATAGCAATTAACAATGAATAAAATTTCAATTTTTATACCACTACTTCTAATGCAGTTAGACCACATTTGCGGCTTCGATTAATGATCAATTTTTCGCATGTCTCATAGTTATTGCGCGTTTCTTGGCCGCTAAGTCTCGAATTCGTTTCAAGAATAGCAATTGTGTGAGATTTTCTGGTTGGGTTTCAAATCATTCCAAGGCGGTTTCTAAAGCCCTGAACGCTTCGCTGTGAGTCGGTTTATTATGCGCTTCCGAGTCAGACAAATCGCAATCATCATCATCATAGTTATTGTCATCCTCTTGAACCCCTTGCACTAATGATATAATCTCATGGTCATCCAAAATTTAAAAGCCAGGATCAAACTGCTGGAAGACTTTGCTGGAATACGCTCGTACATACAATGTTTCTTGTATATACATACAATGCATATACGATCCGATGTATGAAGTTACATATAGACAATAATGTACTTGGAAAACATCTCGAAGTGTTAGGAAACAGCTTTATTAAAGAAAAAAGGGGGATACTTTAGGGCCGATACCTTAACGGAGAAAAAAAAGACCATCATTGAGTTCGGATAACACGCCGAAGCGCTCGGATAATCGACGTTCTACTGTACTATAATACTGTTATTACCTATCCATGTGTATTGTCCAGTATTTTTTCTCGATCAACGGAAGATAAGTGAGGTTCCCTTTTGCATGGGAACGTTCGGTTGCCCCAAGCAAGAGCTTTCCAGCTTTTTCAGTCGTAGGATCCCTGATAGCGAGAGACAAAAATGTATAAATTCAAAACTGCAACACGTCACTTTTTGGCCAATGTCAAACTTTTGTATAAATTTAAACTTGTAGACAACACGACTGTCGCCTATGATATTCAGTATACAGATAAATTGCTTTACCGATTCATATAAAAAGTGAAGATCTGTTGCTCGATGGCGCCTTGCTTCACAAGATTGTAGAAAAAGGGCAGTGTGCCTGGTACGCTGAGGGAAATAAAGCCAAGGCCGATTATACCGTCGGCGTAACTCATCATGAACGGAAAGTTCGACATTTTCGTAATTTCTACGAAAGTTTGGTTCCACACCTCCATGTGGGCCAGCTACACGTGAAAACGTACGAAAATGAAAATTCATTTTGAAAAATCAAGTTTCTTTAATTTATCCCACGTAAGAATAATCCCCTCCCTCCGTGAATCCTAATAATGATTAATAAAACCCTAGAGATTGTCGATTCCTCATACATGTATATTGTCCATTGACAAAAATCCAGTCAGGGAAACCTCGCTGTTGGCTCGATGGTAAGGTCTTCCATCAGCTTGATACGTCGACGACTTTGAGCTGTCGTACCTGTTGTGCAGCACTGCAACGTGATGGAGAAAAAAAGATCGAGTAATACATTATCCGAGGATGGACGAAAATAGTACGCCGTGTAAGATATTACTGCAAGCGACTTGTGTGAATCCGCAATGTTGGGACGGTAACCAAGAGTCGCCCCATGTCGTGTCAAAGGTCACTTTGAATTCCTTGGAAGGTTGGCCAACGCCGATTATGCTGTAATATTCCGCCTGCAGAGAATAAAATTGTGCATTTGCATGGGCGACTCGTGATTGATGGATCTAACTCAAAATCCATGAGGCAAGAATTTATCGATGCAGGTGAGCAAAAAACTATTGGGGAGAAATGAGAGCATCTTCAACAGGAATTGATGTCAGCTTGTATACAAAATTAGAATTTTGGTATTGCAATTTTTACATTGGGGAATTATGATTGGTGTTGGAATTTTTTGTGCACAATGGAAAATTGATTAAATAGATAGATATATATATATATATATATATATATATATATATATATATATATATATATATATATATATATATATCTTGTTTGTTTTCTATCTCTTTCTGCTTTTATATATATATATATATATATATATATATATATATATATATATATATATATATATATATATATATATATATATATATATATATATATATATATATATATATATATATATATATATATATATATATATATATATAAAAGCAGAAAGAGATAGAAAACAAACAAGATCAGAAAGAAAATCAATGTTGAAAGAAATATGTATACTTTATATTTTCTGGACATATTTGCAAATTTTTACATTTAAATAAAGTGTTTATATGTTACAGGTGAAACCTGTATGCAGCTAAAGCGCGTTTTACTTACTAAAAACTAGTTCTGACTGAACGCCTTTATTAGAACTAGTTTTTCTTCGCAAAAACTAGAATTTATGTTTAGAAAATTCAAACAAGCCCAAATTTTGACCTCGTTCGCAAACAGTTTTCGCTGACTTATTTTTTTAGAACCAGTTTTTCGTAGCTACGACGAGCTTGTTTGGGTTTCATGGCAAATATTCCTTTTGTTAGAACTTATTTTGTCCTAGTTGAGACAAGGTTCAACTAACATTTAATCTTATTTATCAGTAAATTCTAGTTTTTACAAGGAAAAACAGGTTTAAACTGAAAATAGGTTTTAGCTGTAATATATATAACTTATTTAACTTTTTTCGTCCGTATCGTCTTTAATTTTTTTATATTTTGTATTTTTTATTTCATAAATATATTTCTGTCACTATATATGTGAAATGAAAAAATAAATATATTATTGAAAAGTTACGATGGAAGAACAAAAAATTACACGTTGAAGGAAAAAAATAGATAAGAAATGATATTCATCAACATTATAATAAATATATATATATATATATTGTTTGTTTTGCCAGTGAATTTACAGAACCTTTCATAAAAAAAACTATGTGTACATGTAGGGATAGAAAAAAAAAAATTTTAATAAAAAAAATTACAATTGCCGAAAAAAACTCGTAACTCAATCAACAAATTAGTCGAAAGTGCAAAAATTTCGAAATAAAAGTATCTTGTACATGCAAGTATCGAATGATAGAGAATTTTTTATCAAACGCAGTTAACGATAATAACCAATGGAAAAGTTCTGTACATTTGTACATTCGAGAAATAAATAATTGAGAAATATTTGCCAAACGCAGTTAACTATGGAGAAACAAAAGAAATGTTATGAAAAGATGCTGTTCGATGAGTTTTTAATTGCTAAAAGCAATGAACGATAAAATATGAATATGAAATTCCGGAGCATTGACGTATTGGATTTTATCGGTAGATGGGACAATGACAAATCACAGCATACACATACGTTCATGTACTTATAGAGGACAATTGAATCAGACTTGTTGCCAGCGGTTTTTCGCGGCACGTCAAGATGCCGGTACACGTCGAATCTGTCGATACAAAAAAATATGCGTAAAAAATCATTGAAAGTCTGAGATCAAGAGGTAGAGATAGAGAGAGGATGAATGAAACGTGTCATTAAATGACAAATGCGTATTAACCGCGCCCGGTTAAAAGATTTTATCGCCGACCGTGGACGCGAGCATTCTCGTAACTGTCTCATCAACGTCCGCTGGATGAAAATACATTTCCGCGATGTGAAGTTATTTTGTAATGTAAACTTACTCGAGAGCATTGATAGTTGCGATGCACGTAACGAAGAAACTCCAGATAAAGATAGAGCAATTTTTCGATGCCATTTCGTTCGGTCGGTTTCCTTTGTTAGGATTTTAGAATGGCCGGTCAAGCCCGTATCGTGCACTGGTCAACTAACCGGTCTAAACGAAACTGACAAGTAGTCCCTCGGTTCCTCTGATAACGAACGAAGGCGAGAAATGAAGTACGCGCTGATTGGTCGATGTGAATTGTTCATGACCAGGGATTTCCCCGTTACGTGAAAGCGTTCGCAAATTCTCTCCAGTCGGAAATGCGAAAAAACGGAATTTTTCGAAGATAGTGATTTTACTTATTTCCGTAATTATTTACGGAAATACGTAAAATTATTTACGGAAATACGTAAAATTATTTACGGAAATAAGTAAAATTATTTCCGTAATTATTTAAGCAATAAATTACGTCGGGTAACTTGCGACTAGGGACTAGTAACTTTCTGCTGGTCCCTTCTAGTAACTGTTCGCATTAAATTTCTCATCTTCTTTCTTCGTAGTATAGCTTCAAAGCAGAGATGGGCATACCTAAGTTACAATGTAATTCAATTATTAATCTGGTTACAAACTTAATGAAATTACAAATTTATCTCATTGAACTGTATTTCATTAAATTTTGATTGTAATTATTCAGGACAAATTTATGAAATCTGTTATAATGTATTTAATTACAAAGTAATCTGATAAAAATGTATTTAAATATTTTGTAATTTAATTACTTTGTTACTAGTTATGGTATAATATAGGAGAAAATATCATTTTATCCTCTAAAGTTGGATTTAAAAGAAGTGACAAATTATGTCTCGTTTGAACTACAAAATCAAAATATTGTTTAGCTATTAGTTAGCAAACCGCTTTATTCGAATTAATATATAATCGATTAATTTGTAATTAGATTAAATTTCAATTAAATTACACAGTAATTAATTACACTAGGCAGTTGTGGTAACTAATTACTTAAGTAATCTGTTACAAAGTAAATAAATTATCAATTACAGTAGTCATTGCAATTGTTAATTGTTTATTGAATTACGTTTTGCCCATCTCTGCTTCAATGCATACGAATTTGAATCTAGGACAAATTCTTTGATAGTGGACGAGACCTTAACGATTGGAACTAGTAACTAGGGACTAGATACATTTCTGGTGTTAACTTATAGTAACTTTTCATGTTGGATTCTCTGAACTCCCTGCTTCCTAGTATCATCTAGTTTCATGAATTGAAATGTTGGACAAGTTCTTGTATAGTGAACCCTTAAGGAGTTTCAACACCAAACTCGAAATGCTTATAGACGGTTGACATTTATATCATCGAAAGATTCATTTAGGATGCATGAACTGTCCAAAAATCAATCGGTTTCACAAAATAGTTTCGGAGATTTTGAATGTTCAAGTTGAACCTTTGTCCATTTAGTGATACACCTGACACCTCGTAAACTCCAGCTAATAGGGCTGCATCGTGTTGAGGTAGTAGTCTCGCTACAGTCACGTTGAAAAGTTTATTCTCCGCTCAATCGATGAAAGCTTTGAAATATTGCGAACTATCCTTATAATGTAGGTTTTACATGTTATCGGGGTGTAAAAACTTATAAAGTAATGATGAAAACGCCTAATATAATGTTTGCCTAACCCTCACTTTTGTATCAGACTATCCATTCCGGCTAACTAATACTAGACATTGCTTAATTCAAATCGCTATATCTCTGAAACTAGACGGTCAAAATTCATGATTTTTTTACCCACTTCGTCATACGTTCCTCTATAATTGAGAATTAAAAAAAAATCTGTAGAAAAGTTTCGAAGTTATTGCGTGAAATATGAAATTTTCCACTGCTCCCCATGAGAACACGTGTAAAACCATGAAATCTTTTGATTGCCAATATGTCGAAAACGGAACGGTGAATTCTTTTGAAATTTTGCAGATAATCATTTCATAGTGTCCTGAATGAGTCCTCAAAATAAAAAAAAAATCTATAGAACAACGCCACTTAAATCATCAAGTGGTTTCTCTATTTCGTTCATTAATACATGAATTAATGAAACTTGTAGGTTAAGGAGGTACGATCATGGGGTCGAAACGAACTTTCGGGCCTGAAATTTTTATATAATGTTGACGAATACGTTATGCACCCTTTGGGAAAAATTTGAGCTATATTGACCGTTTAGTTTTTTACTGTAGTTTAGTAATAAAATTGCAAAGTCGAGCACTTTGAGCTAGTGAAGCACGTCGTCTTATGGAGACGGTCAATCGGAAGTTCGGTGAAAACGGTTTTGCTGCTCACGTATCCAACTAAAGTCGTTGAAAAACTGAAATTTGATAAATTAGACATAATAGTTATTGTAAAAGATCGAAAATTCGAACTACACCGTGTAGTTCAAGCACTACATAATAAAACAGTTTGAACTTCCGGTTGTATATTATCATAATGAGGAAATAGTACCCATAGACGTGCCAACATCGGGCGTAAAAGCTGATTCATTTAGCGAGCATAACCTAGCTCTGTAGCGAGATTCTGCAATTCGGTAGCGATAGTTTTTTCATTGTCGCTGGCTAGCGACAGCCAATCGCATGCACGATCAGAAGAAAGGGAGCCTCTTATTGGCTGTCGGTAGCCAACGACAACGAAAACGGTCGCCGTCGAGTTGCAGAACCTCGCTACTGCTTGGAAATAGTCTTGAAGACTCCAGAGTCGTTGAGGATCTAATTTTTCAGTTTTTATTAGTAAATATGCAGTAAATAAAATATTTACCACAAATTTGGGACTTTGGGATTGACAATACGAATATTCAACATAAGTTAACATAAATCAGAACACCTGTGGGGTAACATAAATTTAGTGTCTTTGTTGATACTGAGGGAGTAGTCGTACCAGCTTAAACGCGGCGACACTGCGTTAGCTGGCTTTGTCGAGTCAGCCAGTCACAGTCAAGCATTAACTGGCGGGTATTTCAAAATTGGCGAATGTTCAAAACCTTCGTAGTATTACAGCATTGCACTTTATAATAAAATGTATTTATTCGTCTGCTCGACATGTTTTCGCGATTCTGCCGAATGAAAACACTCTTTATAAAACATTGTACGTTGAACTTTTTTCACCATATAAATAATCTGGAGCCGACGATGCTTTAGCAATAGTTAGTCGTGTCAATGGCAGAGAATGCCGGTATTTCCAAGTCTATTGGTTTTCTTTTCTTGAACAAAATTTCAACATATTTATGTTTAATTGCTAAAAGATAAGTATACCATTTCCCGGTTTGGAAATATTTTTCAACATTATTATGCGTTGGAAACTGTCCAATAATAATGAATTTTTACATGAAATTTTATTCACAATTTGGCAGCCTGCTGAACACTCATTGTATTTTCATACCCACACTTGCAGATAAATAACGGTATGGAAACTCCTCAAGGGCCGAAGGATTGCGATGAAACGGAGTGATCTTCGTTGTCAGGTGTGAAAAATCAATTATCGCTGGGCGTCGACTTAAAGAAAATTCAATAAGGCATCCGAGCAACGAATAAAATTAATAATTCATTAAAAATAATTGATGAAATTAGTTTTTCTAAAATATTAATTAATTGATAAAATGAATGTCTCCAATGCGTCGTTATCGGAATGATTGGGGACCTTGCCAGGCACGCAATCGACTTCGGGACGTCCTTTCAGGGTAGTGTAGGGTTCGGTCCCACGTGTCACCCCCTGCCACCGTTCACCCTGGTGGGCCCTCGTTTTCGCGAAATCGACCAAACAAAATTTGTGTGACGATTTTTGAACCTCGAAAATAACAAGAATTTTCGAAGCGGCACGATAGTCTAGCGGTGAACGTCTTCGGCTAGTACGCTGCTGGTTTTGGGTTCGAGTCCTGCTACCGCAATTTTTTTCAATCGAAACGCTTGTAAACGTCATTTTTATTTATTTACTTTAATTTAAATCCAACTTTTTTATATTGCGTTTAGATTTCGTTGCCGCGTGATTGTAATCACAGTTTCAATAATTTTGTATATCCAATTTTTTTTTCTTACATTCTTCATCTAGTTTGTAATTATTGCTCGCTTTTTTAAAATTGTTTCTATTAACTTCTATTATTGTTAATATGAGGAAATGAAAAAATTATCGCTCTGTCGATTAAATGAAAATACAAAACACTATATTCACATTATGTGGGAAAGTGTATGTAAACGAAAAAAGGAATCATAGAAAACGAAAATTCAAATGAAAAGCGTAAATAAAATAATAATTGTATTAATACAGACGAAAATATCAAACTATAGGAGAAAATTAATTTAAACAAAGAAAATATAACAATAAAAAAAGCGAGCAATAATTACAAACTAGATGAAGAATATAAGAAAAAAAATTGGATATACAAAATTTTTGAAACGGTGATTACAATCACGCGGGCAAGAATTCTAAACGCAATATAAAAAAGTTGGATTTAACTTAAGGTCAAGTGTCACACCGACCGAGCGGCCATGAGTGCGAGAGAGATAGCTGATTTGCAGATTCCCAATGATTTCTGAAACGGTTGATTTTTGGGAAAAAAGAAAAGAAACACGTTCCGCTCTGTTGAACGACGAACAACGGCTTTCTCTTCTTTTTCCCGAAATATGTTCCGTCTAGGAAAAAACTTGGCAGTAGGATTTTTACCGACTGGACGTGTGACACATGGCCTTAAAGTAAATAAATAAAAATAACGTTTACAAGCGATTCGATTGAAAAAAAAATAGCGGTAGCAGGGACTCGAACCCAAAACCAACAGCGTACTAGCCGAAGACCTTAATCGCTAGGCTATCGCGCCGCTTCGTAAATTCTTGTTATTTTTGAGGTCTACACCACCCTGAAAGGACGTCCCGTAATCGATTGCGTGCCTGACAAGATCGCCTTATTTAGTATTGCAATGCTGTTCATCCGTGAGCGTCGAACAGTTTAAAAAAATTGATTTGAAACTTCCAAATTGAATTTTGATCGGTTAGTCTTCGATTTTTCGAAATTCTTGTAATTTCCTTATAATCAATTACACATCGCTAAAGACGGCTCCGCTTAAAAAAAATGCAAGGAGCAACTTCAATAGTAATCTATGAAAAACGCAAAGCAAGGGGCATCGACCAATTTTGATCGGAAAATTTGAAAATTACAAAATAAGTTCCAGTTCTAGAAAATAAAATAAAAAGTTGCAGTAATTCGCTCGAACCCCTGAAATTCCACGTGGCCGCACAATCAACTCGATCGAATTCCGTATTTTCTTGTTTCTCGTTCTCATTTATTACACATTATTATTTAAATTACGTTCCTGCAGTATTTATAACATCTGTTCAATAGCACATCAAAAGAGTCAGAAAATATTGTGTCTGCATTTGGGTAGCTCAGCTGCGAATTGCACTGGTACTGCGCGGCACGCTCGTAACATCGCAAATGATGTGGGGAAAAAGAACATTTGAATTTCGAGGCCCGACGATATGATCAAGTGTTGTACTAAAAATAACTCTAACGAAGAAATCGAATCGAAAATTGAAAGACGCAAAGTCAATTCGTTTTTGTTTCTCGATGATCTTTCGTCTCTACGCAGGGATTGAAAAAAAAACGATTTTTCTCCATTCGAATTATCGAACGCAAAGTACTTGTCAAAGGATTTTTATGTGAAAGTGTCAATTTTTTTTACATTAAACGTATACGGTTTTTGTTTTGTGATATTTTTTCTTTTTTTTCCAAGTTGTTAGTCTGTACATCGATTCTACCATGGATAATGCAGATTCGCGCGTACTTTGTTCAACCCTCTCCGAGATACAATAAGATTGTTTCTATATGATAAATATATAATACGAAGAAAGAGAAAAGAAAAACCGCCCGCGAAAACGACCGACAGACAAGAGGTGTACATTACAAAATAGTGTGTTCCTCGTCTGCGATCGTTTTTCTCTTGTTGTGTAAACTATATTCTCGTACAGTCAGCGATGCACAAAATACTTTAAATGCCTTCTTTTCTTTTTCCTCTTCTTCTTCTTCTTAGAACAGTTGTTCATCGTAAAAAGTTACATTTGGATTCGCCAAATTGTTTTTTCTTCTTTTCTTTTTAAATACAGGAATGTACTTTCAGCTCACAGAAAGAAATAAGTGCCTTTGCCGCCGCTTACTCGACTCGAGAGAAATTTGTGTTCGAAGAGAGAAAAGAACGAAAAAAGAAAATAATTCAACGCACCCGAGGACCGGTCTATCGTATCGTCGTTTTAAAAATTTTCGAGCATGTCCCCTCCTTGGAGAACGGTGACACGGTTGGAGGATGAACGATATATGAAAACGTGTCTCTCACCTCCTCGGAACTTTGTAATTTTCATCAAATTACAAATATACGTGTTATTCCTTATAATATCGCGCGTCTTTGTCTCCTTTTTTTTCCTTAGCTTTTTCTTCTTATTGTAACAATGTAACAGGTAAATGTGTTTTGTGGGGGGAGGGGGAAGTGGGGAAGTTAGCACGTATGTGAGAGAGAAGAATTGCGGAGATTTTGGGTTCGAGGCTCGACACGATCATGCTTCATTAATAATAGCAGTGTCAATCTAATACAAGTTGCTTTTTCTTTGATTTTTTTTGTTTGTTTGTTAAATAATACTATCCGTAGTTTTTAAAGAATTTCGCTCGAGCGCTCTTTCTCTTTCTCTCTCTCTCTCTCTTTTTCTGTTTATCTCTCTTCTCTCAGACTCTGGCCGCGGATTTAATCGACGGTCTGAATTCACGATGTGAACTGTAAAACTGTTCATAGAATTAGGTCTGGGATATTATGCTTAGTTGGAGAAGGGTGGAGGGGGGCGATAGTGGGGTTGGGAGAAAGGACGTCGGGGGGGGGGGGGGGGGGGGGGGGGTGAGAAAAGATGAGATTATATTAGGCCGCGGTTTCCGCGTCTCCGTTGCTCTCGGCCTCGACCGGCTTCTCGTCCAGTTTTGCCTTTTTCTCAGGACTGACACCGTCCACCGCTGATGCCTCCTCGGACGACGCCTCGACACCGGCCGTTGATTTCCTCTTTATGCTGCACGCATCCGCGGCCGGCGCGTCTGAAATTGGGGTGAAGAAAAAGCAAATGTCAAGAAACTTGCTCACGTCTAACTTAAGAGAGAGAGAGAAGAGAGACCTCTCTTCTCTCTCTCTCTCTATCAACCGCTTGCCAGAAAAATTCTACATTATATGCGGAACGTGAGAGCAAAATCTACGGTCTTTTTTTTACTCGTGATAATGGACGAGAACGCGAAATCGAGTTTCTTTCAACATAACCGTCTCGATTTTCTTGCCAATTTTGTGACTGAGATTGCACTTGGTTTGGTGTACAAAAGAATAACGCTTTTTTCCCTTTTGCAGTCCTGTATCGTTTACTTTTATGAGAATACTTCATTTATTGAAACAAAAATCCCGTGTAGCGCAGTTCTAATAGTGTATGCTCGAAATTAAAAATTTATGTGCAAGGATGTAGTTTGGTGTTCATCTCGCAGAGCAGAAAAATTAGCTGGAAACGGTGCCTTTGAAGAAACGGAAGGTTTACTCTATGCACCAGGCATAACTGATTAGTGCAAGTATAATTTTTTTTATAAGAAATCTGGTATAAAAACTTTAAACGCGTTTTTCTCGAAACAACATTTTTGTAAGCGGCACGGGTGATTAAAAAAATTCTATCCAATCGATTGCTTTAATTTTTGCACATGTTATTCTACACAACAATTGCTCCGTCGGGTACTAAAATTACTTAATTATAACAATTATTTTTTTTTCCACCGATTTTCAACGAAAAATCACGATTTTTTAATTTTTTTTTTACAAGTCCGTCATTTTGTTATTTAATAACACAAAATATAAGATTTTGCGCAATTTCTATGATTTACGGAAAATATAAACACTGCACAATTGTAATAGTGATTCATACAAAATATAAAATTATATAGGCAAGAAAATCATTGAAGTATTAATCTTCTGTTGACCCACTAATCGCTGGCCACGATTCTAATGCACTGGGCCACAATTGACCCAGATGATAGTTCATCTACCTGCCATTAACAACTGTTCGATCGGTTCTTATTTTTACAAAACGGGGACACGCTTTTAACACTTCTTAACATCTCTGTACAATTGAAATTTGGTAAATGTAAAATTAAATTGTTGAAAACTTTCAGTTTTGGGTGAGGATTTTATTAAAAATTCGTCCGGGTCAAAATGACCCAGAAATGAAGGAAAAAAACCACGACGTAAAAATAATTCGATAAGACCAGAATGAATATGTAACTCAATTCTGGTACACGCGTTACTAATAAATTTGTATTACAGATGAATTCTACGAGCCTGTTTTTTTTTCGCATTTAAAGATAAAGAATTGATTTCTATTCCTGATAAAAATATTCAACAAATAAATCATCCTTTGTTTCCTATAATACAACAGCCCAGAATAAATTCTCATCTTGCATCTTAAGAATATCTACTCTCAAGTTTAACGTCCGTCCGGCGTTATATTTGTGTCGAGATATTTTTGGTTTGGGTTAAGGCAGAGTGGCCAATTGCTCGCTCTGACCTTATTAACTGCCTGAGGACGGCACTTCGCCCATAAAAAAAAAGAAAAAAAAAAAGGTTAATCGAATCCACTGTACAGTTTAAATATAGAAGAAATTGACTTGCGTCTACTGATAAAAATTTGCAACTCTTCAATTGATCCTGTCGTACCAAATGATTTTCTTCAATTATCGTCACTACAATTTTTACCTGACTAAAAAGGAATATTTCACAATTTTGAAATAATTATCGAGCAATACCTGTGGAGTCGCCGTTCTCCGTAGATTCCGCCTCTTTGTCATCGGACTCTTTCTCCTCGACAGAGCCGTTTTCCTTAGCTTCTTTGGCATCTCCATTTTCGGACGCCCTCGAGTCCTCATCAGCTTGTTCGGCTTCTTCCACGACCTTTTTCTTCTCCTCCTCTACGACCTTCTTCTCCGGGGAGGCGACAACTTTGGTTTCCCTGAGGAGAAAAAAGAAAGAAAAGCTTTAAGGGTACGTACGAGATCAACGTAACATCACACATTTTTTTGAATGTTTTTTTTCATAGATCAAAGCTATTGGGAACAACAAAGCATCGACATCTCTCTTTTGCACTGGATATTAGTTTTCTTGGAAAAAAGTCAGCTCTCTCTCTCGCACTCGTATGTCGCGTGATCAAAAATGAATAAATTAAACGAGTGGAAAAAAATCATCCAGTGACGGAACAGTGAGAAGACGGAAAAAGAAAATTCTTGCGGAACTCTAAATATCTACACATGTAGAAAACAATTCTTATATTATTTAAACAGCTTTTATATTTGTTTAAACAATTTTTAGGTTAAGAAAATTCGGTTTATTCCTTAAAAAAAAAATTTATCCGCCCTTTTGGCAGAAATCTTTAATGGTTTTTTTCCCTTTGCTGCTCAAATATTCAATTTCGAGCGGCCATCTTGTACGAATTTCGTCATCGAATTGACCTTCCGTTTTTTTTTTAATTTTTTTAATTAACAGCAACTATATTTATTCTCGCGCGCTCAATTCGTGATATTCGCGGCGTTGCGCGCGTACAAAAGCGCCGGCCGTTGAATCGTGAACGTCACAGTTATTAATAATGACTGTAATAATGCATCGGGTGAAATTTGTAGCAAGCGGGGCTCGCGTGCGCGCACAGAACGTCGCAAAAAAAAACCCATAACACGTTTGGACGCTCCGCGTGAAACGCTGTGACCGACAGCGCCATCTCTGGGTTTAGCGGCCTCCCCCCCCCCCCGTGGCTCACGAGCACCGGCCTTCTCCCGAGGACAAGAAAATAACTGGCCAATCGCGCGCCTTAGGCTTCTCCCACCATCGCACCCTCACAGTCGCTTGACCTTTTTCTTCCGCGGTTCTCAAAAGTCGCGCCACCGCGCGCCGCAACTCGTGGATTTCCCGCTCACGCATTGTTTTCGTTCCGCAACAAAAGAGACAGCGCGGTATATTTTTACGACAAAAAAAAATTAAAAATAAAAGGATAACGTCACGATGTATACGCAACGTACCGAATGTAGAGAGCGTCTTTTTTTTTATTCTCGCGTTGAGCTTATCGAGGAACACACGTTGTCTACGATAAACAAGAGGATAAGGAGAGAGGGGAAAGCTTCGCGACGCCGCGCCGGCACGACTTTATTGTTTGCCGCGCTCTAGCCGGCGTCAGTGAGCGGCGTCCGGATCGATATTACACAGCCGTTCTCTTTTGGACGCTCTCTCTCGCTCTCTCTTTTCCTACGTACAGTCTTCAACAAAATGTTTATTTTCCATACTTGGACATTTTTCGAGAAGTCCTTCGCTGTCTATCCCCTCCCTCCTCTTGCTCCGCCGGCGGGACTTGCGCCGTACACAATTCGCATACACTCTCTCGTATGTGACCTAAATGTACACGCGCAACGGGCTTCAAAACCGCGGGAAGTAAATCTTCGACGAGGGTACGTCGGAAAGACTTCGAGGCAACAAAAGTCGTACTTTATTTTCTTTCTTCCTAGAATCCTAATTCTCGAAGGCGCATTGAGCGGGAACTTACGAGCAGAAAACACGTTTTCAATGTTGGAGGGCGCTGTCCAATGGAAAAGAAATGCGGTGATGAAAAATAGACAAAAGAACGTATAGAAAGTAAAGTTGTGGTTCGTTCGTCTGATAAATCGCGCGTATATATAGCGTATGTACACACGAGCGCGCGTAAGGTCGGTGGCAGAAAATAACTCGAACGCGGCGTCTCTCGCCTCCCCCTCTCGCGCCGTGGCCCCCTTTCCGCGCGCCGGTCGACGCTTCTTCCCGGCGAGAGAATAAAGCCGCCAAGTTTTCGCAAGCACAGCGTTGTGAAATAAAATCTTTACACGTTTACACGTCGCGAGCGAATTGTCTTGGGATGAAAATAATTTTAAAAAATCGATGAATAGCGCGAAATCGAAAACCCATGGGAAGAAATTGCTGTACCCCCACCCCGTCCACCTTCCGGCCGGCTTGACCGCGCTTGTAAAAAAAAAAACGGAAGTCTTTTCGAATGTGTGCACAAACGCGACAGGATCGAAAAATAACTAAACACCACGTGGTTAGTTTGAAATAGAAACAAAAAAAACGCGTGCGATATAACAAACGAAGACGCGTCGCGACCTGAAAACGCGTAAGCGTGGATTGTTTTTTTCCGCCTCTGACGCCACCGTTTCGCGCGGTCAAAGTCTCGCGAATTTCTCATTAATTTTTTTTTGTTATCGCGACGCACTTTTCCCGGAAAAAAAAACCGCGCGTAACTTTCAATCATAAATTAACATTGTACTCACTTTGTCTCAACGTCTGCCATTGTTGATTTTGTTGTTGTTTTTTTCTTTCAAATGTCGTAATTGGAAGAACACGAGAACGTATAGCGTGCACTTGTGAATGAAAAAAAAAATCCTTCAGGTACTTTTGTCTTTCGTCCGTGGTGTAGAAAGCGGTGTAACGGTTGTGCGAAGACTGAACCGGAGAGAGTAACAGTACGACTTGCCTACCGACGCGCAAATGGCAGAGGGACTCGATCGCGGATTCGCCTGAATCACCCCACCCCCCTCTGCCGGCTCGTTCGCGGCACGCTAACCCCACCCCGACGGCTCGCGCGACTGCGATGCACTCCCCGCCTCGCGGGAGCTACGGGCCGGCGGCCTTCAAATCGTCTTCTTTCCCGCTCGTTTGTAGATGGCGCGCCGCTTCCCGATAACACACGCGAGTATTGCTCTGGCCCCGCGTGCGCATGCGCGTTACAATTCACTTTTCATTTTCATATCGGGCACATTACGTAAAGCTGTTAAAGAAAACAGAGCGCATGAATTTAAAAGTGAAAAAAAAAATGCTTTTTACAGCCCGTACACGTACGCGTTAAATAAACGCACAGAGCCAAACAAGTATTTTCCTTTTTATTTTAAAGCTTGTACAAAAATGCCCGATTAACATTGCCATTCCGACAAAATCCAAATCATTTTCAAATACACAATCTCGTCCGCAGGAGTGTCGCCGTCTCCCACTACTTCGCTCGGCCGACCAATAGCGAGACGCGGAAGTCGAGCGAGACTGCTAACCGGCGTTTCCGGCGAGCGCCGCGAAACGTTCGAACGCTAAAAGTTCGCTTTTCACATACGTATCGTGTATTCTCGCGGCATTTATAATAAATGAATTCGATCTGTACAAAATCGTCAGTGATTTGTTCAATTTTCCGATTGTACGTTGAGGGGCGATATAATTCGCGTACGCGGCGTAAACGCGCGTCTCGTTATCCTTGGAGCCGCGTGACTTTTACGCATCTTCTTCGTAGTCAAACGAAAGAGGGGCTAAGGGGAAGGGGCGGGGTGGAGCGGGCGAAGCGAAGGAAGTCGGTGCCTAGGTGGAGAAGGGGGTGGGTGCTGGAATGTTCTAGAAGTTTCGTGCGCGCGGCATCGTTTCCGGCGTATATGTATTAAAAAGGTGTGCGGCTGCTTGCTACACATGTGCAAAGAGAGCTTGGCGCGCGCGTACGCTCGCCCCCTCCTTCCGTCCCGCCCGCTGCCGGCCCCCACTCCGCTGCGCAACAAGCTCCCCACTCCGCTGCGCGACAAGCTCCCCACTACGTTACCTACGCGCACACACGTCTATCTGGGTTCGTGCTGTCGCGTCGGTACACACGTATCTGCTGTAGCGTGCGGCGTGTGTATGCACGTAAAATATCGCATGCATCAGAGGCACATGCACGTATATGATCGCAACTCGCGCTGTTTGTATAGGCGCCCTATACCGTGTGCAGTATGTTGTACATTCGTAAATTTTATCTTGCGAACGGGCATAAGGATTTTGATGAAATGAGCTCTGAATCTACCGTTCCCCCGCTGCGAGAAAGTGTTTTAGTGAGGTTACGACTTTGACGAAACTCATTTAGGTTATTCCTTTCACGTACTCGAATATTTAACTGATTTTCGTCGACAAGTTAAAAATACGTCACGTATACTGGTAAAATTTCAAGCTAGCGAACTTTTAACAAAAAATTTCTACTTTAAAAATCGTTTGATTTTAAGCAGCACTTTATGGAGATGACATACTGGCCACATTTCCAACATGTAAAAACTCTGAAGATTCCGTAACGACAATAAGAACGGGACATCACCGAATGTTTACAGAAAATATGAATGACAAAATAAAATAAAAATGTGACTAGCAGAAGAATTTTCGTAACCGTGAATTTTCAGGGAACACGTAAGAGTCCAAGTCTACAAAATTTATGCGAAATTTTTCATTCCAGTTCATTGTTGGGTATTAAATTATTTTTATTAAGGCCTTAGGCCACTCTAGAGGCCAAAAAAAGGGCATATTTTGTGATTTTTTTTTCAGCGAAACCATAAGATAAATCGGAATTACAAAATAGGGGTTTTATTATACACGTAATTGACTATAAAAAAATTATTTTTTCACAGCGATACATGTCAAAATGGCGACTGTGCAGCATTTTTCCGATGACGCCTTTATTTCTGGAAGGTCAACGGCCGGACCAACAGCTCCTATAATTTTTCAGTTATGATGAGACACTAATGTTCTTTCGATTATATATAAGAATAGCTATAGAAGTACGTAAGATTTTTTTTATATATTGTTTTTTGGCAAAATGGCGCATTTCTAAAAGATAAAATGCCATGAGAAAATCGTCATAAAATTGTTTATAAAAAAGGAACTATGCAATATACTTTTAAAAAACTCTACGTAGTGCCTCAGAAAATGTAATTCTAAATATACAGTTAAAATTTCAAGTGAATCGGTTGAAATTTGTTCGAGTTATGAGTCCAGCCGACTTGAAAAATGTAGTTGCGAGCTAAACGCGTTTAAAGTTAGTAGAAAGTCACGACATGAATCAAGAGGGGTTGCGCTAGAATTCGAAAATCGAATACTTAGAGATTTTTCACACCCATAATCTTTTGGAATATAATTTTATAGGTACTAAGGTACATTTTTAACAAAAAAAAATTGATTTTTTGAAAATCCTAGAGTGGCTTAAGGCCTTCAGGTATTACTGGATGGAGCGTCGAGCAAAAAGTTAGTTCAAAATAGGCGAATCGTGGATTTACAAGTCTAGATCATGTTGCACATATTCAGCCTTAGAAATATCTAATTCAATAATAAATTAACACTTAGAAATATTAATTCCACTTTTAATAATAATTGAGTCAAATTTGGCGATATCGGCGTGTGCTTGACTGAGGTTTTGTCAGTGACTGTACATCTGTTTCAACTGTCCAACAAAAAATCTCAATTTTTAAATTTAATTAATACGTTCAGATCATCTTATTGTTATCAATAATTAACCAAAAACGCAATATATATTGAGTTTTTCAATGATTACTATTAATTCATCGGTAAAGAAGGCGATACTCCTCATTACTTTAATTAATTTATCGACAATTACTCAGTCGATTTATTTGAAACTTAGCATAATCAATCGCTTGATACTAAATCTTTATGATATAATATTTTCAGAATTCACGGCGATTTAGTTCCATTCGTTTTGCAACCATTAACGTCTGAAGAAGCTATTTTCCCATATGCGAGCGTGTTAAATTCATGTTTATAACTACTAAATTTAGTGAAAAGTTCTAAAATAATTCATGTATTTTTATTCTCTCGACAACTATCATTCTTCAAATTTTCATATTCTGAAATAATTTTTTTTTAAATGTCCTATTAGAATAATAATAACGCTTTTTTATGACCGGATACTTCATTGATATTATTGAATTTACGAAAATGGCAAACTCTAGAAGAAAGTTTGCGTTTCCACTAAAAACAACTTTCATCATTTGTTATTATTATTATACTTAACGAACGGATCAACATATCGAAAAATCATCCGGTCGTACGAAAGAAAAAAACGCAAAAGAAAAAAGGGTAAATCGTAGCGGAATCGCCGTAGCGCACGCGGCGATCTGATCCTTTACAAAAAACGTCAAAACTCAGCCGATTTTCGGAATTATTTACAAAATTCTTATTCCAAATTAACGATAAGACTATAATGCAAAAAAAAACATGTTTTTTTATTTGTCAAGCTTACGCAGACCCTTC
Organism: Ophion ventricosus; assembly: GCA_963932345.1. Lineage (NCBI taxonomy): Eukaryota > Metazoa > Arthropoda > Insecta > Hymenoptera > Ichneumonidae > Ophion > Ophion ventricosus. The sequence goes on from OZ010721.1 coordinate 8,720,503, forward strand.
AAAGGTAATAACATAAATAATTAACGACTATTATCATTACCAAATATCAATCATCGCTGATACTAGTCAAAGAAAATTAAGAGCGTTAGAAAAAACAAGAGAAACTTTTCGAGTATAGAGCTCCAAGTATGCAGAGCGGAAGAACAAATATTATTCACGCAGTTATAGCAAGCTCGTGTTTATATTTACAAAAATTCAAGTAGCGAACTGCGAAAGCGAGCATCGTGAATCGGCGGTGGATCGCGCTCGTACGGGGCAAGAAAAAAAAACGCTCTCTCTTTCTCTCTCTCTCAGTAGAATATTTTCAAAGTCACAGAAGATTGTGTACGCAAGAGGTCCCAATGGAGCGAGCGTGTGCGTACTGTACGCTGAATGCACGTGCGCATCAGCGCAATAAAATCGGCGGCGTGGGTATCGCTTTATATATATATGCACAGTGAGTAACGAAAATATTCGGAGACCCCGGTATATGTGAATAAACCGCTATGAATCGTAATTATTTATGAAAGGCATATATATATATATATTTCAATTATTGATTGCAGTTAACAATAATGTGTCATAATATTCAATTTATAAAAAATCTTTATATCTCTTTTTAAACATTGAATGAAATAACGTTCCATTTTCACGTTATAAAAATATTCGGACACCTATGAGGAACGACATATTTTGGAATGATTAACGAACTTTTAAGACGGGCAACCACTTTAGATGCTTCAAAAAATATATATTTTTTTAATTTCATAAATCGTTAGCAAAATATCTTAAGAATACATCCTAAACATTTCGAAACTATATTCGGATTCCTTCTAATGGTACGTATGTAAATGATAAAGACTCTCCGCTCGACTCCCAAATGCGCTCATGCATCCACGAGCGCTCAGTTAGGTAGTTTGTTTGGGTTTATTTGGGTTTTCATAACCCAAATAAACCCAAACTCGACCGTTTGGCGATTAGCTCCAAAACATCTCCATTCTGGGTACAAAATAATCGAGGTAGCGGCATTTCTTGCTGCTATTTTATTCAATGAAAGAAATTCAGCCCTACTCATGGTTATGAATGAAGTACAAATCGTAGTTGGCAAACGGGAAGTGATCTTGAAATATTCAAAGGGCCTTCTTTGGAGGAAAAGTTTTCTCCTAAGGCCAGATAGATTAGAAAATATTTCTACTGCTGTTAGTCGTTGCCTCATCCGGTATATTCGAACTCAATGATGGTCTTTTTTTCTCAGTTAAGGTGTCACCCTAAGGAATCCCCCCCCTTTTTTACTTTAATAAAACTATTTTCTAATACTTCGAGATTTTTTCAAAATACATTATTGTCTATATGTAATTTCATATTAGGACTTGGAATGGATTCGTAGCGTTTTTTTAATGAAAAAAAAATATTTATTTTAAATGAAACTAAAAAATACACTAATGAAAGTATTGCCCATCGCTTTCTACTACTTTTGACCATCTTTCGGGCAGGGTACGAATATACCGTGTCGGAAGAACGCCTCGTCTTTAGATGCAATCCACGAATCGACCTATTTTTGACAATCTTCGTAAGAAGTGAACTTCTGCTCAGACAGGCTATGAGCCATCGAACGAAACAAATCGTAATCAGAAGGAGCGATAACTGGAGAATACGGCGAGTGGGGTAGGACTTCCCATTTAAGTGTTTCCAGATATGTTTGTACCGGTTTTGCGACGTGCGGACGAGCATTGTCGTGCAGCAAAATGACTTTGTCGTATCTTTCGGAGTATTCCGGCCGTTTTTCTTTCAATGCACGGCTCAAGCGCATCAATTGCAGTCGGTAGCGATCCCCAGTTATGGTTTCATTCGGTTTCAGCAGTTCATAATAAATCACACCCCTCCGATCCCACCAAATACAGAGCAGGAGCTTAGACCCATGGATATTTGGCTGTGCCACTGATGTTGATGGTTGGCCGGGCTTAACCCAGGACTTTCTGCGCTTCGGATTGCCGTAATGGATCCATTTTTCATCACCAGTGACGATTCGATGCAAAAAACCTTTTCTTTTCTCAAAGTTTTAAGACGTTTTCCTACCGTTGATAAGTCAACTGCCAATGATGTAGACAATTCTTGAAGTATTTGAGATGAGTCTTCATTGAGCAATGCCTCCAACTCATTATCTTCAAATTTTTTCGGCTGGCCAGGTCGCTCCTTGTCATCCAAGTCGAAATCACCAGCTTTAAAACGTGCAAACGACTTCCGACACGTTTGCTCAGCTAGAGCATGTTCACCATACACTTCCACTAAAATACGATGAGCTTCAGCAGCACTTTTGTTCATATTAAAGTAATGAAGTAAAACTCCCCGCAAAAACACTTTATTCGGCACAAATGTTGAGATATTCAATAAATTATAGTGTTGTTATTTACGATTCAAAACGAGGTTATGTACAGCAAATGACATTCAATGATAGCTGTTTCACGATGAATACATTACTGTCGGTAACAACGAAATACTGTACTACCTACGCCATCTCTTGTAAAACGCTACGAATTAATGCCAACACCTAATACATCAGATCGTATATACATTGTATGTATATACGAGAAACATTGCATGTACGAGCGTATTCCAGCGGCGTCGTCCAGCCAGTTTGATCCCGGCTTTTAAATTTCGGATGACCATGAGATTATATCTTTAGTGTGTTACGCAAAATGGCTCGATGACTCAAATCCAACTAGCGTTCGTTATAAACTCTGTCCTTGTGCAAAATACACATCACAAGGTAACTCGTTTTTATAAAGAACCTATGGTTTTCGAATCGCCAGGTTAAGTTTTTTTGGTTAAGCCTTTCCAGGGCTGTATTACGTGTCAAGATCGTAATACGCGTAGCACTAGGTCTGTAGCCCAACGGTGTCTTTATCGACGACGCAGTCTTTCTTCGATGTCAGAATCAGGACCAATATGAGAAGTGGGACGAGTTTCACGTGTATAGGGATACTTGCCGAAATGTAGATCAAAGGTCTCTTTCCTTGGAACTTCTGTTGTAACAAACAGTCGATGTCTTCGGAGAAAGAGGACGAACCTTGATGAGTACGATGCGAAACGGGTGAAGAATCAGAGCTTGTCAGGATTTGTTGGGACAAGGTGTCTTCAGGTTTACACAAAGGAGACGATCACGAGTGTATTATATAAATGATTTAATTACATGTATAATTATTAATTACATTGATATTAATTTCACTCGGATGCGGATAACAGTCTTTCGGTTTATTAGCACGATTATTTAAACGTTACAGCAAACACTTTAGTGCACTATATCGAGTTCTTATCGAAACTTGCGCGTGTTATCCCGTGTACTGTACGGAGTATCGCTAGCGTAGCTGCTAACAGTAGAGATCCTCGGGAGAGAACCTCTTCGTAACAGTGTTTTCACGATTCTGTCTTATAGGTCGTCAGTCCTATTTTACGTAGGGTCGATACATATGAGCTAGCGTTGGTGGGGTAGGGGGCCGCATAGCTCCGATTTTATAAGTGCATTCGTAGAAACAAACGATGCGTCTGTTTTTCTTCACTCTCGGAAATCTAACCCTACATGCATCGTTTCAAGATGCTTAGGCGACGGACTCACGTCGACGGCGCGCCACCATAAAACTTAACCCTAGACGATATTTATGTGATACATAATATTAGGCAACATTTCTTTGTGCGTTGGTCACTCGGTTACATATGCGAGACATGTGGCGTAACGATAAAAAAAATATAAGATTTCTGTATATATTTGTTCTTATTCTATGGATATGAAAATAAAGAATTTGCTCTAACTAAGGCAATTTATGCAATTGGCTTAACAAGTGCAAGGGGTTAAGAGGATGACAATAACTACGATGATGATGATGGCGCTTTATCTGACTCGGAAGCGCATAATGAACCGACTCACAGCGAAGCATTCGGGGCTTTAGAAACCGCCCTGGAATGGTTTGAAACCCGACCAGAAAATAGTCTCACACAACTGCTGTTCTTGAAACAAATTCGAGATTTAGCGGCCAAGAAACGCGTAACTACTATGGAGACAGCCAAAAATTGATTATCATTTCAAGCCGCAATTGTGATCTAACATGCATAAGTAGTGGTGCTTTAAAAATTGAAACTTTATTCATTGTTAATTGCTATGAAATAAAGAATTTAGGGTCGTTAGATTAATAAAGAGAATTTTCGATACTATTTATATTATATGAGTTGATTTTCCCGGATATCTGAGATCTATTTTCGATTATCCGAATTTTTGATTATCCAAACGATGTCCGATCCCAATTAGTTCGGATAATCGAGGTTCTACTGTATAGAAACACGGCAGCGCCACCAGTCGAGATAGCAAGACTTTCCAGAGGGCATGTCTCGTTCATGCGGACACTGCTTGTGTTTTCTTCGTGTACTTCGTACTCGTTCTTTGCACTCACGAGGCATCTACGGACTACTCGCGTAGTCGACTACTATAGTGAATACAATATGTGTACAGTTAGGGTCACTTTTAGGACATAACGCCGGAAGATCGCGGCCGGCGAATATTCTTCGCTTGTGCGGTGTAATCGCGCGTCGCGTCGACGCGGCTTAGCGCGCACGCGCGGCGGCATGAAGGGGGGAGTGTAGGACAGCGGCGTAGGGAAAGGTAGAGACTTGTGTGTACACAAGGCGCGCCGGTAGTGGAACAACCGAGGCATTTTCCCGCGCGGCGTGGGGATGCCGTGCATATTCGCGATTGTACGATTCTTGGTTTGTTCGGAAGTGAGAAATGCAAATTTGTAGGCTCGTTGATCGTCTTTTGAACGGCTTTGTTATGGAAAACTTCGTTTTAAGGGGTTACACCACCTTAGCGCTTGGAAAAATCCGTATAAAAATAATTTTATTTTTTAGACGCGACTGTTAAACGTAAAAAATAATAATTTTCATTTTTCGTAAATATATTATAGTTTTATGAAGTAATAAAAAAAACGGATAAAAAGAATTAACAAATGGCGAAAATATAAGTCGTCTAGATTAAATAAAGGGGATCATGTTGTTTTTAATAAAATGCTTTGTTATGGTATCAGTAGCGACATTTATTAATGAAAAGAACAATCTTAATACGCAACGTATCGTAGACGATAATTGAAGCCAGTAGTAAGTACTTAGTTATTTAATAATGAACGAAAATCAAAAATACCTATCATAAAAACAAATACAAAATTAATTTTTTTTCAATAAAATAAATTTAATAAATTTAATAAATCAATTTTAATAAATAAATCTAATAAATTTTCGTTACTCGTTACACAAGTATCGAGTAACGAAAAGCATTTCGTTAATCATCGATACTTGTGCCATTCCAAAGCCTCAAAATACGAAGTTATTCTGTTAACAGTTTTTAAATTTCTCACGGTTGATACAGAACCCTTGCTCTCGAGGGAAGGATTTCCGAATTTTTGTCAATTTTTCAAAATTTGTAAAAACAAATTCAAAACGATGAAAAAACTCTTGAAAAATTTATATGCATTCGGAAAACTTAACAATCTTATTTAAAATAACAAAAAGCAATTATATACATATTTAAGAAAATAATATTATAAAAGTATCGAGTATCGAAGAACTTTTCGTTACTCGATATAAAAGTGTCGAGTAACAAAAAGCTTTTCGTTACTCGATACTCAAGTATCGAGTATCGAATAAATTTTTGCTACTCTGTACAAACTCTATACAAACGTCGCGATCTCCAACACTAGCTTGATACTTTTGTATCGAGTAACGAAAAGTTTTTCTATACTCGATACATTTGTATCGAGCAAAAAGTAACGCCTGATACAGATTTTGGACAATTATAGTGTCGTCACAGTCACGTTGAAAAGTTTATTCTCCGCTAAATCGATGAGAGCTTCGAAATATTGCACAATATCCTTACAATGTAGATTGTACATCTTATCGGGATGTAAAAACTTATAAAGTAATGATGAAAACGTGTAATACAATGTTTACCTAACCCTTACTTTTGTATGAGACTATCCATTCCGGCTACTAATGCGTATACGGATATGCACACCCTACTGTAATCTAGTTCCAGTCTGCTCCAGTCGCTTCGTGGCGCTAGCGTCGCTAGACATTGCCTAATTTAAATCGCTATATCTCTCAAACTAGACGGTCAAAATTCATGGTTTTTTTTTAATCCATTTCGTCATATGTTCCTCTGTAATTGTGATTTTTTTTTAATCGGTAGAAAAGTTTCGAAGTTATTGCGTGAAATATGAAATTTTCCACTGCTCCCCATAAAGAAGACACGTGTAAAACCATGAAATATTTCATTGCCAATATCTCGAAAACGAAACGGTGAATCCTTTTGAAATTTTCCAGGTAATCATTTAAGGGGTTTACACCTAGTTGGAATTTTTGAAAAAATCGATTTTTCTTTTTCGACGGATTCTTATAATATAACCTTTCAAAAATATTATCTGAAAATTTTAAGTCGGTCCGTCGAAAATTGGGGAAGTTATGAGCGTTTACAGGTAGGTATTTTATCTACGTATATACCTGACGTAAAACTAAACGCGTTTTTCTCGGAATGAGTTTTTCAGAATCGGTGACCAAAATATCTCAAAAACAACTAAACCGATCTGCTTCAAATTTCACAGACATTGTTTGTATATCAAAAGGCAGTCTTTAATCGAAAGATTTTTTTTTTCAAAGCATCCTTTTTTTTATATCAAGGAAAATAGAGTGTTTTTTTTCACCGAAAATTCGACGATCACTTTCGATCGGCGACCATTTTTTCAAAAATCATTATTTTATTGAATCCTTCGATTAAATACTAGATAATACGGTACAAAAACTAAATTCATTTGGTTTTTTGATTTCAGATGATTTGTTCCCGAGCCGGAGTGGTCACCGCGAAGGACCTTTTTTGCACAGCGGTCTGTGCAATTTACTGTATCTCCGTCGTTTATAAATATTTCCCAATAAAAAAATTGTCAAAGGTACTTGAAATGATACCCTGTACTATGAAAAAAAAAAAGTTCAAAACCTGCACCCATTGCCCAAAAAAAAAATTCACGAAAACCCCTCTTTTTTTCCGGCCGTGAACTAGGTGTAACCCGTTAACCCCTTCGTTGGCAGAGAGAATTCGACAAAAAGTACCCAAAATGGCAGGAACATTTTTTTATCCTGAAAACTTGTACGCTGGGGTTTTTGAGGGTGCTGATTACGAATCTGAACTCAAAATTCAGGAATTCACAATGACGGACAAATATGGCGAATGAAAGTACAAATAAAGGCGGACCGAAATTGAAGATTTCGGTCCGCCATTCTAGCGCCCCCATTTTGAATTTTCAAATTTAAAGTTCAGATTCGTAATAAGCGACCTCAAAAATCCCGGAGTACTAATTTTCATCTAAATCGAGTAAAGTTTTTGATTTTTGTCCGCCATATTGGCGCCGCCATTTTTAATTTCCAAATTTTGACTTCAAATTCGGATTCAGCGAGCCCAAAACCCCCCGAGTGAGGCTCCGATTTCAAATCAGAGCAAGTTAAATAGGGAAATAAAGGTTGACGCACTATTGCGTCAATGCCACACAGGGCACGGAATTATTTGAAGCACTATTGCGTCAATGCCAACGAAGGGGTTAATAGTGTCCTGAATGAGTCCTCAAAATTAAAAAAAAGTCTATAGAAAAACGCTTTTGCGAGACTACTACTTTAAAGAACAAAGTAAACAAGAAATAATTACTTGAGAATACGTCGAAATCTTTGCTAAATGTCATTTATCCTTCTTTAAACCCAAACGAGCCCCGAAAAAACGCGTAAAATTTTTAAACGTGCATGGTTATCAGGTCACATCCGCGTGTAACAGACAATCCACATGCTTGAAAACTCATTTACAAAGGGTATCCTCGACCCTCCCCAAATTACCCCTCCCCAGCCTCCCGCCACCCTTTGGCGCGGCGAATTTCCTTGCCATATTCGTTATTGGGGATGGCGAGCAGCAAAAAAACAGGTGAGGAAAACCGCGTCGATTAGCGGCGGGGGGTAGGAGATGTTTTACAGTGTTTCGAAGGTTGCCCCGACTTCGGGATCTTCCGATATCGCTGTGTATGCGCGCGTCTATGGAAGCTTCGGCGACGCATATGTGTGCGCTCATCCGAGTGGTTATAGATCGCCGTGGTGCTGTTCGACATGTGGCACCACAGGTGAAACAGAAGCAAAGCCAAAAAAAAAAAAACGAAGGAGGCCTCGTTGCTTTCGTTACTGGGACACTGCGGGTATATACAATAGTTTGCACGGTTTGTTTGCCACCCGAAGTATCGAATGGCGCCACTATATCGTTTATTTCTGTACCAAAGACGAGGCGATGAAGATCCAACGACCGTGTCAAATCTTCAAATATATGTATGAGCGAAAGGCTCTTTCGCCTTGAACGGTAATTGGATCATTTGTTTGCTTGCATCGATTATATACATATGATAGATATATGGGGAAATAGTACAGTGAAACTTCAGTTATACGTTTTTCAAGGAGTACAACAAGTATGACGTATAAATGAAAATAACGTAGAAGTGTAATACAGTATGTATTGGAAACTCTTTGACATTTGAAAGTAGCGATCGGTGCATAATTCGCGATGTTTTTTAATAGCAGTACCTCTATTATAATTTTTGATTTTCCAATTGAAAATTTGATTGGTAGTAACGAAGTAAGGAGTCGATTCAATCTTTTTTTTATTTTCGTTCAGAATTTTTATTTGATGCCAATTTGTAACATTAAAGCTTTGCACGTTTTAGACTAGAAAATAACAGACATTTTCGTATAAATAAGAGATAGGCAATCATAATTAAACAAAGGGTGTCTCAAAATGACCTGACATTATTATTTATTAATAAAATGTATTGTTTATTTGAAAAGTACGAATGGTTCATTTTAATATAAGATACAAACAATGGAGGTTATGGGTGGAACACAATATCCGATAAATGGGCTCCTCGACCCTGTTTGCAATCGTTCACTCTTTTAACGAAATTTTCAATAACATTTTGGCATAATTGCGGACTAATTCTATTAATGGTGCGTCCAATTGCTTCTTTGAGCTCCGGAATGGTCTGTAGATCATTGGCATACACTTTTCCTTTTAGAAAACCCCAAAGAAAGAAATCCAATGGCGTCAAATCGCACGATCTTGGTGGCCAATTCACATCGCCCCAGCGCGGGATAACACGATCATGAAACTTCGTCTGCAATAACTGCATTGTTTCACATTGCATTTTCACGATTTCTATGCGTTCCTCGATCGTCTCCATGACTGAACGTCAATACTTCCTGATGCCAGTTGTCAAAGATCAGTCGTCTATGTTCGCCAAAAAAAAGACGGGCAATTAAAAATGTCCGGTCATTTTGAGACACCCTTTACATGCATACATAGTACGATTCTATCATTTTACACTGGAAAAAATAAAGCTACGGTTTGTGAATTTTTTAAAATTCTTGTCTGTTTTTTTTTGTGTCACAGAACACTCAGTACAACTGAGAAAAAACAGACCCCGAAACGACCGCTGGGGAAGAAAATTAATAACGTATAAGTGGAAAAAACGTCTAAGTGGAAAACGTAGAAATGAAACTTTATTACATTCTTTATAGGCGGAATTTGCCGGGGCCAGAGAAAGTTGACGTATAAATGATAAAAACGTATAAGTGCAAACCGTATAAGCGGGGTTTCACTGTTACTATATAGGAATATATTGCGTATATAGTATTAATTTATAATTGTATATAGGTGATAGGAAAATAGGAACAGTGTATACAAATATATTGCGTACCCGTGCGCAAAATTGGCAGGGAATACCGAATAAAAGTCGAGGCCTGCAAGGGATTATTTGTGGATTCCATAGTAGGATTTTCCTTAAAAAAGCCTGACCGGACCTCTATTAGGGAATGGTAGGGTAGGTAGGTTGATTAAAACTATGGTCTAAGTACGGAAAACCATGCAAAGGCCTTTAAGGGGCATAGTTGTAGATTCCCTAGTAGCGATTTCCCCAATACTATTAGACTTTGCTATTATAGGGGCAAATCAGTATGAATTGCTTGATGAAAGATTTTGTGGCATAATAATTATCGAGATCGATTAAATATAATAATTAAACTATGCGTTAACCCTTTGTGCCATGGTGGCACTCTGAGAGTGCCACCTGAGAGGCACTAAACGAAAAATGTGTGACACAAAGGGTTAAGTAGACGAGCTGTGATGTCTTGAACCAACACGCATGCAGTGCGTTCATTGGAACAACGCGGGAGCAAACGTGTCAAAATATGCGTCAGAATTCTAAGCCTCAAATGTATTGAAATAACACATTTCTTTTTCATAGTGCAATTTTAAAGGCCCTGGTTATTTTGCCGTCAATGGCCCTCGGTAGCAAAATGTGACCGGCCACTGATGGCCCATGTGAGCCATCCAGACTAGGGCCTCAATAAAGTTAGAGAAAATTAAGATAGGCCCGATCAAAGCCCGAACTCAATTTCCTCACGGGTATATATAGTATTAATATATATAATAGTATATCGTATCCCAAGTAGTATATCGTATATCGTATCCCCTCATATAATATAAATAGTATCGAAATTCTCTTTATCAATCCAACGACCCTAAATTACTTATTTCATAGCAATTAACAATGAATAAAATTTCAATTTTTATACCACCACTACTAATCCAGTTAGATCACAATTGTGGCTTAAAATAATGATCATTTTTTGGCTGTCTCATAGTAGTTGCGCGTTTCTTGGCCGCTAAGTCACGATTTCGTTTCAAGAACAGCAGTTGTGTGAGACTATTTTCTGGTTGGGTTTCAAGCCATTCCAGGGCGGTTTCTAAAGCCCTGAAAGCTTCGCTGTGAGTCCGTTTATTATGCGCTTCCGAGTCAGATAAATCGCCATCATCATCATCATAGTTATTGTCATCCTCTTGAAGCCCTTGCACTAAAAATATAATCTCATGGTCATCCAAAATTTGAGAGCCAGGATCAAACTGCTGGAAGACGCTGCTGGAATACGCTCGTACATACAATGTTTCTCGTATATACATACAATGTATATACGATCTGATGTATGAAGTTACATATAGACAATAACGTATTTTGAAAACATCTCGAAGTGTTAGGAAATGGCTTTATTAGAGAAAAAAGGGGGATACCTTAGGGCGATACCTTAACTGAGAAAAAAAAGACCATCATTGATTTCGGATGATCGAACCTTCGGATAAGGCACCGAAGCTTTCAGATAACCGAAAATTCGGATAATCGAGGTTCTACTGTATAATAGTATATAGAGGATAGGCTTTTCCCTACGTACTATTACATAGAATAAGAAATATAGGGATAGTATATAGGAATATATTGGGAAATTTCAAAAAAAAATGATAGATAACGTCTCAGCATCATCTTCTATTCCTACCAGCTCAATTTTAGCCTAAAAAATGAATGTACAGACAGGCACTATAATTTAATTTACATACAAGTCAATGAGTGAATAGTATTTGCAAATCGATTTATATTCTATCTATTATCTTTACAAAGGTGATCCAATTTTTGCGACACTATGCGTAAGCGATCATGATGATAATGATTTATATATATATATATATATAGGTATATATGCGAAAACGAGATTGCGCGAGACACGTGTGTGTACACTTCGGTCAATTACCCAAATGTCCCCGCAATTCTCGCCTGCTTAATTTCTTTTTTTTCTTCTACATTCTTTTTTTGGTCGATGCTTTCATTTTCTTATGGTCCGTCTTTCGCGCTCTCTCTCTCTCTCTCTCTCTCTCTCTCTCTCTCTCTCTCTCTCTCTCTCTCTCTCTCGCTGTCGGGTTTACAACGCATATCATATGCCGCACGTGCGAACAGCCATCAAGCTCCATCCACGGAGGTACGAAAATTCTTTATTTTTCGTGTAGAAAGCCCAAAAGATAAAGAAAGAGGGGCCAAGCCAAAGAGACAGAGAAAGAAAGGAGCAACCACAGCTGCCACTGATCAGGGCGCAGGTGAAGAGAGACGCCGAAAGCCGGGCAGATGTAACGTTTTTAGGGACGAAAAACCGCGTTCGTTATTGAGCTAGTGCGCATGCTCGTTGTACGAATCGTCTCCCTCTTGCGCTCCATATTGCCATCTCTCACGCTCCCGTTACCGCACTGCGTGTGCGTGCTTGGAGCCTGTGTATGCGTGCGCGCGCGTCTCAACGTGTACAAGCGTGTTGACTTTGGTTCTGCGACCCCCATTTCCCCCGCCGTCCCCCTTGAGGTTCGTCAAGCGGCCTGCCTTACGCCCGCGTGCTCGCCTTCCCGCCCGTTCCAACATCCTACCACCCGCCTTGTCCCCCGCTCTCCTTTTCGCGCGCTACTCCCCTCGATCGTGTCGTCGTCGGTTGTCGTTGCCGCCGGTGAGCACGCCGCGTCGCTGGAACTTGCGTCACGGTACACCGGCAACTCGTAGTTATAGTTATTCTATCCCTGTACATTTGTTCGACTATATATATAAAAAAAAGTAGGCAAAGAAGAGAAAGATATAAAAGAGCGCGAATTTTTCGGTGGAGAAGATTAATTTGGTCTTATCTGTGGAAAGAAGATCGCGCCGGTGGCCTCGTAAAAATTGGGGGGTACAGGTGGACGAGGTTTAACGACGATAACTATTTTCCTGTAAAGTATATGTGAAAATACATACGTGTATAATGAAATTGTAGTGACGGTACAAACGTTTTTTTCTTCTTCAAATGGCAGGGTGTCTACCGACCTGAAAAAACATGAAAAGTCTTAAGGGGTTACACCACCCTGAGAAGCTAGAAGCTAGAAGCTAAAATAAGACTAGAAGCTAAAAGCTAGAATGAGACTCGGTATTCATGAATATTTTGTAGCTAAACTAATACATATTTTTTATTTCTATCTTTGCACTCTTTTAGTACATGTTTTCAGATTCTTAAATGTATTTTTTAAATCTAAAAATATTTATGATTGGCGGAGATACACGCCTCCGCGCGCGTCAAGTTTTTTTTCCACCTTCAATCTGCGGGAATCCTAATGGCCTCACAGTTCATCCGAAACATAAAAGAATGGAAATATATTGTTGAGATAGGTTAAATACACGGCGCTACATAGGATTTTCTGTAAAAAAAAATAAAATGGGTTTTTGGTATCGAGCAGAAATTTATGTTTGTTTTTCACATAAAATTGCTACTTACAAACATTGATTAAATAAAAACGGTTAACATTAGAAGAAAAATCCTACGTACGGATTGAGATAATTATGTTACAAATGTGTGGTATAAATTTCAAATCAATCGGAATAGCTGTTGTTGAGTTATCTTTACCGCAAATTCGAAAAATGTCGTTTCGAGAAAAACGCGTTTAAAGTTTTGACGCGGCTTCAACAGTAAAAAAAAAACATTGAAAATTTGTGACATACCTTGTTGTATAGTTAATCGGCGATTCCTGCTCCATATTGGGGTCCTTCCTCAGCAAGTTGCTGGTCCTCGAGAGATAATCTTGACCTTCTCCGAGCTGTTCTAGCCTCTTTAGTAGTTTCTTGCGCGTGTTTTTCAGCAAGCGATATACGGTGCTCGTCTTCGTCATTACACATGTCATAACAATTACTTCCGATGGTTATTTTTAATACTTGTAATATTAATAAAATATTACTATAGCCATCATAGTAAATACATGTAGCGATGTAAGTAGCTATTTCAACTACTTTCATACCACTGAAACTTACTTTCGGTACGATTTTCCATATCATAGCGTTTATGCTTTCGTTACAGTTTTGATTATATTCTCCTAAACCTCCAATTGACAGTGGAATCGGACCTTCCAAGAAGAAATCTATGCTGGGGTACTAGTTTTATAGAAGCGAAGGGTGAATCTAAAGGAGCGCTGCACACTGCGGTAGACAAAAATTAATATCTTTGTTAATATTGTAGGTACAGACTTCGCATTCAGCTTACAATTTTCTTTAAGGTTCAAACTATGAGAAAAAAATTAAAGCAAAAAATCGATTTTTCGAAAATTTCAGCGTCGTGTAACCCCTTAAATCTCATGAAATTACACTCGATCCTGAAAAAGTCATGAAATGTCATGCCCACAAAATATGCCCTTTTTTGGCCTCTAGAGTGGCCTAAAGCCTAAAACAAAAACGGGTTCAAAATGATTAAACTAAACTAAATTGGGGGGGGGGGGGGGGCTTATCGTTTTTTGTTTTCTGAAAAATCTCTGGATAACAAAATGGCAGCTGTTGGAAAACAAAAACAAATTTTAAGGCCCGGTTTTTTTGGCTTCGACGGACGAAAAAAATATTTGTAAATCAATTTTTGACCAAAATCGCTTCCTGATGGTCACTAAACTTGAATTTCCTTTGAATTTAGCAGCGATTCATTTGAATCGGTTTATCCGTTGAAACTGTAGAGCGCGCTGAAAAATGCTATTTCCAGAAAAACGCATTTAAAGTTTAACGTTTAGGCTGTAAATTCTAAAATACTTAGGATATGAAAATATGCTTTTACCCACGTGTTCTAAACACTTTAAGGGTGCAAATTATGTAAAAAGAAATCGAATTTTTCATCGTCATGAACGATAACCTGCTCTTGAATATGCTGAAGGAAATTTGGGAAACTTAAAGAAATACCTTTTTATTGCATTCCAATGATGCGAATTGCATTATTTATTCAAGCTGAAAAAGGTCGGTTTTCAACGTTTTTGTTCTGAGGAGTGTATTGTGATGGTGAGGTCGGAATTTTAGAGACATTTGATATATAGTCTTGTCAAGTTTGACTTTCTTTTTTATTAGAAGATATTAATAAAAAATGGAGTTATTATTATTTAATCAAAATTCCACCGTTGGTGCACAGCCAATCGCTGCGATATCCGTCGATAAATGAAAAATCTACTTTTAATGTAATAATTAAACTCGCGTATGACCGGATATTTTTATTTTTATTTAAGAATTTCGGAAGATACCAAACTGTAGAAAAAAAAAGTTCGTTTCTCGACCGAAAAAACAACTTTAATAATTTGTTATTAACAAATGAATAAGCGTGTAATAAAAATCATCTAAATCGATTTTGTGATACGACTTACACCGTTTCGTAAAACGGCGTTGAGGCTGGCATCGTTGGACTGCTACGGAAATTCTCTTTCCTTTATTATTTTTTTTTTTTCATTATTACCGAACAAATCCATTGTCAATTTATATTGTAGATGTTTCATACGGATTCTGAAAAATATTTGAGTGATATTTGTCGGCTAGAATCCGCAAAAAAACATTTATTCTGACACTTAAAAAAAAATGAGTTTTTGTTGGGTTTCAATGATGCAAACTTCATCATTTCATGAAACATAGTTTCGAGAAAAAAGTGGAAGAAAAAAGGGTGAATCGCAGCGAGGCGGTTTGCTGCCATATACGCGAACGAAGCCGCGCGCAAAAACTATTAAATATATATATATATATATATATATATAGAAGATAGATAAAATTTCGCACACTTATGCAAACAGTGGACGATCAAACACTAAATTGGAACACTTTTCTAATCTCGTGACGCGCCATACACGACCAATGATTTACACCGTTAGAAGTCTGGTTAGAAACAGTCTTTTATTTTTGGGCGCCAGAAAAAAAAATGCGAGAGAGTATTGCCCGCGCGCGATTACACATATTTGATTATTTCGAGGGTCGTCGACTTCGATTTCAATCGGGAGGGAAGGCGAAAAGAGACTTGCTTTGATCTTCGTAGTTAAAGTTGTAAGGGATAAGGATTGATGAAGGGGTAAATTCGGATGGAAAGTCTGTTACTTAAAAATTCCAACTTATTTCTTTACGATTTCATTAGGCGCTGCTTTTTTCGTTTTTATTTCAGTTTAAGAATAATAATAATTTCATGTTCTGAATTTATATGGACGTCAACCTGTTGAAACTTGAAATTAAAAAAAAAATCGTATTAAATTCTGATCTAATACATATATATATATATATATATATATATATATAGGGGGCATTCCACGCCAAATCGACATTCCGGCCCGATCTCTTTCGATTTGGCTGAAACTTTAATATGTTATTGTTTTCTTCTTAAAACGCTTGTGTGATTTTTTTTCAAATTTTTTTACATAATTACAAATACGTAGTGAATTTTTGAAAAGATCGTCCTTTTTTTTAATGCTCGTAACTTTCTGAAAAATGAACCGATTACGATCTTTTTTTTTAACTCTTCGTTTTGAAATGTTCTTTACGGAAAAAAAGATTTGAAAAATATTCAAGTCATTTTCGACATGATTTTTCTAGTTTTTTGTAAAAAAAACGCGATTTTTTCAAAGAACGCCATTTTTTATATTAGATTTTTTTTTGTAAGAAAATATGATAAATTTAGCACTTTTTGCCACCAGACCCATCGTGGTAAGATTTTTCTTTCTATTTTTTTTTCTAAAATGAAAAATTTTTATTCTTAATTTTTTCCAAATATAGCTGTTTCCTATGATGCATTAATGCCCATTAATAAATTCTATGGTTTTCCCAAAAAATGCTGTGTACTATTTCAAAAGATTCAAGAGATCACAAATTATGGAAATTGCTCAAACGTCCCAGAAATTAATAAATTCATAATTAATTGCTATTAAACAATTAATTGAATAACTATTTACTTCATTCCCCATTAAATAATCTTTTAAAAATAATTTAACATAATTGGAAAACTTTTTAAGTGAGTTAATATTATATACAAAGTATTGAGTATGCTAGAATTATCCATTTAAATTATTATATCATCATAGAAAACAGCTATATTTGGAAAAAAGTAAGAATAAAAATGTTTCAATTTAGAAAAAAAATAGAAAGAAAAATCGTACCACGATGGGTCTGGCGGCAAAGAATGTTAAATTTAACATATTTTTTTTTACAAAAACAAATCAAAAGTGGCGGTCTTTGAAAAAATCGCGTTTTTTTTTTAAAACTAAACATCATTTCGAAGATGACTGAATATTTTTCAAATATTTTTTTTTTCATAAAGAACATTTCATAACGAAGAATTATAAAAAAAAGATCTTAGTCGTTTCATTTTTCAGAAAGTTATGAGCATTTGAAAGAAAATGGTCGATTTTTTCAAAAGTTCACTACGTATTTGTGATTGTGTGAAAAAATTTGAAAAAAATCATACAAGCATTTAAGATGAAAAGAATAATAATATATTAAAGTTCCAGCCAAATCGAACGGGGTCGGGCCGGAAAGTGGTCGATTTGGCGTGGAACGCCCCATTGATATATATGGAGTATTTCAGCTCATATCAGGCAACTATTTCCCTCACCATCGTTGATTATAGATTTCCATACTGAAAAACTTCCCTCCTGGTGGAAACTTTTGATACGTTTTAGACCTGTTTTGTGCATTTTTCACCAAGGCAAAACTTGTACTATTTTTTTGTTTGTGAAATTTCGATTTTTGCGATCATTATTCGAAAATTTGGAAGTCGGAAGAGTACTTTTTCGGTCTTGCAAGTAAAGAAAAACTTGGAAAATATGGCTGCAGATGAAATTCCATTCGGGTGGGATGTATATGTAAGATCGAAGAAGTAATCTTTTGACTTCCGGACTGTCGGATAATAATCCCCAAAATCGAAATTTCACAAAAAAAAATAGTTAATATAGGAAGCACAAGTTGAACTTTGGTTAAAAATGCACGAAACAGGTCCAAAACGTATGAACATTTTTTAAGAATTTTAAGAATGTCCCGAGTGGACTTTTCGATTTTTTGTGGCCGCAAAATGGCAAGGGGTGGGGGGTTTTTTAAAATTAGGTGTTTTTTTACACCAGGGGTGATGTTTTCCACTATGGAGCTATATAATCAACAACGGTGAGGGAGATGGTTGTCCGAGTTGAGCTGAAATACCCCGTATACATATATATTACTACATACTAAATTCCCGAAGATATCTTTAAATAGTCATTCGAGACAAAAACGTCCAAGACGAAATTTGGGTTCGTCAAGACATTTCGATAAACTTGCTTTTTATTTCTCCAAGTGGACGCGTCGAACCGATTCTTCTTACATATGTTTTCCACTTTCCAAAATCGAAACTCCTATTTTTAAACGTTTTCTCGAAAGTTTTTTTCGTTTCAAGCGAGACAAATAAAAAAAAATATGCCGTCATGACCTTGGAATAACCTCGTCATACGAAAATATTACCGAAACGGGAATTAGTTCGAGGGGGATAATGAACGTGCGCATTTTTGGTAGCCGATAATCATTTTTATCGAACAACGCGTTCGCCATGATCCCCATTAACCCTCCGCGATCATCCGGGGTCAAAATGACCCCAAGCGCAACTTTAGGCCAAAATTACTATAAGTTGTTGGCGGACATGTTTTTATAATAAATCGCTCATTTTTCATGATTATCGTTCTTCATTTCCCTCCGAAATGGTCCTTCCGATATAAGAATAAATACCTTTTTTGAAACGCCAACTATGGAACTATTTTTTTCCTTAAACTGTCATATCTCAAGAGTATCAGCCTAACATTTTACAAAAAAAATTGAAACTGTAAGAGTTATGATTTTTTTTTTTTGAAAAAAGGCTTTTTTACGCATTAACCTCTTGCTGATTTTTTGGGCCATTTTAAAATTCGATTAAAATATAGTACCGGGAATGCCATATTCTAGAATGTTCAAACTAATATCCTGAATTTTCATGAGCCATTAGGAACGATACGTTCAACGCGGTAATTATTTAAGGGGCTATTCTACTGAGATGGCTCAAAAAGTAAGCTATTTTATCATAATTTTTTTTTTTTAAACCTTGCATGTATCGATAGAACCTTTTTTTCGCTTAAAGGTACACTCTTATAGAATATAAATGATTTGCGCTCTCCAGGTAATCTGAAACAAAAAATTCAAAAAGATTCTTAATCTGTATGAGTGTCGCAATCGCTCGAACTAGAATTATTAAAAAATATTAATTTTTACTTATACTTTCGCCCGAATTATGACGAAAAAAAAAGTGTTTTTCGAACTCTTGCAAAAAAACGACGCTGTTTTGTTATTTTGCAATATAAAATAATCATTCTAATTCGAGCGATAGCGACACTCATACAGATTAAGAATCTTTTTGGATTTTTTATTTCAGGAGAGCGCAAATTTTTTATTTACCTGGAGAACGCAAATCATCAACGCCAGCGACATACGTTTTTTTTTCATGCCTTTACACGATTATCAATTGTTAAATAAATATACATTTATATGAAACAAAAAAAATTGTTTCCTATTCTATAAGAGTGTACCTTTAAGCGGATAAATTAGTTTGTACCGATACATGCAACAGTTTAAAAAAAAATGATTAAAAATACCTTATTTTTTGAGCCATCACAGTAAAATAGCCCCTTAATCCTTCGTGTTCACACATCCAAATTCAATCGCGGTGGTCACACTTTGGTCGATTCTACCCAGTCAGTTTTCAACAAAGTATTATGACCAAACTATCCGTCCGAAGTGGTTCAAAAAATTACGGAACATGCTTTGAACTTTCCAGATGATGTACGAAAAATTTATTTATAAGAAATAAAATGGCGACATGTTAAAAAAAAATCCTAAAGAGGTGGAAACGCGAAAAAGATACTTTTTCGCTAAAAAAATCCTAGTTCTGTGAATTTTCAACATTTTTACCTAAAATTACCTTTCTCATTGAAGACGCAGAAATATTTTATATTTTTATCAACCATGAGTGCACAAACTAGTTGTAGTTTAACAGTATATTTTTTTTTAATTCATCTTCATCATCATCTTAACTTCCAAAATAACGACTTTAACGTGAAAATCCTAGAATATCCGTCTCCTCAGCTATTATTTTACGTTTGTTCAAAATCTGACAACCTATTATAAGTGCAAATAATAATCATTCGATTCATTCATGTTTTATGATGGAATATTATATTTTCAGTTTGACGAATAAAAAATTACGACCGCAGAGGCTCAGGAATCTTCGATCTTTCTATATTTTACCTTGTTTTTTTTTTTGTACAGTTCATCACTCAACATCATTACTAATACACATATATATTTCTATGTATGTATTTTCTCAATAGTTAAACTTATAGTTCCTTATTCTACTCTCAGCGTGTCTCAGAGAAAACGACATGGACGTGGACCCAAGGACTTCTAGGGTCCACGATAAAGAAGCCATTTTCGAAGTAAAAATGATGACGACGAATTTAAAAAAATATACTGTTAAATTACAACCATTTTGTCTACTCATGGTTGATACAAATATGAAATATTCCTGCGTCTTTAATGAGAAAAAAAATCATGAAAAAAACATTTCCATTTTCTCTGTTTTTTATCTCACTGCTGCCATATTTATTATTATAATTGAAAAAAAAAACTCAATTTCGACCCTAGATTCTGGAAGAGTACACTCGAAAGTACTAGGAAGCATTAGTTTTATTAAAAAATTCTCCTTTGATAATATAAAAACCTAGGCTTGAAAGTAATTTTAAAGATCACAATTATTCGACATTAATGGGTTAAGGTGAAAAATTGATCGACGGGTCGATTCTACCCAGGGTGACCACGAAGGGTTAAACATGGCTGGGGTCATTGCGACCCCCCTGTGATCAGCGCGCCAGAACGTGTGATCGCGAAGGCTTAATCGCATAACTTTCTTTTTTTGTACGTTTTCTCAATGATAGCATTGAGCAACGTTAGCAGTGTCTCGTTTACGAGTGTCCAACTTCCAGTGATACCCTACTTATCTCTAAATAACTATAAACATTTATCAGGCTATGACTGAAACAAAGAAGTATATCCAATAATTTTAATACCCAACTATCTCAGATCGATATCATATGTCGGATTATCAGGGTGTAAAAGAGGGCTCGTTCCTCTCACAGAATTCTGATCTTTTTTTCTCTCTACTATCGCGATCGCATCATTTCGCACGTGTGTGAGCAAACAAGAGAAAAAAAAAGAATTAAAAAAAAAAAATGCCTCAACGATTCGTACTTCACGTATTACTTGTACCTATGCCCGTGTGGACTCCGTATATCGTTGTTGCCGCGAGAGAGCCTCTCACGATATGACCCACAAAGTCTTATCTCACCTATAAAAGTCACAGCCGGGCACTCTTGGAAATCATAGTGGCGACTTTACTTGGCGTATACTATATATAAAGCGTGTGTGCAAGTTCGCCTTACCACGTATGTGTGTGCCTGTGTGCGTGTGTGTGTGTGTGGGTATTCGCATGGATATGTATATGAGCGCGGTTCTTGCACGACGTTTCAACCGGATGCTATTCTGACGCGATGTGAACCTAACCTGTATCGCCGTGTTCTGACCGACATAGTAGTTACAGATTAGTGATGTCTACCACTAAATATAAGGCTACAGGAGAGTGGAAGATTCGTCACTGCGCTTTGGCTCCTCATCAATTTTCTTCGTCGCTTCTGCTCCCCTTTCTCTCTCTCCCTCTCCCTCTGTCTCTTTCTTTCCTCTCTCTCTCTCTCTCTCTCTATTAAACATTCTTCTTTTTTTTCTATGTACAGTAGAGCGTCGATTATCCGAATCAATTGGGGCCGAGCGCCTTTCGGATAATCGAAAATTCGGATAACCGAACAGCAATATTCCTCGGGCGAAAAAAACTTTGATTCTTTCAATATGATAAAATATATATATTTAAAAATACAATGAACATTAATATGTTAATAATACAAGTACATTTTTTGGTGAATTGCAAATAACCATTGTATCATTTAATGATATAGAACGAAGTTAAATATGTATTTAAAAATAATCAACATTCGTACATCTTTGAGTTCGTATCTATTTATTTTTGGAAAAGTCAACGATTTTCTTCTGCCTCACAACGGAAGCTCGTTTCTTTGCTGCCAAATCTCGCAATCGTTTTAGAAGAAGAAGTTGCATTGAACAACATTCAGGCTGCGTTTCGTACCACTCAATTGCCGTAATATATAGAGCGTAATCGTTCGAATGACTGAACATTCGGATGAACAAAATTATTGTTTAGATAATTGATATTTTGGGTAAACCAAATAGCCATTCGGATGATTGACGTTTCGGATAAACCAAATAGCCGTTCGGATAATTGTCGTTTCGGATAACTAACGTTCCGATAATCGACGCTATACTGTATAGTTTTCGTTTTTTATTACTCTATTGCTAGTCACCGTTTTTAGGGTAACGTTAAAAAATCTTGTATGTGAACACCCCGTTTTGCAGTTTTGGGCACAGTGCTCCTACGGTGCTGAAGCTCCAGAGCACGAAATAAACCGACGTTCTCTGCCTGTCTCTCTCTCTCTCTCTCTCTCTCTCTCTCTCTCTCTCTCTCTCTCTCTCTCTCTCGCTCTCGCTCTCGCTCTCGCTCTCGCTCTCGCTCTCGCTCTCGCTCTCGCTCTCGCTCTCGCTCTCGCTCTCGCTCTCGCTCTCGCTCTCGCTCTCGCTCTCGCTCTCGCTCTCGCTCTCGCTCTCGCTCTCGCTCTCGCTCTCGCTCTCGCTCTCGCTCTCGCTCTCGCTCTCGCTCTCGCTCTCGCTCTCGCTCTCGCTCTCGCTCTCGCTCTCGCTCTCGCTCTCGCTCTCGCTCTCGCTCTCGCTCTCGCTCTCGCTCTCGCTCTCGCTCTCGCTCTCGCTCTCGCTCTCGCTCTCGCTCTCGCTCTCGCTCTCGCTCTCGCTCTCGCTCTCGCTCTCGCTCTCGCTCTCGCTCTCGCTCTCGCTCTCGCTCTCGCTCTCGCTCTCGCTCTCGCTCTCGCTCTCGCTCTCTCTCTCTCTCTCTCTCTCTCTCTCTCTCTCTCTCTCTCTCTCTCTCTCTCTCTCTCTCTCTCTCTCTCTCTCTCTCTCTCTCTCTCTCTCTCTCTCTCTCGCCCTCTTTCTCTTTCTTTTATTTCCCTGCGACCTTGATATTGCGTGGATGATCCGCAAATCGAAACAAGCACGAACATAGCCTGTAGAAAAAGCGCCAGGCCTCTATTGTACACGGAATCGGATGATTTTTAGCAAGTGGTGCGATTAGCTGTTCTCTCTTATCGGACGGCGAATCAGCACGAATTCGGGACTATACAGTCATAGAAAAAGAGAACAAAAAAAACCATTCGGCACACACCCTAGACGCTACGGGTTAAAAGTGTGGACGAATAGACTTTTTTGCCGGGACGAAACCGCGCACGGAACTCGGACGAAAAAAAAGCGCGAAGAAACCGTCTTAGTAGTATTTGAAAGACGTGAAAATAAGCTGCCTCGTACTCTGTCTTCCTATTCTCTCCTACTTTTTAACTTACCACGCCGCCCCGATCACGTCTTTTTTCTCCGACTTTCCTACTCCCACGCGCGTCACTTCTTCCCCGCGAATTACGATATGAATATCTCACAGGCTACCGAGATTAACTCTCGTCCTATCTGTCTCGGAATTTTTGTCCCCCGATCTATTATCCCCGAGTCATTCAGCTTTTCGCAAATCCGTGCAGAAAATGATCCGAAGGAATTTCCAGACTTGTCCCTACTCCCTGATAGGGATCCAATGGGTCATCGCAATGGATACCTATACGAAAACGTCGCGCTCGTACATTGGATTCTCATCGGGATTCCTCATTGGAATTTAAGAATCCAATTTGAATCTTAAAGGATTACCACATTATCGAACGGAGTCTGATACGATTCTTGAACCCATCGCATTCTGTACGTTGAATTTTCTAAACAAAATTTATACATATAAAACAGTTCTATGACTGACTGACTGAATGGCTGATTGCCTAACTGACATACAGCAGAGCGTCGATTATTCGAACGTCAGTTATCCGAAATGGCAATTATCCGAATGGCGATTTGGGTTATCCAAAATATCAATTATATAAACAATCATTTTGTTCATCCGAATACCCGATGTTATTCGAACGATTACGCCCTATAAATTACGGCAATGGAGTGATACGAAACACAGTCTGAATGTTGTTCGATGCAACTTCTTCTAAAAAGATTGTCGACTTTATAAAACGTAAATACAGTGGAATCCTGCTTATCCGGGGTAATATGGAGAGAGTGTACCCGGATAAGTGAAATCTCGGATAATACGGAAAGTAGCAATATAAAGGGTGTCCCAAAATTTACTCAAGATTTGAATTTTGCGCCATTTATGCGGTATAGTGTTGCTAACGAAAAAAAGACAGCGTAACAGCTGACAATTCAGGGTCATTAAAAATGTAGCGCTACACGAAAGAACAACGCGTTTTCATTGTTGAGCAATGTTTAAAAAATCATGTAGGTTTGGCAGCTACAGTTTGCAATTTTCGTACAAAATATGGTCGGAATAGTGATTTAATTTCATCAACTGTGAAAAGGTTAATTGAAAAATTCAGAGAGACTGGATCAAATAGTAATCTTAGACACTCTGGCCGTCATTTAACAAGTAGTTCAACACAAAACATCGAAGCAGTTCGTGAGAGTGTCGCTAACACTCCAGGAACATCAATTCGGCACCGTGGTCCAGAATTGGACATTTCGAGAAGCTCTCTACAGCGTATTTTCAACGAAAGTTTTACATCTTGATGTCTACAAAGTTGAATTGACTCAAGAACTGAAGCCGACTGACCACCGCAAAGCGAAGAGACTTCGTTGAATGGATTATGGAACAACAGCAAGTGGATGCTGATTTTTTTAACAAAATCATCTTCAGTGGTGAGGTTCATTTTCATCTTGATGGCTTCGTTAATCGACAAAATTGTCGCATTTGGGGTTCAGGAAATCCACGAGTCATTGTTGAGAAACAAATGCATATGCTATTCCATATATAACTCTATATACTGTATACTTTATGAATAAATAAAAAAAATTACAATTTTTTATTAAGGGGCCAGTCCACTTTGGAGCCACGAAAAAAGGCTATTTTCGCGATTTTTTTTTGAGGATTTTATAAACGATATGAATATAAAAGTTGTTGGGCTTGATAAATAAAGTCTTGAAATACATTTAAAAAAAATTTTAATTCATCTTTATTCATTTTTAAGTACAAAAACTATAGTTTAACGTAACGCCTCAAAAATAGGTGGACTAGGTAGCTCCATCACAACTCGGCAACGGCTTGTCTGAAACACACAATCAAAGCCCATTAGATTCAGTATGACACCAGCTACAAAATGACCCTCGGATATAAAGTTTTACCAAAAAATAAAAAAATGGCAGATGAAAAACGAAAAAAGTAAAAAAAACGCGTTTTTTTCGCAGTATTTTGCAAAAAAAAAGAGTAAAAATAAAAATTTTAAAACCATCGAGGGTCATCTTGTTGCGAATCATGTTTACAATATGTGGTTCAAATTTCAAGAGAATCGGTTTATTAGTTTTAGAGATACGATGGAGCTAGATTTTGAAAACGTTGTTTCGAGAAAAACGCGTTTGAAGTTTATACTATGAAAAACTCTTACCTAAACTCAATCGGCAATTCCTGCACCGTACAAAATCCCTTCTGATTGCTCATCATCGTCGATTTCTTCAAGTCTTGCTTGCTTTCGTTTGGTTCTGGTCTCTTTTGAGCACTCAGAACTGCGGCGGTTTGCAGAGCGAACACGCACGTCATCGCGATTGTCGGCGAATCCGATGGCGATCGGGCCGAGTTTGACGCCCATTATTTCCATCATTTTAAACACTGGACGAAATTCTTCATTAAAGATACACGCGGAATTTTTGCAGGCAATGTCTACGATTTTTTTGCCGTTGAACATGTGTTTAGGTGCCATATTCCAGACGCAGTTGTTAAAACGTTCATTATTGTTTTGCGTATGGCCACCTAAACACCTTTCGAGCAGTTCTGTTTTGGTGAGATCCTCGTAAATAGGTTTTAAAACTTCCTGTACTTCCTCAGAAAGAGCAGGAGGATGTTTGTGGCCGATGGGTCGGCTGAGCGCGCTATACGCTCAGGTAGACGAAATGAGGTCCTGACGTTCAGGTAAAAAAAAAAATACTTAGAGAGCTCGGATTTTCATAAAATTTTGACACAATATTTCTGAATGTATGTACTTTCGAAAACAGTAAAAAAAATCGATTTTTTGAAATTTTCAAAGTGGACTGGCCCCTTAAAAACCTATGTTTTCTATGAAAATTACTTCTTGCGTGAATTTTGGAACACTCTTTAGGACTATTCCACGCATAGGCATAGCAGCTTCTTCCGTTTTATCCGAAATTCTCCGTATTGTCCGAGGATAAACCTCGGATAATGCGGAGGACCGGAATGAGTTGGGTGACTCGGATAATGCGGAACGTTGGTTAATCGAAGGTCGGACAAACGAGGTTCTACTGTACATATTTAACTTCGTCCAATATCATTAAAAAATACAATGGTTATTTGCAATTCACCAAAAATGTAATTGTATTATTAAAATATTAATGTTTATTGTATTTTCAAATATATATATTTTATCATATTGAAAGAATCAACGTTTCTTTCGCCCACGGAATATTGCTGTTCGGCTATCCGAATTTTAGATTATCCGAAAGGCGCCCGGTGATAATTGATTCGGATAATCGACGCTCTACTGTATAGACAACGCACAGCCTAAACCGATGAAGATAGAAACATTAAATTTGGATGATATGTTTTTTGGAAGGTGTAGAGGTGCATTAAGAAAGGATTTTTCGAAAATCAACTCTTAAGGCAGCAGTCTCGCCACAGTCACGTTGAAAAGTTTATTCTCCGCTCAATCGATAAAGGCTTCGAAATATTGTGAAATATCCTTATAATGTAGGTTGTACATCTTATCGGGATATAAAAACTTTTAAAGTAATGATGAAAACGCCTAATATAATGTTTAGCGTTTCCAAAAAAACAACGTTCCTTCCATCACCTAACACTCACTTTTGTATCAGACTATCCATTCGGGCTACTAATACGTAAATACTCTGCGTATACGGATATGCACACACTACTGTAGTCTAGCTCTAGTCTGCTCCAGTCGCTTCGTGGCGCTAGCGTCGCTAGACATTGTTTAAGGCAGAACACCACTGTGACCCCCTATTTTTTTGCCATTTTTCAAGAATTTTTTTTTGTGGGAAAAAAAAGAGATATTCGAAAAAAAATTTTTTTGTTTTGTTCGTTGTTTATTGAAGATACATAAAAAAAAATTTCAAATTTTTCACGCCCCATGGTGACGCTGGGGAAGCTCCCGCGTCAGGTACTGTTGCCTCTGCAGTGGTTCGCGGCACGCAGCAGAACTCTCTTCAAAGTCGATCTGAAAAAAAATACCGAGTGTTTTCGTTAATAATATGATATTTTGAAGAGAAGTACATAGGGTTTTGAAAAAATATTGATTTTTAAAAAATAGGCACGCTTTTGAAATTAAAGGACGATTTTCGAGCAAAATTTCTCGTCGAAAATAGGCTATAACTTTTTTTATTATTGAGATATCGAAAAAATCCTATGTACTTCTTTAGATAATCTAGTTTTATTGATGCAGTCCAAATTTGAAGTCGATCGGATAAAAATTGCTCGAGTTCTGCTGCGTGCCGCACTCAAAAAAGTGGTTTTGAGAAAAACGCGTTCAAAGTTTTAGGTTTGTTAATTTATGCGATAAATTGGAAAAAATTTTTTTTACCTTTAATCAGCGATGCCGGCACCATATAGCTGGCCTTCAAGAAGCAAATGATTGTCCCTAGCATCTTTTCTCGAACTTGTAGAGGCTCTTCTTGCCTCTTTTGCAGCGTCTGTGAGCGAGCGCTCCGCCAGCTCGATCCGCGCTGCGTCGGTTTCAACGCAAAAATTGAAACAATTTGGGCCGATAGTTATCCCCAACGTCTCTAAAACTTTCATGAGGCTTCTCAGGCCATCATTGAATAATAATACCGCGATATCAGCTGCAATATCGACGATTTTTTTGCTCCCGGACTGACACTTGGGGGCTATTGCCCAAACTGATTTGTTGTAGCTTTCGTTGTTGTTTTGCGTGAAGCCGCCCAAACAACGCTGCAGCAAATCGTCTCTGCTCAAATTTTCGAAGATTGGCGTAATTGCCCCTGCGTAATTGCGCAGCTGCGCGGGACCCCGAGCGTCACGGAGCGCTGCACCGCTCCACAAAATATTCAATATCTCCGAAAATAATTATTTTTTCGACCTGGGTCCAACGGCATCTTAATCTTAAATGTATTTTAGATTTTTCTAGATGGTTTTCAAAAAATCGATTTTTTGAAGCCGTCACAGTGGTGTTGTCCCTTAATTCAAATCGCTATATCTGTGAAACTAGATGGTCAAAATTCATGATTTCTTTTTTACCCATTTCCTCGTATGTTCCTCTGTAATTGAGAATTAAAAGAAAAATCTGTCGAAAGGTTTCGAAGTTATTGCGTGAAATGTTCTACTGCTCCCCATAGAAACACGTTTAAAACCGTGCAATCTTTGATTGCCAATATCGCGAATACACGACGGTATGGAAATTTGCAGGTAATCACTGAATAGTGTCCCGAATCGGGCTTCAAAATAAAAATTGAAATCTATAGAAAAACGCCTTGGCGAAACTACTACCTTAAATAGGTGTGAAATGGGTTGTGAAAATTCGTATTAAAAATTGTATTCCTTGCGTGTAATTTGCAAATTGGTATGAATATTCTTCAAAACAAATAATAAAATGTAATAAAATAAGTTAATATTTTAATAATTAATAAAAATAATAATAATTTTATAATAAAACAAAATAAAAAAATATAATAAAATTCATATTTCAGGACGAGTGCAAAGGACGGACAGTGCAACGAGGTGTCAAAGTTTGTATGGGAAAATCGAATTCCCTGCGTTTATCTCAATTAAATTCGGAAGATATGTTCCTTAAAGGGCGCAGAGGTGCACTAAGAAAGGTATAGCTTCTCGCATGGTCAACTATATGTGGGCTGTTCGAGAGCATCGAGTGCCCAAAACTTGAATGTGCTTGCCGAATACTATAAATCATATAATGTTGTCTAAAGAACTATATTGCAACGCCATATAGTTATGTAGAGAACAATGACATTGTATGGTAGTGGAGTTGAAGGTTGGCACTTTCTTTATTTCTTAAATTTCTCTATCTCTCTCTTTGTTTATCTCCTCTCCGGATGAAATTCTGAAGTCCACGCGGATGAAGTCGCGGGCAAAAGCTAGTATATAGATATACAAAATAAGTGGATCATAAATAAGTATAAATCGCTGAAAATATTTTATTTGAAAAATCGATTTGATTCACAATCACTGAAAATTCACTCTAATTATTATTTGTTTTTTTATTTATTTTACTGCCCTTTGACATAATATCACCGCACACGTACACGCCCACGAAGCGTGTAGGTTATGTTTCAGCACGCCAAGTTTTTTCTCGTGACTTTTCACATATTTTCGATTCGAACGTGGTAAGAATTCTTAAATTACGTTTATCGGAGATGCAATGCACAATCTAATTGGATCCCAATGAGGACTCCCGGGTCTTACCCTTATAAAATCCCTATAAAGATGTCGGTGTATCTTTGGATCAGCCCCCTGGCACTCAGCTCACTGGCTAGTCTCTCGATGACGCCAGCCGCTACGTGGCGCTGACAGTACTCCGTGCCGTCCGTGCTGTAGCATCAGCCGCATCAGCCGGTTAACCTCCCATGGTCTTCATGGCCGGCGGGGGGTTCGGGCAGGGGAGTAGAGGCGCGGAAGCATGCCAGCGCCGCGCAGTGCGAACTAACTACGGCGCATAGAACAAAGAGAGGTTCCCTGGAGAAAATCATAGGAGTGCCAGGGGGCTGCTTGGGACTGACCAATAAATTTGTACACGGGATCACGAAAAGATATTTTTTTTTCTTTCGGAGATCCAAAAAATACCGATTGAGAAATGCAATTTAAAAAATCTAGAGATATTACGATATAAAAGTGCAACTATTTCATGGCATTGAAAATGTTATCGGACTTTTCGGGTGATAAAAAAAAGGTACAGCCAACTCTCACCTACTTTGCTGCCACCTATTTTGCCTTTTCAACTATTTTGCGAAATTCCGACTGATTCCGACCGCTTATTTGTCCGATAGGTCCTTCCCCTACCCCCCACTCTATGCCCATATGCCCGTCGGTATAACCTCACGTACAGTCCTAACCTCGTCCTGAGGTAGCCACCGCTAAAATTGTACTGTCACTTCGCGCGGTTACCGTGGGGCGTCGCTGTTATCGACCCTAGAGTGGAGCGTCCTTCACGCCGCAAAATAAACGGGAAGCGTTGGTCGCAACTCGGCAGAATAGGTGAGCGTTGACTGTACATAGTTAAAAGCATTTTCAATGCTGAAAATCTCAGACGATGTCAATCGCAAAATTCTGTCTCGACTGGCCCTGCTCGACAAACCGCATAGTGCGTGACTTTTCGTCACTACACTGAAATCGTATGCAAGAATATGTGCGTATGTCCAGGGATAGGAATGTTTCGAAGAATTGAGCATACAGGTGGTTGTTGCGAATTTTTTGCCAAGCTTTGTAGAAGCTTCCCGACCTCTTATGCATGCGCCGAATAACGATCAGGTTCGTTATTTCTATCACGATTCAGCAGTTCTCGCATCCTCCGTTCCTATATATATATATATATAGTGGCAGAATATAACGCGATAGTCATGAAAATGATATTTCGCCGCACGACCGGATCACTAGAGCGTCCAGAAATAGCGCACACAACTTTCCATTACATTTGCGGAAGAAGGTCGACCGGGCGTATACGTGTGTGCGCGCGCGCGCGCGTGTATACGCCGCGTCTCGTGAGCAAAAAGATTTCACCTCGGGTTACCAGCGTCAGCGTTGCAACGTTGCACACGTATGGAAGAAATAAAACCCTCATGAAGTTCCCATACGATGTGGCGTGCAGTTACCATTTCCCCCGTGGATCGACGACGGCTTGACCGGTGCCTCCTGTCGCCGGAGCGACGAACCTTTCACGGTTGAAAATACGAATGATTGTTCCTGAATTACATAGCGCCGAGGAATCGACGTGACCAGCGTTCAACTTCCACTAATATCATCGGTCATTGATGTACAGTTAATTAACGAAATAAAAAATGGTATTTTTTGTACTTCGAATGGATAATTTTTCGACAAGTGGGCGGAGGTGAAAAGCTCGGTCGGTCAAGATGTTTCGGGTTATCGAGTAGCTTCGTAGAGGCTCGCGTTGCTAAGAGCGCGGAGTTTCAACGACGGAGTCCGTCGATGGATGTACGTTGAATTTTTAAAAAATTTTAATTGTTTATTTTAATTGTTTATTTATAAAGTGAAGGCTTTTTCAGCCTTGTTTTTCGTTCGGTTGAGCATGTTGAATCTTTTGATTTCAATGACTGCTGCTCGCACGCCACGTGGTCGGTACATTTCGGGAAGTTACAATGAAAAATTCACGAACATTCTACGCGTTTAAACTTGAAATTAAGAGTGCTCTCACATAATCTTGATATTTGCGCCATTTATAACGGTTGTGTTATTTTATTGTTTTGGTTAGTCGCAAGTTTATAATAATATGTAAAATAATTGACGAACAAAAATTCGTTTTAAATAAAATAAAATACACTTATAGTATATTATAGTATAAAGACAATTATTGAAAATTTTGAATCCAGTTTGTTAGTAGAATTCTGTTTATTTAATTCACTGAAATTATAATGAATAACATATTTACAAAACGAATTACAAATACCACTTTTGGTAATTGCACTTTAATAACATTCTAATTAGTATAAACACAAAGTTATTTGAATATTCGGTTTTTGGCTCACTGAGATTTCAAATAATTTACATTCTTGTTAGTAATCAATATTGAAGCATTTCTTCAATGTTGTTTAAAATTCGTGGGGTATTTTTAGCCCCGTTTTTCTCTTTAATGAACAACGATAACTTTTACATCGCACAAATATTTTTTTTTGCTTGATACTTGTTTAGCTAAGGTGATTCTGTATTATAATTATGATTATTAACCCTTCGCGTTTACACGTTCTGGCTACAACACGCTGGTCAGCGAGGGTCGCAATGAACCGAGTCATGTTTGAACAATTGCCGCGTCGGCCGTATCGTTTCGAATGACTCGTAAAAATTCAGGATATTGGTTTGAACATTCTAGAATGCGACATTCTCGGTATTATACTTTTATCGAGTTTTAAAACGGCGTAAAACAATCAGCCAGGGTTCAATGCGTAAAAAAGCCCTTTTTTACTAAAAAAAAATCATACCTCTTGCAATTTTCAATTTTTTTAAATAACATTTTAGACTGATACCCTTGAGATACGATAGTTTAGGGAAAAAATAGCTCCATAGTGGGCGTTTCAAAAAAGTTATTTATTCTTATATCTGAAGAGCCATTTCGGAGTGAAATAAAGAACGATAATCATGAAAAATGCACGATTTATTATAAAAAGTGGCCGTATAGTAATTTTGACTTAAAATTGCGCTTGGGGTTATTTTGACCCCGGGTGACCGCGGGGGGTTAAAATGAAAAAATTGAAAAAAAACATTTGTCCCTGCATTGACCGTCTCTCTTATCGACTATTAACAATAAAACGATTAAACCAAAACGACGAAAACATAATTATATACTTTCAGCGATTTCGGGATAAAATCGTTTAGGATTATGGCAAAAAAGTTTCACTTGCACCGTGATTTAGTAAAACCGCACCTACGTTTTTTTCCATTTTATTCTAATTTAGTATTATTATAGAAAATAATAATAATTATAGAGCAGCCAACGTGGACGCGGATCTGGCGCTCTAGTGGTTTATTGATACCCAGTAGATATTTCGTATTGACCTGACCTAACCTGACTGTACAAGTGTTGACTTTCACACCAGACTGGATGCTTTGTTGCACACGTAGGTGTACACCCGTGTATACATCTTTACGATCGAAACTTTCAAACAAGCTCGTGCTCGCGGACGGTCCAGCTTGGAGCGGACCTTCAATGATGAAGCGTAGGATACGTCGGCAGGGTCCGTGTACGCAGAATCGAAATTTACCGCGTCCGGAAATAAAAGCTGAACGTAGGTAGACGCGGAATGGATGCGGGTGTAAGAGGGATGGCGATAGAGTCGTTGTCGCGTGAACGAGGGCAGAGGGGGCGTTTTACGGAGGGTGGTAGAGCTCGAGGCTGTTGGGACAGAGAAAGATGTTTGGAGTGTGGCATTGAGCGCGGGAGGGGAAGAGGTGGAACGATGTTTTTTTTGCATTTGTCTGCAAAATAGGACAATATTCAACATTTTTTTTCTCATGGAGGTATTGCGATGACGAGTTCGGGACTTTGCGCACAATTGATACATACTTTTGCCAAGTTTGAGTTCTTTTTTTTAGCATTGAAAATGCTTCTAAAGATGCAGTATAGGGGGTCTGCTTTAGCGAAATGTCACACGAAACTAACGCTACCCCTGCTCCACTGCCACTGTGTTGCAGCCGAGTGGGGAGAGCTGTGACATGTTGAATGCCTGTGATTGGTTGAAAAATGCTGCATTATATGTAGAGCCATTGGCGGTTACAAATTGTAGGTGCAAATTTTTATGTATACATTACAATGTTATCAGGATGATAATTAATTCGTATTCGATGATAATTGGAGAGAGAGAGAGAGATTTCGTTTGATGAGAGTTTGAGAGAGTTTGTGATAATGTGTGAGAGTTTGTGAGAATTTGTGAGAGTTTGTGAGAGTTTGTGTGAGAGTTTGTGTGAGAGTTTGTGTGAGAGTTTGTGGGAGTTTGTGTGAGAGTTTGTGAGAGTTTGTGTGAGAGTTTGGGAGAGTTTGTGAGAGTTTGTGAGAGTTTGTGTGAGAGTTTGTGAGAGTTTGTGAGAGTTTGTGAGAGTTTGTGTGAGAGTTTGTGTGAGAGTTTGTGGGAGTTGTGTGAGAGTTTGTGAGAGTTTGTGTGAGAGTTTGGGAGAGTTTGTGAGAGTTTGTGAGAGTTTGTGTGAGAGTTTGTGAGAGTTTGTGAGAGTTTGTGTGAGAGCTTGTGAGAGTTGTGTGAGAGTTATGAGAGTGTGAGAGTTTGTGAGAGAAAGAGAGAGAGAGAGAGAGTGAGAGAGAGAGAGCGAGTCCCGGGGGGCAGCCACCTCTCTCACCCCTCTCGCCCGGTCGGCTCACCCGATGAGACGAGCCCCCCGGGGAGAGAGGGGTGGCAGCGAGGGGGGCGGCACAGCGCGGGCAAGAGGAAGGGGGCGAGCGAGGGAGGAGTCGCGGCGTGAGAGAGAGAGAGAGAGGGGCGAGAGGGCAGATGGTAAGATGTACAGATGGAGAGCTGGACAGTTGGAGAGTTAGACAGATGGAGAGGTGGAGATTTATAGATTTGGCGAGTCGGAGTTCGTAGACTTGGAGATTTGGAGAGTTGGAGATTTGAAGATTTGGAGATTTAGAGATTTGGCGAGTCGGAGATTCGGAGATTTGGAGAGTTGGAGATTTGGAGAGTTGGAGATTTGGAGAGTTGGAGATTTGGAGAGTTGGAGATTTGGAGAGTTGGAGATTTGGAGAGTTGGAGATTTGGAGAGTTGGAGATTTGGAGAGTTGGGGATTTAGAGATTTGGAGATGTGGAGAGTTGGAGAGAGCAACTCATACTATTTGCATGTGCCTTTTTCTTATCACCCAAAAAGTCTGATTACATTTTCAATGCCATGAAATAGTTGCACTTTGTGTAATATCTGTAGATTTTTATCAAAAAGAATTGGTAGACAATGAAGTATTATTATTTAAACAAAGTGGCGTCGTTGATGTACGGCCAATCGGTCTAGGTGCTTCTGGCACTTAGGCTCATCTGATATGAACAATGAAACATGTGCTTTTGGTATAATAATGATCGGATGAGCGGAGAGTTTTTGAAATTTAGAAAATTACGAAAATAGCATGTCGTAGAAAAAAAAAGTTCGATTTTACGACTGAGAAAGAATTTTAATCGTTTGTTATTAACAAACGGATAAACATATCGATAAATCATCCGGTCATACGATAAAAAATGTTATATAAAAACTATAAACATATAAAAAACATATAAAACATATAAAAAAACGTTATGTAAAAAGAAACGTAAAAAAATGTTATAAACTCTGTTCGAATTTGAAGTGAATTGGACGAATAGATTTTGAGACACGATTTACACTGTTTCACGTAACATAGTTTGGAGAGGAATGCAAAAGAAGAAATAGTAAATCGCAACGAGGTCGTGAGTTGTTGCACTAAGCTTACAATAAAGTGGATGACAACGAATAAAATACAAATGAAATATACCATGAAATAAAAAGAATAATACAAAGAAGAAAAAAAACGAAAACCTAAGCGAACTTAAGCGAATCTCGGTCTAGGGATGTTCGATTTTCTGAAGAAAATCGATTTCAGGATCGTTTCTAAATCGGATGTCTGTAAATCGATTCTGCAACAAATCGAAACGTAAACGATCGATTTTTTTTTTATTAAATGGTATCAAAAATAAAGAAAAAAAAACGTAAAAGCTGAAACGTACGTGGAACGTTCGTAAATAGTATAAATTAAGCTTACAATAAAGTGGATGACAACAAATAAAATAAAAATACAATAAAAATAAAATACAAATGAAACACGATGAAATAAAAAGAAAATACAAAGAAACAAAAGGAAAAATCGAAAGCTTAAGCGAACTTAAGCGAACCGGACTAAGGATGTTCGATGTTCTGAAGAAAATCGAATTCGGGAACTATTCTGAAACGGATGTCTGTGAATCGATTCTGCAAAAAATCAAAACGTGAAAGATCGATCTTGCCAAAATAGATTTTTTAAATATTAAACGGTATAAAAAAATAAAGAAAAAAAAAACGAAAAAGCTGACACGTACGTGGAAGAACTAAACTGCACATTCTGAACAAAGAAAGGCGTACATCTTCAATCCATTAAGGCCGAAGTCTCTTGGTGAAAAAAAAAATGATTCGCGCCTCTTTCCTGGTTCGTTTTAGAAAGTCTATCGCGACTTTCGATCCAATACGTTACCTCCAGACAAAAAATCGATTCTCAAAAAAATCGGTTGTCGGAGAATTGAGACAAAAAATTGATTTTTTGCATCGAGAAAATCGATTGTTTCGAAGATCGATTCAGAATCGAACATCCCTATACCGGACTGAATCCATCATAGCCAGAAAAACTAAACAAAACGCAATCAAAAAGAAAATTCAAAAGTAAGAGATCGAAATCCAAAAGTAAGAGATGAGAGTCTTAAGAAATAGGGCGACGATTATGTAGCACGAGTCCATCGCGCTCCATCTAATTCTAAACTCGCGTTTTCAACGGCGACGGCCATTGTTGACACATTTTGCTCGTTCACCAGTCGTTCGCGGATTCTCCGAGCGATTGAGCTTTCTCTCTTTCCATCGCTCTGTTTAGCTCTTTCTTTCTATCCTCCTCTTGCTGTATATTTCACGCGCGGTACAAGTTCATCCTCTACGTTTTGTGAAGCGCTGCTTTTCGTGTCTTTCTTTCTCTCTCTCTCCCTCCCTCCCTCCCTCCCTCCCTCCCTCCCTCTCACTTTCATTGTATTGAGAACGCGAGAAGAAATAAGGAAAAAGCCAACAAAACAAACGTAGGGACGATTAAGGGCAAATGGGGAGAGTGTCAACGACGAGCCGCATACATGAGCCACGTCGTAACGATCGTAACATAGTTGCCTCCTTTCGTTCGAAGACACACTTTGAATGCTTTCATTGTTATTATTGTGTTTACTTATTCAGTAAAAAATATACACGAGGGCCGAGGGAGAAAATTCAGAATTGTCGATTAACGCGCTGTCCGGTGGGCACGTTTATCGACGTCGATCAATAAAATTGAATTATTGTCGTGCGGGACGAGGTCATCGAGCTTGCCGCGTCGTCCCCGTCGCCGTAACCCAAGAAAGCGTCCGTGCGTGTTCGTTCGTTTCGCCGGCAACGTGCGTGTATTTGTGTGTGTGTGTGTGTGTGTGTGTGAGTGCGTGTGAATCCCGCTTTCATTCTCAGCTCTTATCTCGCTTGTTGGAAGCTAGTGTATCACTCCCCGTACGGAAACCGCTTCTATAAATAGATTTCGCTTTTGTACACACGAGGCTCGTAAGCGTGTGGGTTGCCGTCGGTACTGCAGTGATTTGCAAGTAGATCGACAGTCGATAACGTGGCTAGCGTTTTTACCGTCAACCGAAATGACAGGAGCGCATAAGGGGCGGCGAAAACGGACGGTAATGTAATTCGAACCGCTAACTCGTCCACGGATGATACGTCGGGTGATTTTAATCGGCAATCGTTAACTTATCGACGGATGATAAATCTTTATCGGCTGTTAATTGTCTTGAATTTTTCGGAAAAACAAACTAGGTTTTAGATCTTGTATTTTTTTTTTGAAAAATTCAATAATGAATATAAATGAGGAATTCCACGCCATTTCGTCTGGCCCGCGACTCCGAACGTTTTTGATTTTCCTGATTTTTTTTGGTAAAATTGTACCCCATGCAAGGAATATCCGCACAAATTTTTAGATTTTTTATCGCTTCTCTTTTAGGAGTTGTAAAAAAATGATTTTTTAAATCATTTTTTTAAGTTCAATCGATTTAAATGATCAAAATCAATTTTTTTTAAAATAAAAAATCATTTTTTTTTCGTTAAATTCAGCACAAATTAAAAATAAACCGTTTCCGGCCTGTCGAAGCCGAATTGGAAATCACAAAATCATTAATAGCATTATTGGAGATTAAAATGATAAAACTGTTCTGAAAAAAATATGATTAATTCGAAAAAAAATAGAAGGAAAAATGGGCCCACGATGAGACTAGTCTTGAAAATCATAGAATGGGTCACTCTATTTTAGAGAATTTTTTGAAAAAAAATAAAAAATGACAATCATCTTTAAAAAAAATGGTTTTCACTTTAGAAGCAAAAAAAAAAAAAACGTTGACATTGATAATTGATAATTTTTTCATATTTTTGAACGAAAGTATGCTTCAAAATGAAAAAAAAATGATATATCGACATTTGTCGATATCTCAATTAGTTCAATAGTTATCAGCGTTTAAACGTTTCCAAAACTTCCCAAATCGACATTTTTTGGAAAATTCTAATTCCTAAAAGAGAAGGGAAAAAATCAGAAAATTTGTGTGGATATTCCTTTCGTGGGGTACAATTTCACAAAAAATTAGGAAAATCAAAAATGATCGGGGTCACGGGCTAGGTGAAATGACGTGGAATGCCTCATATACATTACAAAATATTCTCCATGAATACGAAATTATTCACGTGTTATTTGAATACGATAAACATGAAGTATTTCTTAAATTTACATTCAACGATTACTACACCCTATTTTCCCATATAAATCGGAACGAAAACATACGTCCAATTTTTTTCACAAGTGCCTCACTTCTTGTTGACAGCACGATCGCTGTCCCGAAAGTGGCAAGCCTAATCGATTAGCTCAGTAAAAAGGAACATGAAGAAAATAAGTGTTCCAAATGTGTGTTTCAAATTTCTTTATTATCCCACATCTCGAGTGATTTGTGCTAGACTGTTTGCTCTATGCTTATTTCTGTGTACACGCGTAGTATATCGTGACGCAGCAATCAGTTAACTCATTGTCACAACGGGCAATCGTTGAGAATAAACGTCCCAATTAATTGCTAGCTTGCCGACAATAATCGACCACGGTACCGAAGAAATTTAGTGCCAACGTTACGATGCCGGTACATCGTTGTACGTTGCTAGAAGAAAAAAAAACTACCACTAGTCACTGGCCACAATGTAACTTGCATTCTGTCGTCTGCTTGAAGTGTTAACTGCGATTGCGGGCACTCTCGTGATTTATGATTCGATTGGAGCATCACCCCTCGAACAATTCCTTCACTCGTGTGTATCGCAACTCTCATCGTTAGTAGTGAATCGTTTGTCGAGACGCGAGCACCCAGCAATATTGTCCGCACCCGCAACGGTAAAGCCTTTCTGTTCCGAATATTACGATTAAAAAAAAACGTATATGATAAACGATAAACGAAAAACCGATTAAATTTTCTCGTTAATTACTGATTTTAAATATTTTAAAAATAATCGGAAAAGAAGAGATAAATATTAAAAAATATAGGGAAGAAAAAAGAAAAAAGTATCGAAATATATTAAAACGAAAGATAACAAGAATTTTTAACATACGGAAAAAGGGAAAAAAACACTGCTAAAAATATAAGAAAAAAAGTGAAAAAAATCGTCAAATTTGGGAGTAAATGGAATTGGACCGCAAACGATCGACATCGCGTTGCTATGGCAGACTCGGCTGCTCTCTTGAATCTCGGCCAATTGATTAAGCCGCAACTCGATGAAAAAATTGCCATCGAACTGGTGCGACGCTTGTATGGTTTCACGGTGAAAAAAATAACCGAACTAAACGCTTACGATGATAAAAATTATCATGTTATTTGCGAGAGTGCACACGCGAATTCTCACGTGAATCACGTTCACGAACACGGCTACGTACTCAAGATACTCAATTCCCTGGATTCGCGAAACGTCGAGTTCGTCGAGGCTCAGAACGAGATGATGCTACACCTGAATGAGCACGGCATCCGGTGCACACTTCCGGTCAGAAATCTCCGCGGCTTCTTTTTCAGCCTGGAGAAGTTTCACGATCGATCCAACGAGGAGGGACACGTGGTTTGTGGAATATGCAAATTTTTGTGAATTTACACCTGCACGGAGAGAATTAAATGTTAAAAGTTACCGTGCAGTAACGGTAACCAGATGACAACCCTGAAACTTCGCTTATTATTACTGAGTAAAACACAGATTTTCACGAAAATAAAATAAAATTTCTTCTTCAGATAGAACATTTTACCAGATTTTCTAGTAAATTTTGATGTGTAACAAAATACGCAAAACTTAAATTTAAAAATATATAATATCAGCGAAATTTTACTGTGCATTTTATTATTTTATGCCTTTCAAAAATGTCTATAAAAAAGTATCGTCTTTATAACAGTTATTTTAAGATTTATTATAAAATTTAATGTGTGTTATAGGAAAATGTATTGTGCTCTCGGTAAAAATTATCGTGCGCGCTACCCTTCTTCTATAGTAAAATTTTAGCTACGTATTTGAAATTTTCTGTAACGTGAGTTAAAAAAAACTTGTCGCATACGAATTATTATGCTTTTCTCACTTGTCACCACATTGAAATATATCACGGTAATTTTTACCGTGAAATTCACGACAAAAATTACTTTTTAATTCTCTCCGTGTGAATGCGTCGTTTTTTCTTACTGGAATAATTTTTTTTAATCGAATTTTAGTCTACTGGAGTTTTGTTAAATATTACATGAAGAATTGAGTTGCTAAAAAAAAATGTTCGATTTTTTTTATTTAGAATTGATGTTTCGTAATAATTAAAAAGAATGCCAAAACGGTTTTTCTTTGAAATAATTCTAAAGATAATTATTAATTGTTTTTATATCACGATAATTCAAATTGTAGATTTTGGCGCGAAATGCCACGCTATCGGCGCTTGCGCTTGTGACGTCATCGTTCGAACGCGACCGAATAGGCTATGTATACGGCTTAAACGCGAGTGTACACAAATGTGAAATTTCGTATTATTTTACATCCGAAAAAATCTCGAACATTCTGAAAAAGCCGAAAACTAGTTTTTAATTTTCGCGCAACAATGTGTGAAAGTGGATTTGTGAAAGCAAATTCGAATAATATACCGACCGTGGATAACTGAACATTTTTAGGTTAGGATAGGTTTGATAAATTGTGTTAGTTATTGTCGCTACGTATCATAAGCATTTTGAGAAAGACGTATTAAACAAAAATATTTCAATACAGTTTATGTTATAACACGTTTACACTGACATCAAAGTGGTATTCACATAAAAAATAAGTGGACGATGATTTAAGGGTTGACACGTCGTGCTGCATCGAACCACAGATTTCGACGTTTTATGTCTTGTGGGACATTCAGAAATACCTATTAGGGG
This sequence comes from Ophion ventricosus, assembly GCA_963932345.1. Classification (NCBI taxonomy): domain Eukaryota; kingdom Metazoa; phylum Arthropoda; class Insecta; order Hymenoptera; family Ichneumonidae; genus Ophion; species Ophion ventricosus. The sequence continues at coordinate 8,761,426 of OZ010721.1, forward strand.
CACTTTTCGTCGTATTTATACGAAGAAAAATGAAACAAGACTTATACAATTTCGTCTTTGCCATTGTTGACAGAATACTCGTATTACACGAGTAGTTTGCATATCGGCTTTCGAACGGTGACGTCACAGAGCGCTCGGCTAACTTCGGATGCTCTCGGCGCGTTTTCGCTGAGTCGAACAGAACAACAATTTCAAAGTGCTATATCATTGTTAATTATTGAAAAAAAAGAAAAATATTTTGCTTTAAAAACCATACATGATCTTTACAATGAAAAAAAAATCATTTAATGACCCAACTGACCTCGACTAAAGATTTTAATCGATGACGTTTAACGTTAAGAAAACGTAATAATAACACTATGTAAAAAATTTCTTAAATTTAGATTTTCTTAAATTTCTTAAGATTTTTTTTTTCACTGCAATAACATTATTCATTCAACGCAAGGGAATATTTTGTACGAAAAAGCTGATTCTTATAGAAAAAAGTATCTTGGAATCTGACAGTATTTTATTAATAGTACATTGTGTACCAAGGAGACAAAGCCCCTGTCTCCGCGGTGCAAACGATTATTTATATACCAAAACCATGTTTTCCGAGCTTTTGTATTGTTAAATACATATGGCTGCAAGCATGTGCCGTAGCTGTGTTGCATATGTAAGGTGTATCGCACATGAAAGCTGTATCGCAAGCGCAGTGCGGGAGTGGAGGGGGTGGAGCGCCCCGTAGACACCAAACGTAGTTTTGAAATGTATCAGCATATACAAAAATGCGTCGTACGTCGATTCGTAGAGGTCTTTTGATTTTGATGGCAATATTTCGTGTTTCGTCTTTGTCGCGGCTTCCTTTAGATCTGGAGGCGTGCATTGGAGCCACTCATCGCTGCTATGTTTTTATATATCGCTCATGGTTTGTTTAATTTGTTTTATTAATGATTTATGTCGCGGCGAGATCGATGCTGCTTCGTTGCGGTGTCACGTGAAAGTGAGGTTGTGTTTCTTTCCGCAAATAACGCCTCAGCGTACACAATAATTCCGCGATCTAACGACTGAGGGCAGCACCTAACGACCGACAGCTGTTGTACAGGGACGTTTCACAAGTTTCTAAATCCTAGGACGTAAAATACCTCTTTTACGTACCGTTTACACGCATGAAAAAGAGCGAGAAACATGGTTGTGGTATATAATAGTACATTATGACACGAGGACGAAAAAACTTTTTCTACCGAGTGTGAGCACGAGCCGAAGGCGAGTGTCGCAATCACACTAGGCTAGAAAAAGTTTTTTCGTCGAGTATTATACGAAATTGTATTGTACGCGGTGTGAAAATGAGGGTTTTACGCACGAGAAGCGTTCATTATCGTACCGAGTGGAATAAAAGAATTTTTTTTTCTATTATCACTTTTGTTGATAAGGTCGGAAACTTTTCAAATGATCCTTGTATTGTTCATCGTTCCGTCATTTTTTTTCCAACTTGTAAAGATTCTTCTTTTCCCGTTTTTCGCATAGGTCCGTCTCCTGGTGTATCAGCCCGGTGCGACGTTGCATTCGGTGCCGTTAACGGCGAGCCTGTTGCGTGACGTTGGTCGTTTCGCGGCCCGATTGGACTCAATCCTCGCCGGTTTTTCGCATCCGGCGTATGAGTCTCGTACGAGTCTGTGGACGTTGGATGCGGTCCCGAAGCTCCGAGATTTCGCGTACGCGGTGAATAGTCGAGACGATCGGGAAATCGTTCTCGCGATAGTTCGAGAATTTGAGGACAAAGTTTTGAGCGTTTCTAACGAGCTCGATCGCGGTATTATTCACGGTGATCTGAACGAGCAAAATCTCCTCGTCGATGTGAATACCACGAGGATCACGGCGGTCATCGACTTTGGAGATTCTTACAGAGGATGCCTCATCTACGAGCTCGCCATTGCTCTCTGTTACATGATCGTTCAGGCCCGCGATCTCGCATCCGCCAAACTCGTTATCGAGGGCTTTCGAAGTGTCCGAGAGCTCACGAGCCTCGAAAAACGCCTGTTGAAAATTTGCGTTTGCGCTAGACTCTCCCAGAGTCTCGCACTTGGCGCTTATTCCCACACGAAGGATCCTCACAATCATTATTTGCTCGTTACCCAAAAGCCTGGATGGGAAGTATTGAGAAAATTGTGGCCAATCGACGAGCAGGAAATTTTGAGAATTTGGGGTCTCGCAGATGCGCCGGAAGATAGAGATTACGATTAAGATAGTAGTCTCGCCAAGGCATTTGTTTTATAGATTAAAAAATAATAATTTGGCTGACACATTCATGACACTCTTAAGGTAGCAGTCTCGCCACGCCACGTTGAAAAGTTTATTCTCCGCTCAATCGATGGAAGCTTCGAAATATTGCGAAATATCCTTATAATGTAGGTTGTACATCTGATCGGGATGTAAAAACTTATAAAGTAATGATGAAAACGCCTAATACAATGTTTACCTAACGCTCACTTTTATATCAGACTATCCATTCCGGCTACTAATACGTGAATACTCTGCGTATACGCATATGCACACACAACTGTAATCTAGTTCTAGTCTGCTCTAGATAATGGTCTGTGGATCACTGGCATATACTTTGCCTTCCAGAAAACCCCAACGAAAGAAGTCCAATAGCGTCAAATCCCACGATCTTGGTGGTTAATTCACATCGCTGCGGCGCAAGATAACACGACCATGAAACTTTGTCTGCAATAACTGCATTGTTTCACATTGCATTTTTATAATTTCTATGCGCTGCTGGATCGTTTAATTCGCCATGAATAAACCTCAATACTTCCTGATGCCAGTTGGTCAAAGATTAGTACTCTATGTTAGCCACTAAATAAATGGCGCGCAATCTAAAATGTCAGGTAATTTTGAGACACCCTTTAGTCAGTATCAGGTGGTACTGATACTTATTATTTCACAAGTATCACAAAATCATAAGCGAAAGTGCACGCTGTAAGCATAGCACTTCTATGCAGGGTTGCCAGATGGGTCGCTAACCTAGTCGTGCTCAGATGGCGCTGGAGTCGTCCAAAATCGCATAAGCCGACAAGCCCACGAGATAAGACCAAGTAAAACACATAACAAGGGTGCAAACAAAAAAATTACAAATAAACGAATTTAAATACGGCCTATTATACCAAACGATCATTTTTTTTATTATCATGAACAAAAATAATTTGATTAACATTTTAAAAATTTCATAGTTCCATTATATAAATTGAATTATTTATTTATTATTTTTTTAATAAACTTATCAACATTACTTTCAATGAAGAGATGATAGAATTTTTCACTTTATTTAGGAATTTACAACCTTTTGATGAAATTTTACCCAAGTAATTTTTTTTTACATTATAATATAATGTTAATAAACTTCTAACCTTTTGAAGAATACTGTACCTGGCACAGAGCGCCCATTTTAATCTGTTAAGTTAATACTGATATTGTTTACCTACAGATTTTTAGCAGTAAATGGTATTAAAAGTTGAAAACATGTTTTCTGCGAACAACCACAAACCGTTCGAAACGTCTTATAAAAATTGCAATTCCTCAGTTCCCTCATACAATGTCAAACCTTCGGTAATATCATCATCGCAGTTTTCGTCGTCATTGTCTTTACCTGTAACAAATGCTTGTGTGGCATCGTTGTAGAACTCGGTATAGATCTTCGAGGTGAAAAGTGTGTACATCTCTTCAGTCAGTTGAAATCCATTGCAGCAACATTTATCAACTCCAAATCGCAGTCTGGAGTACGGATTTGGTTTCTTGACTTAATTTTAACGGCATTCATGATGCTGAAAACCCTTTTCACCGCAGCATTTGCAAAGGGCAAGGAATAGATATATACAGGGTGGACCACGCAACGTGTGCACCTCTTTTACGACCAAAATATGCGTTGCACAAAAAAATGTTTTATACAAAAGTTACATGGTTTATAAGGCTACACTATGTTGTGCATTTATTTTTTTTATAGGTGGAGGCACTTCGAAGATTTGAAGGTCAACTTTATTTTTTCAAATGGAATGCTATATTTTTTATAGCGTAATATGATAGAGTATCGAATTCTGAGTAAAAAAGTATAGACCTTTTTATTAGCCCTAGAGTTAATAGCTAACGAGTAATTTCACTTTATTAATTTAAAATTTTCTTCACGTAATATCAAGTTGGAGATTCCAATGTACTACAAATTTCTGAATGGCAGTGTTTACATCACAGTGTTTATCAATATGAACGCATTTACCATATCACACACACTTATCATGATTCACAATCTTCTCAATGATTGTAATCCAGTATTAAAGTATCCTTCGGTGATTGTGTGTGATTATTATCAGAAAGATAAAAGTGAAAATGAATTTTTCTAATAGTGAAAAAATTGATATGCTTTTAGTGTATGGTGAGTGTCATAGAAATGCAATAAGAGCTAAAGCTATGTATGCCGAAAGATATCCTAAACGGATTCAACCATCTCGAACCGTATTTGAGAGAATGTGTAAATCGCTTCGAGAAAATGGAAGTTTTAATGTTAACAAACGTAGCGTAAGAAAAACTGCCACTTCTGATGAGAATGCTATTGCGGTCTTAGCAGCCGTAATAGAAAATCCTCGTATTAGTACGCGGCAGATTTCACGAGGTTCTGGAATAAGCAAAAGCAGTATTCTACGAATTCTGCATAAAAACAAATATCACCCCTTTCACCTTGCACTTCATCAGGAACTCTATGGAACGGATTTTGAAAACCGCGTTTTGTTCTGTCAGTGGTTCCTACATCAAATAACTCAGGATAATTCTTTTCTGCAAAATGTGTTGTTCACTGATGAAGCAACGTTTACAAATCGTGGGCAGATCAATTTGAAAAATATGCACGACTGGGCAGCGGAAAATCCTCACTGGATGAGAGAAGTCAACCACCAACATCCATGGGGCGTTAATGTATGGTGTGGAATACTGGGCAACCAATTGATTGGTCCATATTTTATTGAAAATCGATTAACAGCGCAGAAATGCGCGAACTTCTTGAATAACGATTTACCACCTTTATTAGAGAATGTGCCATTGAATATCCGTGCACGTATGTGGTACCAGCATGATGGTTGTCCTGCACATTACGCGCGTATTGTAAGGGAACTACTGGATACAAAATTTCCCAATCGATGGATTGGTCGTGGTGGACAAGGTGTAATATGGCCTCCACGCTCACCAGACCTTACACCTTTAGACTATTTTCTGTGGGGCACATTAAAAGATACAGTGTATCGTAAAACACCAACAACACCTGAGAATATGAAACAACGTATTCGTGAAGCTTGCATTACACTAAGTCCGGATATGATTCAGAATGCAGTTTCTTCATTATTTAATAGATTGCATCACTGTATTGATGCCAATGGACATCACTTCGAACACTTACGTTAATTGCGATAAGACACTAGTCACTCACTGTACTCAAGGTAATAAAGTGAAATTACTCGTTAGCTATTAAACTTTAGGGCTAATAAAGGTCTATACTTTTTTACTCAGAATTCGATACTCTACCATATTACGCTATAAAAAATATAGCATTCCATTTGAAAAAATAAAGTTGACCTTCAAATCTTCGAAGCGCCTCCACCTATTAAAAAAATAAATGCACCGCATAGTGTAGCCTTATAAACCATGTAACTTTTGTATAAAACATTTTCTTGTGCAACGCATATTTTGGTCGTAAAAGAGGTGCACACGTTGCGTGGTCCACCCTGTATAGGAAATCAACAAAAAAATGGAAATAGGAAATAGGAAAAATGCAAATTAGGATTTTTTCTAATTTGGCTATTTGGCTAAAGTATTTTTTTGTTGTGAAATTGCCGAGTGGCCCAAATTTCGTATAATAAAAATCTAAATCGCCCAAATTGCGATAATCGCATAACGTCCAAATATGGTCGCAAGTTAGCGCTCCAAGTCGCCCAAATTGCGATATATCGCCCAATCTGGCAACCCTATACGTGATACAACAACGGTACTAAGTTTTATCGTTGTATGATGGTACCTTGGTTACGCGAAGTGTTTCGCTTGAAGTCACCTGGTGAATCGTCGGCGCAATACATTCACGTAGTGTCTTCCCGACCAGAACATTGCTATTTCCTGACAAGGCGATCTCGATTTTAAAAACGACGAACCACCTGTTTTACTTTTTTGTCTCATTCATTCTGTTAATACTAGTTGTAATACGATTATTTATGATAAGCATTTTTCTGGATTTTTTTTCAAAGTTTTTCGGGAATAACAAAAAAGGTTGACGAAAAGAACTAAAGCAGCCGATATCAAGCAACAAATGAAATAATTATCGCGTGCTTTTATCTCGTTTTGATTGCACTCTAATAGTTATTACGATTGGAAAGTAATTTTAACCCTCAATCTGTGAAGGTATTTGAGGCACCTTAATCCCGTGAACCTGGGTCACTACCAAACCAACAATTGTCAATGAAAAATTCTAAAAGAATTCATGGCCAATCTTTAGGCCGTACTTCTCAAGGGGAAATAGGGTTTTTTTCTTATTTTTAATATTTTTTTCAAAATTAAATAGCAACCTGCGAAGAAAATGATTTGGGCAGGACGAAAACGACCCAGGTTCGGAGATTGAGGGTTAAACGTTCATATATGTAGTCTCGACGCACTTTAAATATTATAATACTGGCTTGGTGCATAGGCCATACATCAAACGAGATTTCGGTTTCACTTTGGAGTGTCGTTTATCTTGTGACTCTGTACAATCTTGAGAGTCGTCAAGATTAGATAAGGCTAATCGACTTGATGCTCGATTTTATTGGTTCTGAAGCGAGCTGCTTTTTTACCACCGGAAAGAGTGGCCAACAAAGTCAATGCTATGATCCATTTTGTGTATCACGTTGAAGTTTGTATCGTTGTATTTGAATGGAATTTTTTTTTTTTCATCCTTAACTTTGTCAACTTTTTCAGCCAATTTGGCTACGAAAATTGGTCGTTTTTTAGAACTTTTTAAATGTAGATTTTTTTAATAATAGAAAAATTAAAGGAGAATAAATAAAGGAAAATTCTTTGCATTTGATTGTCATTATTATTATTAGTATTCGATCATGTAAATTGTTAACCCTTCGGGGCCACACTGGGTAGAATCGACCCACCGATCAACTTTTGGCGTAGATATATAATAATTCCCGGCTTCGAATGGGACTGTATTCACCATCTTACCTGGAGTTTGAAGTATCCTCATACCATAAAATCGACCGTCTTCACATGTCGGAATAAGTACTTTTTTTGGGACGCGCACTATGCTACTATTTGTTCTCAAAAGTATCATATCTAAGGAGTATCACGTCCAAATTTCAGGTACAAATGTTGAAAATTCACGGAACTATGATTTTTTGAGCAAAAAAGTGTCTATTTTGCGTCTTCACCTCTTTATGAATTTTTTTAACATATCGCCATTTTATTTCTTATAAATAAATTTTTCGTACATCATCTAGAAAGTTCAAAGCATGTTCCGTAATTTTTTGAACCACTTCGGACGGATAGTTTGGTCACAATACTTTGTTTGAAAACTGACTGGGTAGAATCGACCCAGTGTGACCACCGTGATTGAATTTGGAGGTGTGACCACGATGGGTTATTAATAATAATGCTACGTTGAGATCAATATTATCAATATTACAGGCATTATTGTTCCGGTCTAGATTACTATTATTTAATTTTTACTATTATTATTTGGATACAAAATTCAACGTGATTATTCTGAAGGATCGTAATGAAGCAACCATGTGTCAATTATGCAGTGATATACATCCTCTCTTTATTGTTATTGTTAATATTATTAATTATTTATATATAGGCAGTTACATATGTACATATAGATGTAGTGAACAATAATAATACTCTTTGTTTAATCCATATTGCGTGTGTCATAATTTTACATAGCGGCATCGTGGTATCGTTTATATATATATACAAAAATGTCCACGCGTTCCTTTTATTTTTCTTCTTTATTTCGCATTACCTTCTTTTAGTCGCTAGCAATTACAATATCATTCGCGGGGCTGTGCGAAAATGTTTTTTCCTTTTCATTCGTTTCTTTCGCAGGGCGTATGCCAGAGACACGCGATTTCAACACTGGGAGAATTAAAGGTACGTGCACCATTCGATTAATTTGTTTGGGTTATTTCGCAAATGCTCGTGCGAGCGAGCATTAAACTGCTCTTTTTTTTTTAAGTACATCAGGTCTTGCGGAATTAAGAACGATTTTTGTTTCGTCTCGTTTTTCATTTCGATATCCTGTACGTCAGCTTTAATGTGCTATATATGTTTATAGTGGGTGACGATTACAAGGTGGCCATGTGTTCGTTAAGGGTCTTGCGCGGAGATTCTGCGACCGAGAAAAATATGATTTTTTATCGTTTTTCGACGTCTCTTCGAAAAAAATTAAACGTATGTTTGTGATGAGTTTGTTATTAATAATAATGCTACGTTGAGATCAATATTATCAATATTACAGGCATTATTGTTCCGGTCTAGATCACTATGAGTATTTGCCAGAAAAAATTGAGCATTCAAGAAAGAAGTCGAAATTCCATTTCAAGTGAAGCAGGATGAAGTACAGATCTAATGAATATCAGAATGAAGAATAGAACAATTAAATTTCGAATACAAAATACTCCTGGAAAACTTTCTTTCTGCAACCCGTCACCAAGAAAAAAAATATTTAAAGATGCATTTTAAAGTCGATAAATGGAATTGATTTCTATCAAAATAAACTTTCAGGAGTGTTTAGTATTCGTAATTAAATTATCTTCAATCTTCTGAACTCAGAATGGAATTTTAACTTTTCCCCGAATGCTCAATTCTTTTTGGCAAATACTAGTCATCACAAAAGTACGGTTCATTTTCAATTTCGAATATGGAATTCAGCTCCGGGGAACTGCCAGCAACTCGAACATGGAAATTATGCAGAGATTCCAAGCAAAAACCCTCAGAATTATTGCAAACGCCTCTTGGTACGTCACAAATGCAAATTTACATAAGGACCTCAAGATTGACGCAGTGAAGACAGTAGCACAAAAGTTGTGTACAAGCTACGAGCATAGCCTCGGTACCCATCAAAACCCACTGGCATTCAGCTTGTTGGACAGAAGAGCAAACGTCAAGAGGCTCAGGCAATTCAAGCCGCTGGACTTGAGACAGCGCTTCCACCTCAGTTTCGTCCACAGTTTTATACTGTGTTAAAACTAACACAGTATAAAAAACATTTTCAGCGATAAATAGAATAGTGCACATCAATGGATGGCCTTCTAAATACGAAAACTTGGCGTTAGTCGAAGAAAGCGAAATTATTTAATGTCATGACACATAACAGCTTATAATTGTGAAAGTAATAGCGAAAAAAAAATTAAGAGGACCAAAACCATTAAATATCATACTGTTCTCGGTCGCAAAATCTTCGTGCCAGGTACTTAAAAAATACATGTCCACCTTATAATTGTTATCCAATACATACACACAGAATATATAGTGTACATATAGTCGTATATAGTCGGTGCAAAATTCCGACCACTTAACAGCGAAATTTTGCAACGGAGACGCAGAGATCGGTAGCGACGAAAATAATATTCATACGTATACGCGTACTCATTTTTATTCGTGTAAGTTTAATTTCGAGCGTTTCAATCATCTTAAAATCATGCGAATGCCGTGATGCGATCGAATCTCGTGCCCGTCGAAAAGCGTCAACAGAGTAAAAAAAAACCAGTAATCATTGACAGTTGTACTGGAATCAGATATGGTACAGGATCGTAAAAGCCCGAAGGGTCATAAAAAAGAACATTGGAATATTATGTGTATATGTACAGGGTGATTCACAACTATTAGGATTTCTTCTGTGACTGTGCACGCCTTGAGCACCGGCCTATTGACGAAATTGACCGAAATATTCGAGTTCAAAGTCCGACGCCAAGTAAACAATCTCACAGTAGTTGCTCACGAGCGTTTTTTTTCTTTTCTTAAAGTCTTAAATAATAAACGAAAATAATTTAATCGTATTATCGAGTTGCAAAGCGATTTTCTGTGGTCATTTTTTTTAAACAAAAAAAGCGCAGCGTTATTTTAATATGGCCGGTCAAAGTATAGCCTCAAACGTAAACAATTACTTCACTTTTGACTTCCTGCGATTTGGCTATTGGATTTACCTCCATGGTGGATTGTAAAGATACTACTGCAGTGAATGATTTATTTTTCTGCTTTTTTTTTAGTTATGTAAACTCTTTTTAATACCAGCTCCGGATTGAGATTTTTTAAGGTTGTGAGAGTGACTGACAAATTTCGAGAAGGAATAACTCTAATTTTCAGAGCATACTTTTTACGAGGCACGTCTGAAATTATATTATACATTAGCTTTTGCCCGCGACTTCATCCCCGTGGATCTCGAAATAAATAGAAATAGAAATTGAAAACGTAAAAAAAATAAGTAGAAATACATGAGCTGCTCATCGTCCTCGGATTTCCCATACAAACTTTGATCCCCTTATTTTACCCCTTTAGGGGATGATTTTCCAAAAACTCTCAAACACGTAATTCTTAATTTCCAATCAAAAGGCAATGACCAATTTTCATGGATTTTACTTAGAAAACAACGGATTTTCATACAAACTTACATCCCCCATTTTACCCCCTTAGGGAAAGAATTTCGTAAAATTCTTTCGTAGTGGGTGTTTACGTCACAAAAGCAACCTGCTTTCCAAATTTCATGTAATTAGCTTCAGCGGTTTCGACTCGGTGTTGATGAATCAGTCAGGACATGTTCTTTTTATATATAGAGAAGAATATTGTAAATAACAGAAATAACTTTTAATATTCCTCGATTTATGCTTTACGAAGATACAAACTTGGAGAGAAAAAATTTTGTGCAGTGAAGCGCCGACTACGCACTCGGATCGTTGGCCTAAAGTGAGTGATTTTCAGAGCCAAAAACGACTTTAAAAAAAAACTTTGTCTTTAAGTAGCTCATGGAACGACAATTAACGTTTTTTATCCGTCTTGCACCCTGGCATAGAGCACAATAATCCAGTGATTCATCGTTTTTTAAATTTTGTCCATTGTTATCAATGTATTTTGATAATGTTTACTACACTAGTAGAGGTTCTGCCTTAGGCCGCGAGGGGGAGCAAAACTTTTGACGATCGCGAATTGTTTACTACTTGGACTTTGAACATGAATATGTTGGTCAATTTTTTGTGCACATTAAACAAAAACGTCTCGTCGCCAATGACACACCCCATATGGTCACAAAGTGAACCCGGATAGTTTTAAATAACCCTTTATGTGTCTGTATTTATATATATATACATACACAGGCAGTCCTCGAGTTACGTCGTTTCGAATTAAGTCATTTCGAGTTACGTCAAGTAACAGTTTGACACCATTCCTCAGTAAAGCGTCAATATTTTCGAGTTACGTCATAGCCAGGACAGAAGTCTTTGCAAGTTTGCAGAATGCGATGAATACTTTTGAGGAAACGTTCCAAATTTTGAAAGGAGTCCTAATGTTAATAACAAAATTATTGCTACCTATCAGTGTTATCGAGATGTGTATGAAAACAAGAAAAAAATTACCTTAACAAACTCCAATTGATACGTCTTTCAAACCAAATGTTTAGTTTTCATTGGGCTTCTTTCAATTTTTTCAATTTTGAACAATATGCCAATTACACATACACTGCCGGCCAAAAGTTTGGATACACTCGTCGAAATTTCTTACCGCACTCGAAGTTAAATAGCGGACTAAAAAATAAAGATAATTGAATTTCCCAAGTGGCGTTTTAAAGAGGATAAGTTTACCTTTATTTTTCTTTTTTTTAGAAAATTCTCTACGATTGTTTTTCTTCCCAGTACGTACTTTTGAACGTGGCCAATTTTTCCTCGGTTTTTTCCATGGTAAACTTAAAAAGGATATCAAAAGCTACATTTTTGTTTTTTTTTTAGAAAGTCTCGTACGATTTGTTTCACTTCAGTATTGTATTTTTAGATAACAAAGACATGTTTTAGAAAAAATGGTGTCATCGAAGAACTATAGGTTACAGAGGAAATGTCAAAGTTGCATGGATTCACACTGGAGTGGCTAGAATTTTTTTAGAATTTGTTTTGGATATTTTTCTTTTTACCATTTTTGATTGGAACTTTGATGAGTGGAGAGGCTCCACTTGGGAAATATGGGCTCTAGAACCATATATTAAAAAAGGAAATTTGTTTACATTTTCATTTTTAATTAACTACAATTTTTTTAGATTTTTTGTTTTTTGAAAATGAAAATGAAAAAATGAAAATAAATTTATCTTTAATTCTAAAAAAATTGTAGTTAATTAAAATTAAAAATGTAAACAAATTTTCTTTCTTAATATATTGTCCTAAACCCCATAACTCCCAAGTGGAGCTTCTCCAGTCATCAAAGTTCCAACCGAAAATGGTAAAAAAAATGTCAAAAAAAAATTTTGAAAAAATTCTAGCCACTTCAGTATGCGCCCCTGCAATTTTTTACCCTCTTTACATTTTTTCTCAAATCCTATAGTTCTTCGATGATGCCTTTTTTTTCAAAAACATGTTTTTTTCAGCTAAAAATGCAATACTGGGGCAAAAAAAACTTACGCGACTTTCTAAAAAATGAGAATGTAGGTATTGATGTATTTTTTAAGTCTACCATGGAAAAAACCGAGGAAAAAATTGTACACAAACTTTGAAGTTAATTTTCGACGGCCTAAAAATGGGCACGTTCAAAAGTGCGTACCGGGGCGAAAAAAATCGTAAAGAATTTTCTAAAAAAAGAAAAATAAAGGTAAACTCGTTCTCTTTTAAACGCCACTTGGGAAATTCAATTATCTTTATTTTAATCTAACGCTATTCAACTTTTAGTGCGGTAAGAAATTTCAACTAGTTTATCCAAACGTTTGACCGGCAGTGTATATGTAATAATTAAGGGCATAATACCAATAACACATAATTATAAAATTTGTAATCAATATAGAGGTATGTATACTTAGACTTGATAATAAAACATGATTTTATGATATAAAATGCAGCTTTATTAATTTATATTAAAAGTCGATGTAAAACCTTGCACCTTCATTTTCTATGGAAATGTATGAAAAAAATTCTTTCGTCTTATGTCGTTTCGATTTACGTTGCATATTTCGCGACCCTAACATGCTGTTAATACGAGGACTGGCTGTATACGCATACATTTCTTTTTCTTTTCACTATTACGATAGTTATGCACGCGAGCCCTGTACCAAAGTAGGCCACATCACAAATCCTTATCAATGATTGATAGTCTAAAAAACTTTTCCTGCAGTTTCATTAATCGAATATATTTCTTTATTTTTGACGCCTCGCAAGCTCGAATTTATCAATCTTCTTACAAGAAAAATATTTCCGATAGAGTGTACAGAAATATATCGACGGTGGCGAGATGAGTCTTTTCGCCGAAGACGTTGTACCGTGCAATCGAGTCGATTAGCACAATGTCAAGCTCGCAACGGATAATTGCAATTATACAATTGCAATAAAACGACCTGCCAAAATGTTTTTCTGTTTGAGTTTGGGTTACGAACTCTTCCGTTTTTTTTTTTTGGAAACGGGATGATGCACCACGGCTTTATTCGCACGATTTCAAAGTCACGTGATCACCTCGAGGGCTGTCAATCGACAATAATTTTCTAGCTTTTTATGGGCCTCGGTCAATTGCAATTAAAGAATGTTCATTTTCCACGAGATTGTAGTTCACATCGTTAGAATGCAATTTTTTTTCGCAATTATTCGTTACCCAAATCCCGCGATAATTTTTTAAGTTGCTTGTTTAGAGATTTATAATTTAAATTTACAAAAAACGATTTTATAAAATAATAAAAAAGTGCAAATAAAAATATAGGAAAGAATTTTCTTTGAGTTCCAACGATGCAAACTTCAGGATCATCATTTTACCTGTATATCTCTCTCGCTCTCTTTTGTAGACTCCTTTTTTTTCTACGTGAATCCCCGTCTCTCATACTCATCAATCAAACGCGAATCAATCATCCTCCGTTAATATTCGTTTAACAAAATATTGTATTACGTATTACCCAACGTACACTTTATTGCTTAGGATTTATCGGCTTAAAAGTTACGATTCCCTTGAGAGGCTTGGTTTTTTTTTGTTCTCATTCCTTCTCCCCCCCTCCCTCTCCAATCGCTTTCATCAGGCGTACAATAGTTTATCCAGTGTACTGTGATATTGTTAATACTAATCCAATATATTATAATAATTCTTGCTTTATCGTTAATGACAACGTGATAATCGATAGTTTACCGGAGGGAAGAAAACGACGAGGCATTTTATCAATAAAATGAAAAAAAGATAAACAAATAGCAATAAATATGACCTAGCGTAGAAGTTGCCGATTTTCGAGGGTTAAAGTATCGAACGATTTAACGGATTGTTTGACCGAACGATTTATATATATAATTAGTTTATCGTTGAGAGTAACAATAAATTGTCGTTGATCCTAAAAAAATTGTCTCACACCGGAAATGATCTACGAAGATTACAAAATTACCCTTTCAGTCTTGAGAAACAATTTTTTTTTAAATGTATTACCCTTAGGAATGAACGAGTCGCACGATGTATCGTTTCATATTTTGTTCTTTTTTTTTTTTTTCACAATCTACAATAAATTAAAGAACTTAATGTGATTTTTCTCACGATAAAGCATCGAGATCAACGATGTTATCGTGACGGGACATACTTTACGTATCCTGCATTAATAATGTAATAATAATTATAATAGTCCTTTTAGGACGTGCCTAGTCGATAACTATATTCAATCATTTTTATTTATCTTTAACAACGAATTATTCATCCCTCTTTCGCACTCGCTCTCTCGTATTACTGTCTTTTTATTATAACGCTACGACAAAAGAACAAGAAGTATATACTTTCGAGGTACCGACCTTAATATGGGCATCGTAGAAGTGGCCGCAAAATAATTATTTGTATCATATATATATATATGTATGTATATATATATATATAAATCGAATGTCCAATGACGGTCAATACTGTCGCCTTTTTCGTCACGTTGAATTATCGTCGATATCCCTTCGTGTCATTTTTTTGTTTCAAATTGTTTTATCCAAATTTCACTCTTCAAAAAAAAAAATATGACGACGTTTGGTGTAGGGTTTTTGTATTTTTCTTTACTTCGACGTTCTTAGCGACAGGTTTCGCAGCAGTCCTTCTGATAGAGAGGAACCCGACACATGTTCATCAGCTTAACTTTGTTGCAGAGCTGGGAATGGTCCTTGCACTCCCCTGAAAAGAGAATGCGATTTTCTGCTTTTCTGGATTGTATACATTTTTTGAATTCATCGTGAATTTAATTGACTTAAGGAGGTACGATCATGGGGACGAATCTAACTTCCGGGCCTGAAATTTTTATACGATGTTGACGGAATACGTTATGCACCCTTTGGGAAAATTTGAGCTTTATTGACCGTTCAGTTTTTTCGTAATAAAATTGCAAAGTCGAGTACTTTGAGCTAGTGAAGCACGTCGTCTTATGGAGACGGTCGACCGGAAGTGCGGTGATCACGGTTTTGCCGCTTACGTATCCAACTAAGGTCGGTGGAAAACTGAAATGTCATAAATTAGACATAATAGATATTGTAAAAAATCGAAAATTCGTACTTCACCGTGTAGTTAAAACTACATTACAAAACTGTTTCAACTTCCGGTTGAATATTATCATAATGACGAAATAGTACCCATAGACTTGCCAACGTCGGGCGTAACAGCTGATTCGTTTGGCGAGCATAACCTAGCTCTGTAGCGAGATTCTGTTAATCGATAGCGACAGTTTTCATTGTCGCTGACTAGCGACAGCCAATCGCATGCACGATCAGAAGAAAGGCAGCCTCTTATTGGCTGTCGCTAGCTAAAGATAACGAAAAGGTCGCTACCGAGTTACAGAACCTCGCTACTGCTTGGAAACCGTCGTGAAGACTCCAGAGTCGTTGAGGATCTAATTTTTCAGCTTTTTTTTTAGTAAATATGCAATAAATAAAATATTTACCACAAATTTGGCACTTTGGAATCGACAATACGAATATTCATTATAAGTTCACATCAATCAGAACACCCGTGGGCTAACATAAATTTAGTCTCTTTGTTGACCCTGAGGGAGTAGTTGTACCTCCTTAAATTGTTGGATTACCCGTGAGCGGGGGGGGGGGATATTTACCGGAAGTGCGATGGCAAGGTTGTCCCCTGCACGTCTTCATGACCGGTGGCCGCGGTATGTCACGGCACGCGTTTCCGGCCGGTTTCTTCGTACCGAACCAAACGCACTGCAGTATTCGGTACTTGATTCCGTCCTCCTCGCAGGAAGCGGTGCACTTGGATCGTAAAAAAAGAAAGTATTGGTTTATTAATCGTTCATGCTTTTTTTGTTGTTATCTTTGATGTGCGATCTTGATATTTTAAAAGTTCAACTTGTTGTATTTCGTAGTTTTGTAGCCACGGGTTTTAACTTGAATTCGCAACAAAGATTTTGTAAAAATTTGACCCATATCGAGCGAGTTATGACGACTTTTGTGAAGGGTCATAACGCTCACTGCGTTACGGCGAACCGCCTCGCTGCGATTCATCCCTTTTTTTGCCTTTTTCTCGAAAGCATGTTTTATGAAACGGCATAAGTTTTATTGCGAAATATATTTTCGATTGGTGGAAAATCGAACTTTTTCGTCGACAGCTTGTCATTTGAGTAATTTCGAAAATTTCAAATAAGTATCCGCTCATACGAACGTTTTGTTATTACACGAGAAATACATATTCTTTTTATTTTTCATTTGAGATGACTTTAGTTGCCAGAACCACCCTACATCGACTGGCCATGCAGCAACGGCAGCACTTTCTTAAAATAATTATAACTTCATTGTTTATCAATATTTTTCAATAGAGAAAAAATTCAAACTTGGCAAGACTATGTATCAATTGTGTGTAAAAACGCGACCTCGTCAGCACAATGCGCTCAGCAGAAAAAAATCTTGAAAATTGACCTGTTGTTTAGGCCTCAAGATTATGCAGACCAATTCGACTGGAGAATTTGATTGGTTCCATCGATCACTTTGTTTATATATATCAATTAACCCAACCAATCGACTGATCTAGAGTTTGTTCAATATGTTGGAGGAACAATAATTGGTCGAGAAAGAAATCAGTTTACCTCGGACCATTCTCCAACCCTCCAGACACCTTTGCAATTATCGTTGTAACATTCCTGACGCTGAGGAGGCCTTATTCCGTCGTCGCATTTGTTTGAATCGAGTATCGTAATCTTTTGGGTCCCGTTATCGCTGTCCCCTGTCAAACGACAGCTTATTTCACGCCTCTGCATTGCTGCATTCGAAACAAGACAAAAAAGTTGTTTATTGATTATTTGCTAATTTATCGGGGACCAGAATATCGCAAAGTAACATCGGAATTACTCGTGATATCAGGTCGATATATGCGAGTCATAATTACCATTAATTAGTCTTCATCCATAAATACTATAACATTGGTATTAGCATCATTTTAATATTATGTATTGTTCGTACAATATTAAAAATAAATTCAATCTCGATCTATAAATATCACAATATTTATTAGTCCGAGTAATATTCATTGTTTTATGTGTAAATATGAGCATGAATTGATAGTCGAACAGTAAATAAAAAAATAAATTCTAATATCGAACTTGATATTCGTTTATTAATTGATTAATTGATTAGTTTATCGATTAAATTATGAATTGACATTAAATCCAATAGTGTAATAATAGTAATATTAATTATATTTATTTACGCTAATTATATGTATTTACTCATAAATTTTATAACATTAATCAGTTTCGGTTTGTTAATTACATTAGCATTATGGTTGTAAATCTATAATTGCATTATTTACTTTATCATTGTGGAGAATTAATCGTCATATGATAAAATCGGAATTTATGTTGGTCCAGTATTAATGGGAATTACGCTTATTTTATTAAATTATCTAATTAAAATATTATAAAATATAGATACATATATAATTTGAATATACATGTCAATCTAATAATATAATAATATTAATTATGGTAGTATACTATTCAAGGGGGGAAAACCGTTTACAATGTTAAAAAAAATCGATTTTTTTTCACATATTTCGAAAGTATAATATATTGAGAGTATATTGGAAAATTGAAAAATCGAAATATGAAATATTTACGAAGTTATAGCACATAGTCGAGAGCGCGCCGGGGCCGCATTATGTGAACTAGGGAAACTTTGAACGCGACTATCTCGAAACTCCGTTTTCAAAAACTGCTCATGTTCTGGCTCAAAAAGTTATTGATCGATCTGATTGAAATTTTGGGAGGTTTCTCACTATAACATTATCGGAAGGATATACCTACAGTTTTACGTTTATTGCGCAAATAAATTACTTTTTTGGGGTAAAAATTGTTGAGAAAATGGTCAAAAATATGAAAATTTGATTTAAAAGCCTACCTAATTTTTAATTTTATACTTTTTTATATTTTTATACGTATATCCTTCCCCTACACATTTTAATAATCGAAGAGTATTTTCGATTTCTGTTTCAGTTCAATATAAAAAATCAGACAGATAGAGCACTTTTCGATAGCAAACAAAAGACGTATAAAGGAATACCTTATAACGTCGCCATTTTGTTTTGTTAAAAAAACTTTTAACATTTGAAAGTTGTAACGAGATAAGGTCAAAATTTCAAAATGATGCGATTATTTTATCACCTTTAAAAAAAATCATGAAAAATGACTCATTTTCGGGCGTCTAAAGGTTTTTCCCCCCTTAATATTAAATGATTACTATTAAATTTCATGAATAATTGTACTATTAAATTTCTTGGCGGACTAACCGGTTTTCCAGTTGAAGCATCGAGAAGACTCGCAATGTGTCCATTCGCCGGTGTGCCATTGCGGACATCGGCCAGCCCCGCAGGGCCGAACTTTCTGCGGTACCGGAAATCCCGCGTCTTCGCAAAGCGAAGCACCAATTACCGTTCTCGATATGACGCGTGTCGCGTTTCTGGATTGATGGCTCGGTCGTACCGTACATTGAGCTCCTCGCATCTGAAAATCGATCGCACGAAAATGAAAAAATTGCTTTATCATTGGGCAGCTACGGATCGAATTTTCGTTTCTTTTTGGACTTGGGCAAAGGAACGATCGAAAGTTTTCGTATCGACGATCGGTCCTTGTCATGCAATCGGAAAGAACGCCGTCTTACCTGAAATCCTCCTCCTCCACAGGTCTGCGAGCATTTGGACCAATCAGTCGTGATCCATTCGAACGTCAAGTTATCAGCTGTACCTACGAAGATGTCGTGTTTTATTGATTTTGAAAATTTGTGATGTTCGGTCATGTGATGTAAAGTATGAAAAAATTTTGATTTTTGTTTTCGGCGCTCATGTGTGTCTCTAACGAATCCGCTCGTCGAGGGTCTCGAAAAAAAGGCGTTCTCTTTCCAATGGCCACTGGGTCGGCATTTTGTATTTTTTTCGAAAATAAAAAAATGGATTCTCGTACCTACAGATATGTAAAATGAACCCTCCAAACCGCGCTTTTATTGCTTTATCGGTATTGGTAAAAAAAAATCCCAAAAAAGTATTGTTTCCTGACCATCCAAAGGTATACGAGATGTGTAAATTATGCTAATGAGACTGGCCACGTAGCGTTCGATCTGTCAACAATTATGGGACGCAGGACTTGGAAGGGCGACAGGTGAACATGTGATACGCCTTCAGTACGAGTTTCGATTTTTTTCGTGAAACAGTTTTTTCTAGTGCGTTCCAAAAATGAGTGACATCAATTTCGAGCAACGGTGTGCTATCAGGTTTTGCTTCAAACTTGGGCAAAGGGCAATGGAAATTTTTGCAAAACATCAGCGGGCCTACGAAGACAGCGACAAAATAAAACTCACCATGGCTGTAAATATTCATAGTGCCGACGATCGCAGTCCCGTTCGCGGGTTCTCTGTTTTCGAAAGCCAATGAAGCTGCACCGATCGCTGATTTATCGATAATTGTGTCCTTCGACGAGATCTTTTCACTCGATGATCCAGATTTCTTTTCCTCCTCGATCATCTCGTCATCCCTAGTGATTTCTCCACCCCCCGAGGTGTCTTCCCTCGTGGTTTCGTTGCCGATCGCATCGGTACCGTCGTCGTGACGATTTTTCAAAAATCGTCCACTCTCCCGGACGAAGCTCGTTGCGTTTCTTTCATTGCTCGGTGTTCTCTCCCTGCTGAGTTCCCCGTCGTAGGACTCATCATCCTCGATACTCTCCAGCGACAATTCCGAACCGTAAGATCCTTCTCGTTTGACAAGTTCATCGGGCAGGATGGTCGTCGGACGATCGATTGAATTTTCCGTTGCTTCGATCGTCGATTTCATCGTATCGTCGCGATAGCTGCGATCCCGCGTTTTCTCGTAATTGTCCTCGATCGACGAATCGGTCGTCGATGCGACAATGCGAGGATGACCGTTTTTCGGACGAATCTTCGCATTGAAGGTTCTTTTTCCAAAAGTATCGGCACGCGAATCTATTTTGGAACTATCGTGATGATTTTTTTCATCGTTTCGTTTCTCAGCACGAAAATCATCGGACGTCGAGTCCTCGGGCGATCCTTTGTCGTCCTCGTAATCCGAGCGGCCTGTGCCTCGCTGATTTCTCAGATAATTGTCGATTATTCGTTTGTCTTGCATTTTTGTATTGATCAGCGACTCCTCGATGTAATCGCGATTGTTTTCCGTCGTGGACGAACTTCTGTCCTCGTCTCTTTGGCTTGTCGATGGAAAAAAGGATATCCTCGAGTCTTCGCTCATTGGAGGTGCTTTCTCTTTGTGTATCGCAAAGAAAGCCGCGTCAAGATCGTAAGGATCGTCCTCGATGAATATTCTCTCCTCGTCGGGACCAAAATTATCGTCCGGTATTATCGTTTCACCGGCTGATCCATGGAAATCATCTTCTCGCGAGTCGTAACGTAGCTCGTTCTTCGACGTGTCCCTGATACGATGAGATCCGGGCAATGTTTTTGGCGCATTGTCGAGAAGCATCGGCGGTGCCATTTGGTGAACACGTCTGCTCCCGTCACCCTGAAATGGCCAGTAAGCCTGGCGCACGCGACGGAATATTTTGGTGCTTAGTTTTTTTTCGAACTTTTTTTTTTCGCAGCGCGATATAGTGATTTAAAATCGGTGCTGGTTAAATTTAAATATGTGAAGCTGCGATTACGAACGAAAAAATAATTTATGCGTCGATTTATCAAGCGTAATTGCATATGGATTCTTCTCTTATAATCTTATGATTTATTTAACAGTCTTGCTTTATTATTGACGAACCTCGCAATTTATGAAATTATTCTGTCGTTAATTGTTGTTTTTTTTTTTTTAATAGCGGGAACTTTAAGGTATTATTGGATGGATATTAAAAAATTGCCATAAAATCTTGAAAATCTGACGAATGATAGTTTTCGATAGAATAATACATTATTTTAGAATTTTTCACTAAATAATTTATTAGTTATAGACATATGAATTTAATACGGTCGCTTATGGGAAAACAGCTTCTGCAGATGTTAATGATTGCAAAATGAATGGAACTGAATCGCCGTAAATTCTGAAAATATTATCTCATCATGATATAGGATCAAGCGATTGATTATGCTAAGTTTCAAATAAATCGACTGAGTAATTGGCGAGAAATTAATTGAAGTAATGAGGAGTATCGCCTTTTTTAACGATTAATTAATAGCAATCATTGGAAAACTCAATATATATTGAGTTTTTGGATAAGTTTTGATAATAATAAGATGATCTGAACGTATGACTTAAATTTAAAAATTGAGAAATCTTTTTGTTGGATAAAACCTCAGTCAAGCACACGCCAATATCGTCGAATTTGACTTAAATTATTATTAAAAGCGGAGAATTAACATTTCTAAGTATTAATTTATTATTAAATTAGCTATTTGTAAGGCTAAACATGTACGACATGATCTAGATTTGTAAATCCACGATTCGCCCATTTTGGACTAACTTTTTACCGACGATCCATCCGGTAATACCTTAAATAATCTGAGTATGAGAGTCCGAGGTTGCCTGAGAATACAAAGTATCAGTGTTATCAAATGAACCCAATCGTTTTTATTTTTGAAAAAATTGTTAATGTATCACAAAAAGTTACTGTGCTGTCGTTTTTTCCCCGAATGAAATCCTGCAAAATTGTTCGTTTGGGTATGCAATTTTTTCCTGAATTAAATTCTGCAAAAAGTTTTGTTTGGAATTACCATTTTTTGCCAAATCGAATCCTGCAAAGTCTTGTGTGGGTGTTTCATTTTTTTCCAAATTAAATTCCGCAAAGTGTTTGTCTTTCTTGTCATTTTCTTACCTGAATTAAGTGCTGCAAAAATATTTGCTTGGTTATTTTATTTTCGTCCAAATAAAAGTCTGCAAAAATATGCGTTTGCATTTTCCATTTTTGCCCAAATCAAATTCTGCAAAAATGTTTGAGTTTATAATTTATTCCTAAATTAAATCCTGCATAAAGTTTTGTTTGGATTTATCATTTTTTGCCAATTCGAATCCTGCAAAAAAGTGTTGTGTAGGTTTTTCGTTTTTTTTTCCGAATATAATTCTGCAAAAGTGTTCGTTTTTTTTTGTAATTTCTTTGTCTGAATTAAGTGCTACAAAAATGCTTGCTTGATTTTTTTATTTTCGCCCAAATAAAAATCTGCTGAAGGTTTCGACCGTATTTTCCATTTTTCCTCGAAATAAATTCCGCAAAAATGTTTCCTCACGTTTGTACGAGCCTTACATTTTTTTCCGAGAAAAATCCTGCAAAAATGTTTCTACACAGTTTCCTAAACAGCAATCGCATGCAGACGAACGTATTTGCATACCTAACAACGAACGTACATGCAAAAAAACATACATTCACAGCATTCCAGTAGGCTGGAAAACGGTATGCAAACACATCGAAGAGACACGATGCGTGAAACGAAAGAATTTGCTCGGGAGATATATCTCTTTGATATGTTTCAACCGGCGGAAAAAGGTAACAAACCTCTCGATACATTGATAAAAGCGACGCGTTCGACGTGGCATGATCAAACGAAACGAAAGCAAAAGCCAGAAGAATTTAGGCCTCTCTATCAAAAGTCGAATGAAAAAATCGCGGCTGGATTACGCTTGTAATTAGCAAGATCCAGATTCAATTGGCACAATGGACATTTTTCCTAATTAGCAATCCGTTAATGGGATATCTGGATGTCGGAAACTCAATTTAATTACGATAGGAGCGCAGTAATCCCGCGTACTCTTCTATGATCGATGTACCCTAAATTTGGATTTACGAGCGAATTTTATCCGATCGAGCGGTTGCTGCAGAAATTTATAGAGGGTGTCTCAAATTGACCTGACATTTTTATTTATTAATAAAACGTATTATTTATTTGTAAAGTACGAATATTTTTATCTATCTATAAACAGTAGGTAAAAAAAGTATTTGTACAACGAGTGTTTTTCAAATTATCCTGCGTAAAAAAATACTTTAGCATTTTTTTTTCGAAGAAAAATAAAATTTTCGAAAAAAAATAAAATGTTTTAGCATTTTATTTTGTTTCGTAGGACAATTTGAAAAATTGTCTGTTAATAAAAGGCAAAGTCCTGACTGACTGACTGACTGACGGACTCATCATCGCCCAGCCTAAACCGCTAAAGGTAGGAACGTGAAATTTGGAGAGCGTGTTGATTTTATATTGGAGGCATCGTTTAAGAAGGCATCTCTCGAAATTCAACCCATAAGAGGGTGAAAGGGGGTGGCAAAGTTTGTATGGGAAACTATATTCCTTGCGTGTATCAACTTGAAACTTGAAATATATGTTCCTTAGAAGGTGTAGAGGTGCATTAAACAAGAATATTTCCAAAATCAACGCTTAAGGGGGTGGAATGGGGTGTAAAAGTTCGTATGGAAAACTTTCCTTCAGTGTATCAACTTGAAACTCGGTATAAATTTTCTCCAAAACAAATAATAAAACGCATATTTTAGGACTTTTTAAAACCCCTAATGCGGGGTTCTACTTCCAATGAAGTTTCTAGGGGCCAAATTCTACGCGGGCGAAAGCTAGTTTTAATATAAGATACAAACATGGAGGTTATTTGTGGAACACTATATCCGAATAATGGCTGCCTCGTCCCTGTTTGCAAATGTTCACTCTTTTCACGAAATTTTCGCTAACATTTTGGCATAATTGCGGACTAATTTCATTAATGGTGCGTCCAATTGCTTCCTTGAGCTTCAGAATGGTCTGTGGCTCATTGGCATACACTTTTCCTTTCGGAAAATCCCAAAGAAAGAAATCCAATGGCGTCAAATCGCACGATCTTGCTGGCCAATTCACATTGCCGCGTGATAACACGACAATGAAACTTAGGCTGCGATAACTGCATTGTTTCACATTGCATTTTCACAATTTCTATACGTTGCTCGATCGTGTAATTCTCCATGACTAAATCTCAATACTTCCTGATGCTAGTTGGTCAAAGATTAGTACTTTATGTTTGCCACAACAAAAAAAAATGGCGCACAATTTAGAACGTCAGGTCATTTTGGGACACCCTTTACGTTGACAGGTCGCATGAAAATTCGTGCTTTTCTCGAAAAAGTTCATATAAACGTGGATGAAGACCGAGAAATATGAATAAACTGAATGGTTTCGAAAAATAAAGGCCAAAAAAAACTGTGAAAAGCTTGTGTCGTGCGTTCTCCGTCGGTTCTCGATTAAGGCCTCTTTCTCACCTTCAAACTCGAGATTAGCTGACTCAAGTGCGGCTTGAGTCCTGAGGCTCCCGACGAAGCCGACGATTCAACGGATTCCTGATATCCGGGCTGCGTTTATCGATTATTCGTTTTGCCATGGAGAAAACAAAATATATCCGTCACCACCGGACGGATTAGCGAATGCAAGTGGAGACAAGGGACACACGAAATAATCATTTTCAAGCGTTAATTCGTGTTAATTTTGTTAGGCAATTATTTTAATCGTGCAAACGGGTGGACATCTTTTAAATTCCTTGCTTGGACGAGATCTTAAGATTTTTAGTCCGCAAAATTAATTGTTATAGCCTTCAGAATTGGAATTGATTATTGGAAAATTATTGATTTAAACAAAACGTAATGTCTAAAAATACATTTTTGGATATTATTTGTTTATAGTTATTAAAAAAAGTTGCGTCACGTTCAATGGAACGCTTCGAAACGTGAAATTAATTTTTTATTATTATTATTTTCGAACCGCAATATTTATAAATTTCTTTTTCTTTCGTACTATGTCGTCAAATTATTATTTTTTAATCGTTAGTGAGAAATGTGAGCATGTATCGACCTTAAGGCTGTATTCTAGCGCGAACACCCATTTTCAAAGTGATTTTTTGGGATTTAAATTTAGAGAAACGGTTAAATCTACACTGTTAGTATCAAATCAATCAAACGAATTTTATTTGCACAACTTTTTTCAAAAAATTTTTACAGAAACGTAATTTTTCGCTTACATATTCCTCCATTTAATTAATACACCCCGCATTCTTGTACTTTGTACTCTCTAACATTTCTCTCTTTTTCTTCATTTATTACTCTATTCCGGCTCTTCCCCCTTCTTCGTTACCTATTTTTTTGCATACTTCCTCTATTTCCCTAAAATATTCACATATCCCTTTTTGTATTTTCCCATCCAACATATTTATAATTTTCCCCTTTATTGCCACATCATCTATTCCTTCCATGCACTGCTCTGCTTTCTCTGTTACTAACTCTCTGATTTTTCTACAGATTAACAGGTGCTCCAACGTGGCATTCTGTTCTTTACATATTAGTCTAAGAGCCAGAGCCAAAAAAGTAGGTTCATCATGCAATATTCTACAGAATTGATTTTCTTGACGGAAAATATTTGGGGGTGTCCTCTGAATGTAAATTTGAGTTGGCGGGACGGGGGGGGGGGGGGGGGGGGTTGAGCTTCAGCCGCCATCTTGGAGAACACGTTTTATCAAATATCCCGTTAACCGTGCATTGTACGATAATAACAGTAGAGATCGTTTTTATAGATAATAAAATTCGCTAAAACTTATATTCGAAACTTTTTTCTGTATAGTGCATAGATTTTTATTTATAAGCGCGTCAAACTTTTTTCAACATGGTTATTGCTAAATGTATAGTTAAGGGTTGATGAAACATTAAAAAGGGTAATAACCAAATTTGTAGAATATAACATTTCCAATAAACTTTATTTCAAGTTTTTTTTCCATAAAAAAATTTTCCTTTTCCCCTCTCTTTCCCGCTCTTCCTATGTTGCCACATCTTAATCTCGACCACATTTCCTTATCCCTTCTCTTTACTCCCTCCTCCGATCAGTATTTTTATGGCATATCATCATTCTCTATAATATATTTGTACTTCTCATTATACATCGGTTTTCTTATTTTTTCCTCCTCCTTCCTTAAAATGTTCTCTTTTAAGTTTTCTAGCTCCTCTTTCATTCTGTTGTCTATTCCTTTTACTTCTCTCTATTCCCTTATCATTGTTATTATGTCTTCTATTGCCATATCTCTTAATACTTTCACTCATTTTTTCCCCTGTATGTCGAGTGTCCATTTGTTATTGCTCTTATTTCTTCTATTAAGCAATTTTTTGGCCATCTTGTCTCCTCCATTCTTATCACCTCTTTAATATACCTTGATGCTCTTTCTCTTATCAAATATTCCATAGCAGACACTCCCAGTTCTCTTCTCCATATATAATTTGGTGTTGTTCTATCCACTCCTAATGCCATCCTGGAGCATCTACTTTGTATTTTTTTAGAGACGCTTATTTCTCCCAATCCCCATATCTCTACTCCATACGTTGCTCCTTCTTTTACTATCGAATCTAACAAATAGAGTCTCTCCTCCATCACATCCATCCCTGCCCTCCTCCAGATTCCCCACACGTTCATTGCCTTTTGCGTTTTCCCTGACAATTTTTTCCCCCGGGCCCAAATCGAGTTTTTACATGTAATACAGTGTTAGTATTTTACAGTTATATTTATGTTTAAAGTAACGTCTTAAATTTTTTCAAAGTATTTTATTCGAAATTGTACATGATATTTGATGTTGCGCAGGTCATGTCGCGAAATTTTTTTATCGATGGTCGTATATTTTTCTCATAAACTACTGGGCCGATCGACTTGCAATTTTGCACACATGTAGAGTACATGTCGGGCTATCGCTCGATCCTCCATCTTTTTTATTGCTTTATAATTACTATTTTTCCGGGTCGCGAGAAGTGAAAATTTGATTAAAAAAATCAGAGTAGTCCTTTTTAAAACGCTGCCATATCGTAAATTTGTCCTAAATTTTTTTATTAGAAGGCCGAACGATAACCACATTGATAAAGAATGGAATAAAAAAAATTGTTTGTTTCAGAAGACAAGGATGGTCATAATCACAAGGCCCGAGGAAAAATTTTCACGACATGATCTGGGCAACATCAAATATCACGTACAATTTCAAGTAAAATGTTTTGAATAAATTTAAGATGTTACTTCAAACATGTATAAATATAACTGTGAAATACTAACACTATAGATTTAACCGTTTCTCTAAATTTTGGAAGTATACGTAGGATCGAAAATATTATTAAAGTTTTTAATTTTACTTGTGAAGATTTGAGTTTCCTTTCGATCTGCACAATTTATCAACGAATTAAATTGAAATGTTTTGGATAACCGAGTGCGAACAATTTGATAAATAAAAAATAAAAAATCGTGACGCCAAGACTGTCTATACAAATCTCACATTGACGGCTAATCGACGTATTAACGTCGATTTCTGTTATCCGCTATTTCTGAAAGTCCAAATAATTGATGATATCGAGCGTTGAACCCACCGATCGAAACGAGTGCAATATTCATCCGGAGATTTTCCCCCCTCCCAATTGCGTTATTGAAGCTACCGCGATTTGGCTGTCGCGAAAAAAAGCCATTAATTACCTGATTGAGCGACGTCACCGTGTATTCTCCATGTGCCATTGAAGAATCGGACGGCGCGACGCTAGGTTTTGGTTTTTTTCGAGTGCGTGGTTTTTTCGTCGGCTTTCCCGACACTTCCGGTCTCGTTTCGTGGCTTATGTCGTCACTGCCGAACGTGAAGCTGCCTTGGTAACCCGGAGCTAAGCCAACGAAAAACGAAAAACAAGTTGGAGAATAAAAATAAAAAAATAGTGTTGAAAATGTAAAATTACGCGATCGTACGTTTCGAAATTTCGAAATATCAAGAAAAAGGATTTTCGACCGACAAATCGAGCGATGAAAAAAAAGAAAGTTTTTTGCTACTTGGAGGCGAAGAATCAAGTGAACAGAGGAGTGAGCGAATTTTAATGAAAAAAATTCTCACCGGTTCGATCGATCTGCAGGTTTTCGCCGGAATTAGCCGTTGAGGAATGGAGGTTAACGTTCTGACGATGATGGACGGCATTACCAGAGCGCAATATCTCCTCGCTGCTCATCTGCTCCCTCGGTCGATTGTTCACGATCAACTGAGTTTCGGCGTGAGATTGCCCGGCTGTTACAATAAAAACAAAAGAATTTTTTTTGTTTCTTTTTCTGTTACTTTGCATCTCGAATTTGCCGGATAGGAATTCTTTTTTTCTATTTCCTGACACATATATTATTCGAACGGACGATTTCTGCCTATAAAAAAGTATTTAGGGGGGCACCTCCTTCAACATTTTTTTATTTGCCTAAATTTATAGTTTAAAACCTGTAGAATACCATGCAGTTAGTGGTTTTGGTCAATTCTCAAAAATGATGTTCCGAGAGCCTTTGAGCATAACTCACCACTGCTCCATTTGGAGCCCTGCGCGCAGGTATAGGCACCATTTGAAGAGGAGAGTCATCTATTCAATAATCAATACTCGTAATACTCAAAAATGAGTATTACGAGCAAGCTGAAGGACTATTATATTGTGCTGGAATAGCTGACTAGTCGGTAAGTCACAGAATCATACGTTTTTCCCTTGCCGAAACTTTAAACGCGATTATCTCGAAACTTTTTTTTTTCAATCAGTTGAACATCGGTGTACACGATTACTGAAAAACTATTTGACCGATCAAGCTTATATTTAGCACACATTTTTATAATACTTATGTCCAATTGATGAACTTAAGATCGACTAAAAATTATCGAAATAAACATGTTTTTGGCTAGGTCAAAGTTTGAATTTTTTTCCGAATTTTTTTTTTAATTCTAAGGCCTCCCCTTTAGCCAATTATCATTATTTTTCCAATATTATTATTTCATCAAGTGACCACATGTATGTACTAATTAATTTTTTTTGCGCAGACTGTTTGAGATAATTCTACGAGGTGCTGAAGTGTACACCGCATTCGGCCAACCTTCGAGACAGCTTATATCTCCGCCATTTTTCACTTTTTTAAGCAACAAAAATCGTTTTGAAAACTAGAATTATGTAATAAAAAGTACCTATGACCCTGAAAAGACATAAACATTCCTTACTCTCCAAAAAAATCATGAAAATCGACCAAGATTTGGCGTTTTATAGGGAGTGCCCCCTTAACCCTTCGTGGTCACACTGGGTAGAATTGACCCGTCGATCAACTTTTGGCGTAAATATATCATAGTTCCCGGCTTCGAATGGGACTGTATTCACCATCTTACCTGGAGTTTGAAGTATCCTCATACCATAAAATCGACCCTCTTCATATGTCGAAATAAATACCTTTTTTGGAACGCGCACTATGCTACTATTTTTTCCCAAAAGTAGCATATCTAAGGAGTATTACGTCCAAATTTTAGGTGAAAATGTTGAAAATTCACGGAACTATGATTTTTTGAGCTAAAAAGTATATTTTTTGCGTTTTCACCTATTTATGATTTTTTTTTAACATGTCGCCATTTTATTTCTTATAAATACATTTTTCGTACATCATCTAGACAGTTCAAAGCATGTTCCAAAGCATTTCTTGAACCACTTCGAACGGATAGTTTGATCACAATACTTGTTTTGAAAACTGACCGGGTAGAATCGACCCAGTGTGACCATCGTGATTGAATTTAGAAGTGTGACCACGAAGGGTTAATATTATTGATTTCTTTGTCGATCTTCGTACCTAGCGAATTTGGACATGACAACAATGAAACTTTTTTTTTTTAATTACCTATACATGATAATAGTAGTTATTTTTTTCAATTCTTTACACATGATAATAATATGATAATATTTTATTCAATTACCCATACACGATAATAATAGAAACAATTTTTTTTTACAATTACCTATACAGGCGTAAATTCCATCGTCCGTGTAAGAGACGTCCATTATTCTCAGAGCTCCCTTCCTACTGATTTTGTATTTTCTCGATTTCTGTAACTCCATCCCGTTCTTCGTCCACTCAATTTGATTCCTGAAAACGCAAGGGATTGTCGTTTTTCCGCGATGTATCGTCAAGACTGTTTTCTTTTTCATTCGCCAACGAAATGATTGGCAATTTTTTTTTACCTTTTGAATTTCTTGACCGGACAACGAATCTTGACGACCCCAGTCCCGGAAAAAACGGTCGCGCTTCCGCCGATTTTAAGGTCGACTTTTTGGTCGATATCTCGCTGAACGAAGCTTGTATTGACAGTCAAAATCGTCGGCTGTACACCCGCGTTAACGTCCTGGCAGGATCTCGTGTTGCACGGCTTCTCCATGGGCGGTTTGGTGCCAGGACAATCGCGATCCAATCTGAGCTGCTTGTGACCCTGTGCCATCACTTGTTCGCAAGCGATTTTTCGCCTTTTCGTGCCACCCCCGCAACTCTTCGAGCACTAAAGAAAAAAAAACAATGCACATAATCGTGATCGAGATTGAGGCCAAAATCATTCGATAAATTCATCTATTTGTTTAGTAATTACCAATCGCAAAAATAGGTATGCTTCAATTATAATAATTTCTTTAAGTGTAATCAACATTTTGGTAAAAATAAGTAAGAATGTAGTTGCCACAAATAAAAATATAACTGTATCGCATTTAGTTGATTTAAGAAACAAGTTGCTCACGGTGTGGAAGTGAGAATCAATTTTATTTTCGTAAGCATTATTAATTTTATTTTCGTAAGGATTATTCATTTGTATTTCGTGAGGTTTATTATTTTGATTTCCGTAAGGATTAGTCAATTGATTTTTGTAAGGGTTATCCGTTTTATTTTCGTAAGGATTATGCATTTCATTTTCGCAAAAAAAAATTATTTTATTTTTGTGAGATTTATCAATTTTATTATCATAAGGATTATTAAGTTATTTTTGCAAGGATTATTAATTTTATTTCCGTAAATGTTTTTAATTTTATTTACGTAAAGATTGTTCATTTTATTCCAGTAATTTTATTCCAGAATCGTAATTTTATTTTCAGGAAGATTTTTTATTTCATTTTCGTGAGGATTATTGATTTTATTTTCGTTAGGATTATTAAAATCATTTTCGTAAAGATTTCGTATTTTATTTTCGTGATGATTATTAAGTTTATTATTATAAGGATTATTAAATTATTTTCGTAAAAATGATTAATTTTATTTGCGTAACGATTTTAAATGTTATTTTCTTAAGGATAATGCGTTTTATTTTCGTAAATATTATTCATTTTATTCCCGTAAAGATTGTTAATTTTATTTCCGTAATGATTATTAATTTTATTTTTTCAAGGATTATTTGTCACTTCGTTTAATTCTCGTTCCGAAAAAAACTGGTTCTAACTGACAGCGAGAAGAATAATTCCTACAAAAATAAAATCCCAATTTACATCCGAATTATTGATTTTATTTTCGCTGCGACTATTGATTGCGTTTAAAATAGCTATTTCCAATTTGGACCAGGAAGAGTTCGTACGAGAATTCCTACGAGAATAAAGTTAATATTTAGCATTCCGCGTTACGATTCACTAACTTATTTTTCGCAATTATTCGTAATTGCACTAGTATTAACGGCAAACGTCAATTTGTCTATTAATTAAACATCGGCGGGATCTTCGAATGAAAACACAAACGGTGTCAGGTGTCGAATCACAGGTATAGATGTGTACGCTGCAGTGGTTGGTACTGGGGGAGGGTTAGATATTTGAGCCTATTACCCTGCTCCATTCGGTGGGCTGCCACTTGGGAGGACAGTCCCAAACGTTGCAATGCTGTCTGTCGACCGGCGGTGGAAGTTTGCACATGTGGTTCGGTACGATCACCGTGTTTCCTGGTCCTCTCGCTACCTCGTGTATGCAAGTGACGTCCCGGGTTTGTATACCGATACCGCAGGGACTCCTGCACGGTGAGAAGTCACTGTAGTTCCATCTGAAAGCGCAACGACATACACAAACGCGTCAACATATACACGGAAATATCTCCACAATCCTGCATCCCTATTTCTCTGCATACATAAAAGACCAAAGCCTTGCCTAGGCGACCTAAATCCATTCGAAGAAAGAAAAATGCTGAAATCGACAAAGGCGAGATGGAAAGAACGACATTACTGCCCAATATGCCGAAAAAAATGAATAGTTAAATGTCTAGGACATCATTAAAAGGTAGTAATCTTTCCTTTATTAAATTTTGAGGACTCATTCAGGACACTATTAAATGACTATCAGCAAAATTTCAAAAGGATTCACCGTTTTCGAGATATTGGCAATTAAAGATTTCATGGTTTTACACGTGTTCCTTATGCGGAGCAGTGGAACATTTCACATTTCACGCCATAACTTCGAAACTTTTCTACAGATTTTTTTTTATTCTCAATTACAGAGGAGCCAATGACGAAATGGGTGAAAAAAAATCATGAATTTTGATCGTCTAGTTTCAGAGATATAGCGATTTAAATTGAGTAATGTTTAGCGACGCTAGCACCACGAAACCACCGGAGCAGACTAGAACTAGATTGCAGTATTGTGTGCATATCCGTATATGCAAAGTATTTACGTGAGTGGTTCCTAAACTTTTCGTGACCAAGGACCACGATAACTTTTTTTATCCTAGCGGGGACCACCAGGCACAAGAATAATAAACTGTGTTTATCTTCAAATACCCTTTAATCAAGACTTTCAACGTGTTCGTAAAACTGTTAAGTAACTTGCACTAAGGATATTTTGTTTGGGCGCCATTTTCTGAAAATAAAACAAATACAAAGACGAGTATAAACGTTACAAAAACTATATTTTTTCATAACACTTGGAATTGATTTTTATCGTTTGCTAAAAGTTGAATATTTTAGCAAACACATTTAGGGTGTTTTGAACACACAGCTAAATATTAAATGTCCGTTTCTCGGCTTATGAGCATTTTATTCTCTCATTTCAATGACGAATTCAGTATGGTAAGGCAATCTACTTTTCTTTTTCTCAATCTCAAGAAATTTGACGAGCAAAAAGCTGGTTGTCTATCAATTTGATGTTAGTTGGTCAAGTTTCCAGAAATTCTAAGGAGCTGTTTCGGAAATCCGTGGGTATTTACAATCGTTTTCTGGTATACCGGTGACGGTGTGTCATTCCATCTTAACATTCCACTTATCGGGACCACCGCACATCCTCGGATTTTGTAACCCAAACTGTGCTACTCATGCAAATTGATAAACAGTTGAATCCTCGCTAAAAGTAAAAAAACGTTTCGCGGACCATATTCTAGTCCTGGTGGATCACCTGTGGTCTGCGGACCACCGGTTGGGAAACGCTGATCTACGTATTAGTAGCCGGAATGGATAGTCTGATCCAAAAGTGACGGTTAGGTAAACATTATATTAGGCTTTTTCATCACTACGTTATAAGTTTTTACATCCTGCTAAGATGTGCAACCTACATAGTAAGGATATTCCGCAATATTTCTAAGCTTTCATCGATTGAGCGGAGAATAAACTTTTCAACGTGACTGCGGCGAGACTACTACCTTAACCTCGCTTATTTTTCCTAAGTCTTATGATCTCTGGACATAACATTACTATAATTTTTCAATATACGAAAATGTTAAATTTTGCATGGCCCAATTCTCCTGTTCGTCGAGCATCGGTCGGTTTGTCATGTACCGTACATTGAAACTCACCGAGGAGGGCACGGATGATCATTACAGGTCCTTATTCTCGATTCTGGCTTTGTTTCCTTCGTGCACAGGAGTGGCATGACCACCTTGCCGTCGTCGTCCCTCACGCAATTTATTATCAAGTCCTGAACACCTGAAATCAATTGTCACCACATATCCGTGAAATCCACACCTCATCAGTGGCCACAAATTGCCAAACGCTTGGCATTTCCTCGTCAATTGTATAATATCTTTAGGATCAGAAATGCAACGATGGACATTGACTATTATCGTAGCTATTAGGAGTGTGCATTAATTTTGAGGGATTCTTTTCGTAAAAATAATACTTTATATCTTAAAAATAAGGTTAAAATTGATCATTCAAAATATTGTCCGTCACTAGCCACTACTTTTTCCAATCTTTCTGGTAATACGTGGATTCCAAGTCGAAAGAACGACACATCTTTAGAGGTTATCCACGAATCGATCTATTTTTTTGGTATCCTCATAAGAATAGAAGCATTGCCCAGACAAGCCATGAGTCAACGATCGAAGTAGGTGGTAATCAGACGGAGCAACATCTGGAGAATACGGCGGGTGTGGGTAGGACATCCTAGTTAAGCGCTTCTAACGTTTCCTTGACCGGTTTCACCACATAAGGTCCAGCGTTGTGCTGGAAAATCACTGTGTCGTGCTTTCTCGCGTAATCTGGCTGTTTTTGGCTCTATGCTCGGCTCAATTGCATCAATTATTATAGGTAACATTGGATGTTGATCGACATTTAATGATTCTGCAAGTTCTTCTTGCGTTCGATTCGTGTCTTTATCGAGTAAAGCCTCCACTTCCTCATCTTCAATCTTTTTCAGCTGGCCTGGAAGTTCCTTATCCTCGTGTAGAAATCACTTTTCTTATAGTGTCGAAACCAGTACTGACATGTGGAAATGAATGGAGCATATCACCATAAGCTTCTGACAGCGTTCGTTGACTTTCAGCAAGACTTTCCTTCAAATGGAAGTAAAAAAGCAAAACTTTCCGCAAATTGCGTTTTTTTTGGCACAAGATTCGACATATTCAAAGTTTAAAAATATGTCTTTTACGCCATCTTTTGAAAATCCCTTAAAATGGATGCACACGCATAATAGGGTAGGGAGGGGCATGTTGAGCAGTCCGGTAAGTTGGCCAATCGAAATATCTGGAAAACTAAGCACCACACGCGGGTGCATCAAATGGCGGAAAGTGAGGTATGGAGGAGGGGAACACATCACGCGATCGCCCGTTGCCATGCGGCGCACGAGACAATAACACGGGACGTTTCATTATTTTTGCACTCAAAAGTAAAAAAAAAACGCGATTGAAAGATTTTCTTCTATCATTGTATGAGAAAAAATATTTCAAAGTTCATTGCAATTAATGTTAATGTTTCAAAACATAAGTAATTATCAAACAATTGTTGGTTTATTACTGCATTGTACCAAATCATGTTGCATACGTCTGATTTTTTTAAATGCAATTCTTACTTTGCCCAACTTACCTCATACTCATGCTCAACTTACCCCACTATAGGGGCAGGTTGAGCAAATATGGCCTTAGTTATTTAAGAGCGATTATCTGTGAAACAATAAGGATAGCAGGAATTTTGTCTATAGACTTCTTTTTCCCAGAGCGCTATAGACTTCTTTTTCCCATTACCTATTGACCAAAGTAGGCTTCATTTTTATACGGCAGACTGTTAAGGAATTACAGGGCGAGAATTCCAAACTTGCTAGACATGCCCCTCCCTACCCTAAGTGGGGCTCGATCGAGGATCAATCTTCCAAGTCCCTGGAAAAACTTCGATAGGTCGTCAATGATATCCAAAGCTTTTCCCGAGTGTTCACATCGAAAGTGACGAAATGCCAAGCTTGTTTTATTCGAAATACCAACCTCCCAGACAGGTAGCAGTGCAAGGTGTATAGCCAGCCTCTTTCCACGAGTACGTCGTTTGCACGGAACTTCCGGGTGCCACTTTGACGCTGCCCTCGTAACCGCTCGGCCCACTGCCCGAGGATGACCTGTAAGAATCCATTAGGTTGGACTCCTCGTAACCGCTGTCGCCGACCGTGTCGATTCTGTACGACAGACTGTTGTCCAAAGGGGCGCAAGGATCCCCGCTACATTTTTCCGTCTCCGGTGGCTTAGGGCCGGCGCACTGTTTGTCCGGCAGCGTCGCGATCGTACGACTGAACTCGAGGAAAATTTTGCAATGAACCTCCCGATGACGAATACCCTCGCCACATGTGACGCTACAAGACGACCACTCGTCAGTTATGAACCTGGAAATTTTACAATCGAACGGGACCTTCTGAAATGAACGTCTATTAAGATTCCAGGTCGTTGAAGAATTGGAATCGTCAGGGACGAGTCTTAATTGGCGTGGCTTGAGGACCTGTGGAGGAGTGCCAGGAAAAGTAGCTTCAATTCTCAAATGTATTACCTGGATGTGCAGATCAGTCGTGAGTGGTTGATATGTGCATTAAGGTATTACTGGATGGACCGTCGGGTAAAAAGGTAGTTCAAAATGAACGAATCTCGGATTTACAAGTTTAGATCATGTTGTACATGTTAAGCCTTACAAATAGCTAATTTAATAATAAATTAACACTTAGAAATGTTAATTTTCCACTTTTAATATTAATTGAAGTCAAATTCGACGATATTGGCGTGTGCTTGATTGAGGTTTTGTTAGTGACTGTACCTCTGTTTCAACTGCTCAACAAAAAAAGTCTCAATTTTTTTATTTAATTAATATGTTTGGATCATCTTATTATTATCAATAATTACCCAAAAACTCAATATATATTAAATTTTTCAATGATTGCTATTCATTCATCGTTGAAAAAGGCAATACTCCTCATTACTTGAATTAATTTCTCGACAATTACTCAGTCGATTTATTTGAAATTTAGCATAATCAATTATTGATCCTAAATCGTGATGACATAATATTTTCAGAATTTACGGAGATTTAGTTCCATTCGTTTTGTAACCATTAACGTTTGCAGAAGCTGTTTTCCCATAAGCGACTGTGTTAAATTCATATGTTTATAACTAATAAATTATTTAGTGAAAAATTCTAAAATAATTCATGTATTATTATTCTATCAAAAACTATCATTCCTCAAATTTTTAAGAATTTTTGCGATTTTTTAATATCCATTCAATAATGCCTTAAGCGTAAAATTTCTAGTTAAAAGTATCTTTTTTATCTCTTTATTGTTTGAACTGCATTTAGTCCAGTAAAAGAGACGAAAACCCAGAACTCTTCAGCGTAGAATTAGAATTTTTGACTGAAGCTAGATGGTTGCATACTGAAAGTAACCCCAATGAAATTTTTCTCCTCAACTAGCCCCTACCCTAAGAAATAGGGGTTAAAAAATAAAAAATCGCCGTACCTCGATAATGAATAGCCCGATCAAAAAATGTTTCAAACTAAAGTTGTTTGGAATAATAAAATACGTATAAAGTTTTCTAACGTTCAATCCCCTATCTCTGAAAATAGCGGCACAAAAACGGTTTTAAAATTCGGGTTTGCTTGAAAATGTATCCTCCGCGAGAACACCACTGACCCAGACAAGTTACATTAGGAGTTACACGCGCTGACATAAGTGTGGAGGAAGCGTGGCTGCGAGTGCGAGCGGTACGGACACATAGGATGTCTCTTTTTTTCAGTGGTGCACAACTAGTACATTCGTTAACTTTATGACGTTAACACGGACATTAAAAAAGGCTTAATTTTTTTTTCGCTAGAAATATAGAGGTACTTATCCTGATTCAATATATATTGAAATCGTTTTTTTAAATATATAAATATTTTTTACGATTTTCTAAAGATGTACTGTTTTCGCATCAACCCCGAATTTTCTAATCGTTTTTGTGCCGCTATTTTCAAAGATCGGGGGTTGGATGTCAGATAACTTTATACGTATTTTATTATTCCAAATAACTTTTGCTTGAAATGTTTTTTGATTGGGCCATTAATTATCGAGATACGGCAATTTTTAAGTTTTCAATCCCTATTTCTTAGGGTTGGGCCGAGTCGAGGGGCAAAATTGCATTGGGGTTACTTACAGTATGCAACCATCTAGCTTCAGTCAAAAATTCTAATTCCACGCTAAAAAGTGCTGGGTTTTCGTCTCTCTTACTGTTCAAAAATAGGGCAAAATTCTTGAGAGTGAATATGCCGCGTCTCACGACTGATAACATTTTTCAGCTCCTCAACTGTTTAGGTACGGTTGCTGTGTACTTTGGTAAGAATGTATCGGCAAGCCAAATGCGAAAATTAGCAGGATTTCAGTACGTTTCAATTAATTACACCACAATTATGTACTCAATGATGGTGAACATTTGCAAAAAGTTTCTTCCATACGTAAATTATCTGTACTCAAAAATCTAAAGCATTCCGTATTTTTTTTCGTTTTCATTCGTCAACAGGTTGGTCGATCGATCTGCAACTTTTCATACAGTAGAACAAATGAAGTAATAATGCATTACATTTTTTTTAGCAATTCCCACAGGACTCCCAAATATTCTTTAACGGCGGTTTTTATCACGCAGCACGAGGTTCGAAAATCCACGAGAAATAATGGAATTTCAAGCCTTTTTTTGAATGCACATGACGGTGTTCTGGTACTCACGTGGATTCCGAGGGCACTTTCTGATCAATTAATTTCTCCGGAACTGGTGGTGCCGGATATGGTTGCATGAGCGGCTGTGTCATTTCGCCCGAATCTGAACGAACCACAGTAATGACATTTATTCCAAGTGCGATTAAGGCTCGAGACAAATAAAATAGCTTTATCGGATAAGTAAACTGTGGTACGAGGTGAGTGGGATTTATTCCTCTCGAAGACGCGGAAGCACCAAAATTTCATATTCAAAACCAGAGGGAAATTCTAATTCAACCCGTCCAATTTGCATTGGTAAATGTTAACCTGTCGGATGGCATTGGCAAAAGTGAAACGTGTCAAAAATCCAACGATGCCAAATTCAATAAACGTTCGACGTAAATTTCGAACAGGATTTTGAAACACGAACAATGCCTTTATTCGTTCGAACTCGCAAGTCAATGTTTAATATTGATCCAATCGTGAATAACGATTTTTAATTAGACCGATCACATCGAGAAGCGAATTTTTCATTCAGCAGGAAAAAAAAACAAACTTGAAGGCAAATAAATACTTTGGTGGCAAACTCACAACTGACGCATGGCACGTTAATTTTGCATTCCTGTTCGTCGCGTGGTCGTTCCGACGTTTCGCAATTCGAGGACGCGCGACCCTCCGCGTCGCGACACTCGATCGATCTTGTTCTCACTCCGTTGCCGCAGCTGACGGAACACTAAAAAAAAAAAAATTACGAAAATTAGAAAAATTACGCAAGACGGCGAGGGGAACATGGTCCGTTAAGCAAGAAATGAAAAAGAACAAAGCTGAATTAAAGGAAAAAGCACTATTCATGTATGTGGGCTTTGCCAGCCCGAATAAAGCTACTTCTTTGGGTGTAGTGTGATTGTGAAATATTGTACCCCATCATGCTTCAGCGGGGTATACCCCATCTTGCCCGCAGTATGGGGCAAGATGGGAAGATCTCTCTTTTTTTGTTTTTAATTTTTATTTGCTATAATTATCACGCGAATGTTCCTAATTAGACCAAATCTTGTGAGATTGATTGTTATAGGTTGACTCAGAAATAAATACGATTATTTTACATTAAAAACATGAGTTTTATTCAGCTTCAAACCTTAAATACCCCGTCTTGCCACCCTCTCCCCTATGTGCCAAAAATTATTATATAAAAAATCAGATGGCAACATGCAAAAAAAAATCCGAATCGTAAACCAAATAAGGACATACATTTGGCGTCGAAGCTAAACGCTGGCTCGTTCGGACCCACAGTGACAACAAAGCATTAATATCGAAATTGCGATATTTACGTAGACAGATAATTGGAGAACAGCGCATAATAAATATGCCAGGCTTCTATGTACAGAAGATGTAGTAAAATTAATCGCTTCATGGAAATGAGTATCGAGGCAAAAGGGAAAAAGCATCCTGGAAGCTCCGCAACATAATTAATGACTGCAGGGTCTAAAAATAAACAAAAAATGAAAAAGTGTGCGATCAAACGTTGAAATATCTAAAGTTACAATGCGCCGTGACTCCTCGTTTTTTTTTCTTCCCCTCCGTTCGATTCATATCCTCGGAAAATAATCCCATCAATTTTCAACCCTCCCGTTTCTTTTGCCCCGATTCATTCATCCCCTTTTTTTTCATGCTCGCGATATATCTAATGCCCCTGCAAAACCTCGTTTTTTTTATCTTTTCGCAGGAACCGCTATTTCTGAGTGCCTCGAGAGCAAATAAGAGAGCGAGAGCGCGCAGCGTGAGTTTACAGAATTTGGTGAAAAAGGATCGCCTTTTTGTTACAGAAAGAGAGAGAGAGAGAGAGAGAGAGAGAGAGAGAGAGAGAAGGGGAGAAAGAGAGTTCCTCCGTGCTCCCTCGCGTTTCAAAGACTGTGCGGGAATCGTGCCTGAAACCTGAAGGGAAGTGACGTAATGGTGAGAAAATGGAAAAGCTCTTGTCGTGCTTGTGGCTTTACCGCATGCTCCTACTTATAGATATGGGGCGTTCCGCCCCGCGTCTACCTGCCTCAATCTTCTTTTTTATTCATTAAAAATATTGTTCTCGGCACTATTTTTCTAGAGTATAAAAAAATGTAAAAGCTGGCAAAAATCTTGATGCGTTGATTAGAAATTGACACAAATGCTGGTGCCGTTTTGCGATGGAATGCCCCATATACTCAATATACATGAAGCGTATGAGGATATTCGTATAAAGTGAAGGACCCCGAGGCATGTATATGCGTTCTCGAGCGGCGATTTCCTTCGAAGACGGCCAGAAAGAGGTGGAGAACGTCGATGAAGCAAGACAGAGTACTTTAAGGGGGTAAAAAGAGGCAAAGGAAGAGGCGGGTCAGGCCAAAGAGCTTTCAGCGTCGATATATTCCCACTTGGCTCGGGATCAGCGCTGTTTCTTTATTCTCCACAATAGAGAAGGAAATCTATCAATTCCCGTCTTTCCCTGTTCACGTATCATTCATTTTTCGAACGAGCTACCAACGAAATCATTACAGCGAATCCATAATAAAAAAAGAAGCCAGTTCAAAGTTGTACCGTGATCGCATGGCTTTTTCGACTCGTAAAATAAATTTATTCCATTAAGTATTATATTTATAATTTTTTTAGATTGTAAATAATATAAAAAATAAGTATAGTAATTATAATATATTTTTTTTAAATATAATTATATATAATTTTATATGATACATATTATATATATAATATATATATATGTATATACATATATATATATATAATAATATTATATATAATATATAATTAACCGACGCCGGTGGTTGGGCGGTCGGGGTGCGGCTTGGGCGATCACTGATGTCAAGCAGCCTCGAACGAGGTCAATACTTGGTGCGGTGACCGCTTAGCCGTGCTCTGGCTGGCGCATCAACGAGTGAGCGGGAGGCCGTTTTTCTGAGGCCTTGGTATACATACCTTGAGCAAAAAGGTCTGGTATGCCAAGGAATCAGAAAATACAGGGCCGTCTATACCGGTACGGGTTTTCCACAGTTTCCCCGTACCCTCGGCAAATGCGGTATAGTGTAGCTTGAGACGGCTGTGGACGCAACGGAAGTTAGGTTAGATTAGCGAAGTGCGGGTAGGGAGTGATAGGAAAAAGGATTCAATTGGGAAGGGTAATACGTAAAAACTCATAAAAGAGTATACGTTGGAACACATAATAATTATAT
This sequence comes from Ophion ventricosus, assembly GCA_963932345.1. Lineage (NCBI taxonomy): Eukaryota > Metazoa > Arthropoda > Insecta > Hymenoptera > Ichneumonidae > Ophion > Ophion ventricosus. Next base: position 8,803,465 of record OZ010721.1, read on the forward strand.
AATATATAATTATATAATGAAAATATATATAATTATCATTTTTTAATTTAATTTTAATTATATAATAATTATAGTAATTATAATATTTTTTATATTACAAATAATATAAAAAATAAGTGTAGCAAGTAGAATATAAGAAAACGTAAAATAAATGTATTCCATTGAATTCATATGATTCGAAAATTTTGCAGAATAAATCGTGTTTCGTTCTAATAATTTTTTTCTTCTAAATATTCACTCCACTTACAATCCGGTTTAATTTGCCGAGAAATGACGTCTACGTTTTAATAAAATTCGTAGAATTTTAATTCATGTATATTCTCCATTCAAGTACTGTTCGTATAGCTCATTTAAAATGCACTCCTTTTCGAACAAAGTGTCTTTCCGCTGCAAAGACTTTACGTTCATGTCGTCTTGTTCACTCCTGGGGCTTCTTGCTGTCTTGATCTTGTCCTAATTGCTTACAGCAAATGTTCCGACGCAAGACTCGAGTAATGATGCTCTTTTTTTTTCAAAGAAAAGCTCTCCGTACTACGTAATAGTGAAAAATTCCCGGTTGAAGCGCACCGAGCTGAGGAACACGTCGTAAATCATAAAAACGAACGTTAAGGGGATACGTATCTCAAAAAAACGATGTTTGCAGGATACAACGGATGAGCGATATTGATGATCGCCATCTGATGTTCTCGTTTCTGCGTATAGATGAACTTTACTTCCGTACTATGCACACTTTCGTTACAATATGCACCATACTTACGTATATACTGCACAATGAAAATTTTATCCTCCTACTTTTCATTTCTTTTTAATTTCAACCGCAAACTTTCATTTCAATCAATTTATGTCATTTCAATTCTCCCATTTTATTTAGCCCCTTCCATCCGAGCATTTGAAAAGCCAGTTATCCGCAGTGCTTGTAGATATGTTTTCCCGAGCGAGAGATACGATTTTCATATAATGGTCTTATGAATAATACATTTCTTGGCGTTTTTCTTTGCTCGCCGATTTCACCCAGCGCCGATTTTTCGATTTGCTGCACTTCGGCGACGCTACCCGACGCTTATTGTACCAGCGGGAGGAAAAACGGAAGGCAAAAAAAAATGTGGCAAAAACTTTATGCGCGATAGAAAGATAGATGGAGAGAGAAAGAGGGAGAGAGAGAGAGAGAGAGAGAGGAGGAGAGAAATAGAGCGAGGAGTTGGAGAAAGATCTCATCTTGAGTGGATGTAAACTCAACCCATCTTGGTTGGCTCGTATATATATATATATATATATATATATATATATACTATATACATGTATAAATGTTTGCATAAACTGTTATGTATATATAAATATATGTTTATCCTCTCGTGTACCATAACAATAAAGTGTGTTGCGAGTTTTCAGAGTGTCAAAGTTGGTTATGGTCGAACACCGAGACGCAGGTTGGTGGAGAGAAAAGGCAAGAAAAGATGTACGTTACGTTGAGCAAGCGAGTTTCATGAATATATACGTATATATGTGTGTGTGTATATATATATATATATATATATATTTGTATACATAGACGGTCGTACATATACCTAAGCTGCGTGAGAAAGTAGAAAAAGCCGAAAGCTCAAGATCCTATCGTATCCGCACGCATTTTTACGATATTTCAAAGTATCCGAGGTGCCTCTCCGAAGCTTTCTTCCGGGTGACACGTAAAGAGTTATAGGATTCGTGAGAGTTTCGCAGATTCTTCGCTTGAAAAAATATAGAATCCCGAGTCAAAATTTTCGCTTCGCGTTCAACCTGCAAAATAAAGGCTTCCTTACCCGAGCATAGATCGATGATAGCGGATTATCGGGTACTTAAACGAGGGTACAATATTTGGAATACCAATACGTTAGGTTCTTCGATGAATCTCTCGAATGGCAGAAACTGGACATTGTCACTCAAAGCAGAGGCCAATGCAGAGCGCAACTGAACCTGCGTAAACCCAGGGTGGGCCTACTTCGAGCGCTCCCGCGGAACCTACTGGCCTCCCTTTCAGCCTACTGTAGGCGCACAACCCTCTTGACCCTCCATTCAGCCTACTATAGCGCACTGTAGACCCTCCGGAACCTCCATTCAGCGAAAACGTATTAATTTCGTCATCGAACGAATTACCGATCAAGCGACAATGGAGTGTTGATGGACGAGATATCGAATTTGTGCTTGAAGCAAGTTAGGCGGGGTCGAGGCAACGAACTTGATATCGAATGCAGGTTAAGGAGGTGCGATCATGGGGACGAATCAAACTTTCGGGCCTGAAATTTTTATATGATGTTGACGAATACGTTATGCACCCTTTGGAAAAAATTGAGCTATATTGACCGTTCAGTTTTTTCGTAATAAAATTGCAAAGTCGAGGACTTTGAGCTAGTGAAGCACGTTGTCTTATGGAGACGGTCGACCGGAAGTGCGGTGATCACGGTTTGTCTGCTCACGTATCCAACTAAGGTTGTTGGAAAACTGAAATTTGATAAATTAGACATAATAGATATTGTAAAAAATCGAAAATTCGAACTTCACCGTGTAGTTCAAGAACTACATTATAAAACGGTTTCAACTTCCAGTTGAATATTATCATAATGACGAAATAGTACCCATAGACTTGCCAACGTCGGGCGTAACAGCTGATTCGTTTGTCGAGCATAACCTAGCTCTGTAGCGAATTCTGTAACTCGGTAGCGGAAGTTTTCGTTGTCGCTGGCTAGCGTCAGCTAATCGCACGCACGATCAGAAGAAAGGGAGCCTCTTATTGGCTGTCACTAGCTAACGATAACGAAAACGGTTGCTACCGAGTTACAGAATCTCGCTACTGCTTGGAAATCGCCGTGAAGACTCCAGAGTTGTTTAGAATCTAATTTTTCAGTTTTTATTAGTAAATATGCAATAAATAAAAGATTCACCACAAATTTGGTCCATTAGGATCGGTAATATGAGTATTCAACATAAGTTAACATAAATCAGAACACCCGTGGGGTAACATAAATTTAGTCTCTTTGTTGACCCTGAGGGAGTAGTCGTACCTCCTTAAGGACGCCTGTGTTCTGCATGTTTCACTGAAACTGGGGGTCGAAGGAAGGTTTTGGAAAATTAACACAGGCTACACTGGACTAAATAGAGGCCTCTTCATGGCACTGAACTCGACAAATGTGGTTTGGTAGGTTCAACGGAGGCTGACGGCTTGTGCATTATAAAAGACATGGGTTCTGCGAGTGTTCAGAGAAGCGTAGAAATTTTTACTCGGAATACAATTTGTTGCTCATAATCGGTTGCTATTTTTTGGCTTGATTGAACTCAAAGTATTTTGGGATGCGGTCAAAGGAAATGAAGCGATTGATTATTTTTTATTGATTGATTTGTTCGTAATGTTCGTCGTAGTTTCTTTCGTTGCAATTGTTTTCCTAATATTTTTCACTTTATCGATTAATTTCTGGTTTGTTATTCTACGGGTTCGTTCCACTGGTATGGAATTTGACGAACGTGCCGTATCGCAGAAATGGCCGCGACAACGGGGCGCAGTTTTCTACTTGTGCCCGGCGTCTGATCTCATCCGGCTTGCACTACTGCGCGTGTTCACGGAAACGCGTGGGTTTCACTGTCAGTGCTCGTTGTCCAGTACGTTTTGCGGACTTTTTTTTTTGAACACCGTGCGGAAAACATCATAAGTCGTAAAATAAATTATCGGCTCGAATATTACCAGACCATTTCTTGTGCCCTTATGTCGGCGAATGTAATAAATTACGAAATTACGAAGTTATGATGAGTAAAAGTGATATGAAGTGACTGATGATTTTTTTTATGAAGAATAAAGCGTGTTTCTATCAGCATGGTGCATTCAATTTGTGATGAATAATCGACGATCGTTTTGTGCAACGATATGACAGTGAAATAATAATTAGAGTACCGTGGATTGGGGTTACTTTGATAAATTTTGAAATTAAAATCAATATATCTCTGTAAATAAGACCGTAAAAAAAAATTGTTTAAATGGGGAACATCAACTTTTATTAGTCTTGTTATCTTCCAAATTACAATTTAAAATATAAAAAAATAAATGAGAAAAAAAAATAATTAGTCGTGATCAAAGTTATACTGAGAATGGGATTACTTTGATATCGGCCTTAATGAGAATCGGGAGTAAAATAAAGTAAGTGAAGTAAAATAAATAAAGTAGAAGATAAAAAGGGGCATTTTTCCAAAAAAGAAAAAGACGGTCAACGGGATCAAAAGTTACAACGATTTTTATTGTTTTGGGGTTACTTTGATCGAATAAATACTTTACTTTTAAAAATCAACTTTATTGATACACAACTGGTATTTTATAATGATTTATGCGGTAAAACATCCATAAATTTCGAAACATTGAAATACTCGAAAAAAACAAGTTGTAAGGTAGGTAACATACTTTTGTCTACCTAGGTAATCTAAATCACAAAAATAGATCAAATTGTTCATTAGAAACATTTCTTAACCTATAATTCTGCAGCATTAATATCAAATGGGAATTCAACATAATCATTTTTATCGATAGGTTTCGGCAAGAATGATATTATATCAATGTTATCGATTTCAGATATATCTCCTTTAATTCTCTTGAATCTTGTTTTACTTCCAACTGATTTTAAACCTTCCACTAGTGAAGGGTTTAATTCCATTATATGGCAAACGTACTTGTACGTTTTTTTGCCACGACTGAGAATATACTGAGAATACTCCGAGACTAGCAATAAAGATAATACGTGGGTTGAAATTGATCAATGATCAATGTTATCCCGTCGAAGCGATCAAAGACACCCCAACGAAACAACTGTCGCCCATAAAATATGTTTTTGAGGATATGCCACACAACAAAGAATAATGGTGTAGTTTAATAAACATCTGACAAGGTGATTTTTACCAAAAACATGTCATTGCAACACTCAACTTATTTTTGAAGTTATTCGAGCATAAAGAATATGTTTAAATACATTACTTACGTTTTTTAATATTTTCACGATCACCTAAACCCGTTTGTTCGTGCTGCGTCTGAGTGACGACATAAAGAGACATTCAGGCTTGTCAACCGTAAAAAAAAACTTTCGGTCGCCTTCAGGAACTTCGTAATTTGGATTAAAAAATAAAATAAAGTTTTTATCAAAGTAACCCCAATCCATGGTACAATCAACGAGTTTGAAATTAATCGATTATTGTATTCTTTTAAATTTCTATTTTTTCTTTATTTACCATTAGAAACTAAATAAAAATTTTCCTCCTGTTCACGTGTCGATCCAGGCCAATTTCCTAATGGCCTCGTCAGAAGCACATTTTTTTTTATATTCGCAATAAATAGAGCAAAGTATATTTCCATATATTTTCTTCGTGACTTTTCGTTTTTTTCTAATTAAATGTATTGCGATCGATCAATTTAATTTTGTTTGAGTTTATATGAAATTCCGAGCCACAAATATGCTCTCTCTCTCTCTCTCTCTCTCTCTCTCTCTCTCTCTCTCTCTCTCTCTCTCTCTCTCTCTCTCTCTCCCCTCTCTCTCGTTCTTCGGTGCGCAGTAAAACAGGACGGATAAAATTTCTCCACGAGTTGATATAAAGTGAAAAATGGGAAAATTCGCGAAGCAACCCTCCCCCAGCGTGAAAGATTCTGCGGAGCATACGCTTTTTTCCCCTCCGTATCTTGCGACCTTTTCCTCGTTCGCTTATTGCACGCGATCTTCACGGCGATGGCGAAGTACCGAGTGGACGGAAACGGAAGTAGGGGGTACATTGAAAATGCGCCAAGAACGTGTCAAGGGACGCAGTCTGAGGGGCGGGGGGGGGGGGGGGGGGGGGGGTGTTCGAAGAATTTCTACGGAGAAAGGGTAAAGAGGGGGAGGAGTTATTTGACGAGAAAATTGTCCTGTTTGATGTCGGTGGCTGACGCAGTACTGTTGGCTCCTTTCCTTCGCCACAACTTTGCAGTTCAAGCTGTCCTCCTTCTTCCATCTTTTCTCTTATCTCTCTTCTCTCATCTTACTCTCGTTCTTCTTGTCGTCGGGCTACCACCCTGACTGGTACAGTTATTGGCAACACGATCTTTAAAAATGGTCTATTTTTTTCATCATTACGCAGGAAGGACAAAAAATAACAATCATATGTCAAAATGTGCGCACGTTTTGGCTTTTTCCAAAATGTATTTCTTGAAGTGAACGTTCTGCTTTTGAACATTTAATTTATACATATAAAATAATTTCGTGACTGCCTGACTGACGGACATATAGACAACGCAGAGCATGAAATGGTGAAGATAGAAACATGAAATTTGCTAGATATGTTCCGTAGAAGGTGTAGAGGTGCACTAAGAAAGGATTTTTCGAAAATCATCTCCTAAGGGGGTGAAATGGAGTGTAAAGTTTTTATGGAACATTGTATTCCTTGCGTGTGTTAACTTGAAACTTGGTACAAATATTCTTTAAAACGAATACAGTAGAGCGTCGATTATCCGAATCAATTGAGACCGGGGCGCCTTTCGGATAATCGAAAATTCGATTATCCGAAAGGCGCGAAAGTTCGAACCGAACAGCAATATTCCGTGAGCAAAAAAAACGTTGATTCTTTCAATATGATAAAATATATATTTTTAAAAAAATAATGAACATTAATATGTTAATAATACAAGTAGATTTTTGGTGAATGGCAAATAACAATTGTATCATTTAAGGAGGTACGATTACACCCGCAGGGTCAATAAAGAAACTAAATTTATGTCACCCCACGGGCGTTCTGATTTATGTTAACTTATATTGAATATTCGTATTTTCGATCCCAAAGTGCCAAATTTGTGGTAAATATTTTATTTATTGCATATTTACTAATCAAAACTGAAAAATTATATCCACAACGACTCTGGAGTCTTCACGACGCTTTTCAAGCAGTACCGAGATTCTGAAACTCTGTAGCGACCGTTTTCGTTGTCGTTACCTAGAAACAGCCAATAAGAGGCTGCCTTTCTTCTGATCGTGCATGCGATTGGCTGTCGCTGGCCGGCGACAACGAAAACTGTCACTACAGAGCTAGGTTATGCTCGCTAAACGAATCAGCTGTTACGCCCGACGTTGGCAAGTCTATGGGTACTATTTCGTCATTATGATAATACTCAACCGGAAGTTGAAACTGTTTTATAATGTAGTGCTTGAACTACCCAGTGAAGTGCGAATTTTCGATTTTTTGCAATATCTATGATGTCTAATTTATCAAATTTCAGTTTTCCAACGACCTTAGTTGGATACGTGTGTAGCAAAACCGTGATTACCGCACTTCCGGTCGACCATCTCCATAAGGCGACGTGCTTCACTAGCTCAAAATGCTCAACTTAGCAATTTTATTACGAAACAACTGGATGGTCAATATAGCTCAAACTTTTCCAAAGGGTGTATAACGTATTCGTCAACATCATATAAAAATTTCAAGCTCGAAAGTCGGACTCAACCCCATGATCGTACCTCCTTAATGATATAGAACGAAGTTAAATATGTATTTAAAAATAATCAATATTCGTATATCTTTGAGTTCTTATCTATTTATTTTTTAAAAGCCGACGATTTTCTTCTGCTTCACAACGGAAGCTCGTTTCTTTGCTGCCAAATTTCGCAATCGTTATGGAAGAAGACGCTGCATTGAACAACATTCAGGCTGCGTTTCTTACCACTCCATCGAATGAACAAAATTATTGTTTAGATAATTGATATTTTGGATAACCCAAATCGCCATTCGGATAATTGTCGTTCGGGTAATCTACGCTCTACCATAATAAAAAACACCTTTTAGGATTTTGAAAACAACCCCTGATTAGGGGTGCAACGGGGGTGTTGAAGTTTGTTTGGATAGGTACTTTTATACTACTATTTCATTAATTATCAACCTTTAGGGGAGAGGGGCGCAAGACGGGGTACCCGGCCAAATACTCGATCTAAATGAATCAATCACGTTCGTTCTGGCATCATACGATGCGCTGGCATGATACCCATCAGTCGCCCCGGAGCGCACGCGTATCGATTGATAAAGAGAAATCTGATTTTTCGTATACTACACGGAGAGAATTAAGAAGTAATTTTTGTCGTGAATTTCACGGTAAAAATTACCGTGATATCTTTCAATGTGGTGACAAGTGAGAAAAGCATAATAATTCGTATGCGACAAGTTTTTTTTAACTCACGTTACAGAAAATTTCAAATACGTAGCTAAAATTTTACTATACAAGAAGGGTAGCGCGCACGATAATTTTTACTGAGAGCACAATACATTTTCCTATAACACTCATTAAATTTTATAATAAATCTTAAAATAACTGTTATAAAGACGATACTTTTTTATAGACATTTTTGAAAGGCATAAAATAATAAAATGCACAGTAAAATTTCGCTGATATATATTTTTTAAATTTAAGTTTTGCGTATTTTGTTACACATCAAAATTTACTAGAAAATCTGGCAAAATTTTCTATCCGAAGAAGAAATTTTATTTTATTTTCGTGAAAATCTGTGTTTTACTCAGTAATAATAAGCGAAGTTTCAGGGTTGTCATCTGGTTACCGTTACTGCACGGTCATTTTTAACATTTAATTCTCTCCGTGTAGTTGTCGTTTTAAAATTTGGTTTCGTATGTGACTGTGCTTTGCCAATTAACGCTAGATGGTGGCGTGCTGTAGCTGCATGCGCTATATTTAATGTAGAATCAGGTAAGGATTTGTTATTTGCTGCGTTGCGTGTCGTTATTTTATTATAAATATTTGATTGGCAAAATATAAGATGGGGTGGTAGATCCCCATCTAGTACATGGTACATGGGACACAGGATAATTCAGTTTTTTGTGATATTTTCGTTATTTTTCAGACAGTATGTGTATTATTACATTTAAATAATCTTCTTTTGATAAAACTGTGTGCTACACATAGCTTCCTTTTTTTCTAGAATGGTGCGGAATTATAAACGCACGACGGAGAGGGGAACATGGTCCGAAGAAGCTATGCGTCAAAGCAAGAAATGAAAAAGAAAAAAGCTGAATTCAAGAAACAAAAACACTATTCATGTATGTGCGCTTTGCCAGCCCGAATAAAGCCATTTCTTTGAGTATAGTTCGATTGGGAAATAGTGGATGGGGCAAGACGGGGAAACCTCTCTTTTTTGTTTTTAATTTTTATTTGCTATAATTATCGCTCGAATGTTCTTAATTTGACCAAATCTTGTGAGACGAAATATTGTAGGTTGATTCAGAAATAAATACGATTATGTGATTTTAAAAACATGAGCTTTATTGCGCTTCAAACCTTAAATACCCCGTCTTGCCCCGGTGAAAGGACGTGAAAAATATTTGTCCTTTTTTTAGGTATTTAGGTAGCTGTGTTGATGCGACGAAATTCGATCCCAGTCGGCCACTCGTCAGTTGCAGCACGAAAAGGAGAAAAAAAACGATGCTATGCCAATCACTGTGCAATACGTCGCTGTCGTTTCGTCTCTGACGTCTGGCGCCATACTTACTGTATACGATCGCCACGGCGAGCGTTCCTCTCTCAGTGCCCTAACACTACCGTGCATCCCAGACGCTCGTTCGCTTCTCTTTTAGAGATCACCGGAGCGTACAGCATTTCGAGAGACTCTCGCGGTCTCTCCGTGCACACACGCGAGACCGAGCGTCGCCTTTTCTCTCGTCGAAATATAAATCGCGCTCGAATAACTTCACCCCTGCGTGTTTTACACTCTTGTACACGTATACGTCGTTCAGAGGGTTCAAATACTCGGATATTCCGGCAAAAGTCCACGGGGAAGGACAACATTTTGAGAGAGAGAGAGAGAGAGAGAGAGAGAGAGAGAGAGAGAGAGGGAGAGGAAGAGCTTTTATCTGCGCTACGTTTTTCGTAGCCGTCGCTCCTTTGGAGTGCTCATCGCAATTTTACGCAACTCATTTTTATTACACCTACACACACAGTTCGAGCGGATCGAGGTCAAAGAGGGTGAGCAAAAGTACGAGCCTCCTTTTTCGGCGAAGATTTATTTTCTTCTGCATTAAATCGTCAGCCTTTAATTTCTCCAACGAGAGAAGGAAATAAAAATTATTCGTAATATTTGTTTATTATTTCCTATTTTTCTTATTCGAATCGCGCACCCCCTTGACACATGTGGATTGTGCGTCCACATTAGGGTGTCCCTTATTTTTCGAATTCGATATTTTTTTACGCTTATGCACTACTTTTATTGATTTTACTCTAAAATATTTTCAAAATAAATGTTGGCACATTCTAGGCACTGTAACCCGTGCTGACTTTTGTCGAAACATGTTCGTATAAGTTACTCGGGAGTAGGGGAGACCGTGGATGCTTGAAATAAGTGAAAGTAATCAGGGTCTATGAGAAAATCGACAAAAACAGAATGAACTCCCTGCGTAACAACTCTCCTAGTACCGAGGTAAGTTGAAACAGTGGTCGAGGTGAGTTGAAACAGATGTTTTTTGGAGGACTATAACGCTGTTGTAATAATAGTTGTAACTTTGTAATACTAATGGCAGCTGTAACGCTGTGTACAAGAACATACGAGGTGTGAAAATTAAGTAATGAGACTGGCAACGTAGCGTTCGATTTGGCAACACTTGGGACGCGGGACTTGGAGGGGCGGCAGGTGAACCTTCAGTAGGAGTTTGAATTCGCTAGAGCAGTGTTTCCCAACCGATGGGCTAGAATATGGTCCGCGAAACGTTTTTTTTTTGCTTTTAGCGAGGATTCAACCGTTTATCAATTTGCATGAGGAGCACAGTTTAGTTTACAAAATCCAACGATGTGCGGTGGTCCCGATAAGTGAAATGTTAAGACGGAATGACACATCGCCACCGGTATAGCAGAAAACGATTGTAGATATATCCGCGGATTTCCGAAACGGCTCCTCAGAATTTCTGGAAACTTGACCAACCGACATCAAATTGATAGACAAACAGCTGTTGCTCGTCAAATTTCTTGAGATTGAGAAAAAAAGTAGATTGCCTTACCGTAATGAACTCGTCACTGAAATGAGAGAAAATAAAATGCTCGTAAGCCGAGAAACGGACATTTAATATTTAGCTGTGTGTTCAAAATACACTAAATGTGTTTGCTAAAATATTCAACTTTCAGCAAACGATAAAAATCAATTCCAAATGTTATGAAAAAATATAGTTTTTGTAACGTCTATGCTCGACTTTGTATTTGTTTTATTTTCAGAAAATGGCGCCCAAACAAAATATCTTTAGTGCAAGTTACTTAACAGTTTTACGAACACGTTGAAAGTCTTGATTAAAAGGTATTTAAAGATAAACACAGTTTATTATTCTTGTACCTGGTGGTCTCTGCTAGGATAAAAAAAGTTATCGTGGTCCTTGGTCACGAAAAGGTTAGGAATCACTGCGCTAGAGTCATTTGGTTGTCGATAGCGATTTTTTTTCGTGAAACAGTTCTTTCTAGTGCGTTCTAAAATTGAGTGATATCAATTTCGAGCAACGGTCTGCTATCAGGTTTTGCTTCAGACTTGAGGACAGTGCAAGGGAAACTTTTGCAAAACTTCAGTAGATCTACGGAGACAGTGTTTCGTCAAGGGCCCAGGTTTTTCGGTGATTTAAGACATTTTCAGAAGGAAGAGAGTCGATTGAAGATTAACCACGCAGCGCAAGGTCTTCACCTTCAAGAACCGATGAAAATGTCGACAAAATCCGGGATCTTGTGCGTTCAGATCGTCGGCTTGACAGTCAGAATGATCGGGGAAGAGTTGAATTTTACTCACATCATCGTTAATCAGATTTTTACCAATGAATTGGGGATCCACTGCATGATGACAATGCGCCTTGTCACACACCAATTTCAATAAACGAGTTTTTGGCCAATAAAAACATTCCCGTGTCTCCTCACTCTCCTTATTCGCCTGACTTGAGTCGTTGTGACTTTTTCCTCTTCCCGAGATTGAAAAATCAACTCAAGGAACGTCATTTTGGGACACTCAAAAACATTCAAATGGCTGTAACCGACCACCTGAAGGCTATTTCAGTATCCGAGTTCCAACACTGCTATGACGATTGGAAGAACCGTATATAGCGCTGTGTGGCTCCCCAAAGAAGTTAATTTGAGGGAGACAATATTAAATTGTAATTCTATCCGAATAAAAGAATAGAAAAAAACAGTCTCATTACTTAATTTACACACCTCGTAGGGAAGGCACTGCAAAAAAGACGACTATAAAAAGAAAATATCTCAAAAATTAACTTAATTGAGTAAGACGTTACAATTTTGATAAATATAAATGTAGATTTCGTTGTTTTTTTTTTCATTTACTGAACTCATCGTTTCATGTTTAATAAAACATTCGCAGATCAAAGATGATAGTAAATATTTATTGTATGTAAAACTTCCAGGTCCACTCGGCATGGGTCAACGTCGTCATGGAAAAACGAAATTTAATATTTCAGTGAACCTCAGTACTTTGGACAAAATTAGGGGGTTTGCGCTTCAGTGTTCGAAAAAAAAAACATTGCTAGCCCATATAAGGGGTACCCTAGTTCACATGCGTCGGTATTCGATACATTTTTCCAGAATGATATATCCGGGACATGGACTTTTCCCCATCAATTGATACCCCGACAAGGACGATTTTTTTACTGCACGTATGCTGCAATCGATGTATCGGTGCGTCGTAAAATATTGCTGCTCGATGGAACAGACAGCGTTCCATCTTGCATGTAAACGACGCAAACGATTTTTTGCAGACGTGAATAAAAAAGAAACAAATCGCAGTCACAATATCGTATAGGCGATAAACGGAAGGACATATTACCTCTGACACTGATGATGTCACGTAGAAAATTTATATCGCAATTCAATATTTCATTGCCGTTCTTTTAGCGCAGCGGGCACTTTATAAGCAGAAACTAGTTTTTTTTTTAAATGGAGACGAGACTATTGCATGCTCGGCGCTCGTTAAATCTTACCTGGCTCCACTGGCTGCTCTCCCACATGGGACACGAGATCGTGTTGCATGTTTCCTGATACCGAGGCTTGTGTATCGCGTTGCACCTGTGGTCCGGCAGCTGTTTCAAATGGAAAAATCGATTTTACAATTAAAAACAAGTTTTCACCAAATATTACGACAGTGTGCCCCGTAAAGTGACGTCTGAAAGGAAAATCTAGATTCCTCGTATAAATACACATCTCATAGAAGTTTTAGTCTTCTAAAACTATTTTTTAGTTTTAGAGAAAAAACCATTTCTTTATTTTCTTTTCGAGTTTTTCTATAGCACAGGTTTTTATTTTTCTCTTTTGTGTATGTACTTTCCTCTTAGGAGTTTTTAAAACGGATTGCGAATCATTTTGACTAGGATAAGTATTTTTCTTCGTCATTTAAACTTGAAGGTATTATTGGATGGACCGTCGGGCAAAAAGTTAGTCCAAAATAGGCGATTCGTGCATTTACAAGTCTAGATCATGGCGTACATGTTTAGCCTTACAAATAGCTAATTTAATAGAAAATTAATACTTAGAAATGTTAATTTTCTACCTTTAATAATAATTGAAGTAAAAGTAGACGATATTGGCGTGTGCATGACTGAAGTTTTGTTAGTGACAGTACATTTGTTTCAACTGTCCAACAAAAACAGACTCAATTTTTTAATTTAATGAATGCGTTCAGATCATTTTATTATTATCAATTATTATCCAAAAAACTCAATGTGTATTGAGTTTTCCAATTATTTCTATTAATTCGATTCGTCATGAGCCGATTAATTAATTGATTTGGATTAATCTATGTTAATTGCAACTCGCAATTAAAACAATTGCAATTAACTTTTTTAATTGTTCGAAGAAACAATTAAAACTAACAATTAACATATTTAACGTTACAAATATCAGATATGGCGTGTTTGTTTAGGTTTTGTAGGCTTAAGCAGGGCCCTATACAATAATCAGTTTTAATTGTTAGTTTTTAATCAAATATACGAAAAAGATTGAAAATTGATTCGTTTCTAATTGTGGAAAGTCGCGATTAACAATTGATTAATTGTTAATTTCGACTACAGCAATTAACAATCAATTACTTATTAATCGTGAGTTTTTACAATTACAATGAATTAATTGTTAATTGTTATTGTAGTCATGATTAACAATTAATTAATTGTTTGAGTTTGTTTGGGTTATTTTTGGGTTCATTAAAATTAGGTTAATTAATTGCTAATTTTGCCCAACACTGATCTAGAGACGCGGCAGATTTCTTATATTACTAATGACAGTACATTTGTTTCAACTGTCCAACAAAAAAAGAGTAAATTTTTTAATTCAATTAATACGTTCAGATCATCGTATTATTATCACTTATTACCCAAAAAACTCAATATATATTGAGTTTTCCAATGATTGCTATTAATTCATTGTTAAAAAAGGTGATACTCTTCATTACTTTAATTAATTTATCGACAATTACTCAGTCGATTTATTTTAAACTTAGCATAATCAATCGCTCGATCGTAAATCTTAATGATATAATATTTTCAGAATTCACGGCGATTTAGTTCCATTCGTTTTGCAACCATTAACGCCTGCAGAAGCTGTTTTCCCATAAGCGACGGTATTAAATTCATATGATTATAACCACTAAATTATTTAGTGAAAAATTCTAAAATAATTCATGTATTATTCTATTAAAAACTATTATTCCTCAAATTTTCAAGAATTTTTGCGATTTTTCAATATCCATCCAGTAATACCTTAATGACTCATCTTCTCAAACAATTTTTTTACTTTTGATCAAAATCTAAGGTATTCACGTAAGTGTTCAGTTGGTCATTTATTGATTGCTTAACAATACACTTCGAAACGATGAAACAAGTAAGAAAAAATCGCGCCGAAAAGTAAATAAACAAAAGAGAAAAATGAGACATTCTTCTTTCTCGAAAGGTAAAAAAGATCGTAGAACATTTAGACGTTCGAGGCATCCAGAGATTTTCCTTTTGGACGTCACTTTTCCGGTCACTCTGTATATTTATATGCATACACAGAAATACCGAAAGAGATGCATTTTTATAAATTATGCTAGTTCTTCGCTACGTGTCACCTTATCTTCTGGCTACAACGAAAGAAAAACAAATGCCTTATTATTAATAACCCTACCAAGAGAAACTGGAAGGTTCTTTCCGGACCTCACGGTTTCCTGCATACCCAAGAAGGAAAAACAGTGACACACGTACACAAAACTCAGGTGATTATGCGACAAGTCGCGTAAAATGAAACTTTGCGAGATGCGATAAAATAAACTGAAAATTGTAATACTTTCTCAGTCGATACTCTCGCATTTTTTCCATCCGGTTATGTAGCCCAGACGGGCATACAAGTCTTCCCGCATTTTTCATCACGACTTACGGCTATATGCGTTATTTCTTATATTCCCCAACGTACCTTGGTAGTCTCGTTTCCGTTTTCTTCGGTACAAAATATCGGCCGTGTTCTAGATCCACCCCCGCAGCTAGCACTGCACCTACTCCATTCACCGGTAAGCCACCTGGGAGTATAGAAAATTCATAAAAACGACCTTCGCTGGAATTCACCATGACATAAGTCCTTACAAATCCTTATAAATAATCTGTATCCGATGAAAGAAAATTTTCAGGACAATCGGTTTAGGGGACCGGCCTCGGAGTAGCCAATTTTCCCCATACTCAATATTATCCAGACTCCAATGTCTCCATGATCACTGTCAGATCAGCACAGGCTTGATGAGAGAGAGAGAGAGAGAGAGAGAGAGAGAGAGAGAGAGAGAGAGAGAGAGAGAGAGAGAGAGAGAGAGAGAGAGAGAGAGAGAGAGAGAGAGAGAGAGAGAGAGAGAGAGAGAGAGAGAGAGAGAGAGAGAGAGAAGCAGTTAAAGGTATACCATTGACGTACCCGAATATTTAACAACAACAAGTAAAAATGCATCCCGGTATACTTGTAAAATTTCAAGCCAAGTTAGCGAATTAAGACCAAAATTACGACTTTAAGTCTCGCCAAGGCGTTTTTCCATAGATTTTATTTTTATTTTGAGGACTCATTCAGGACACTATTAAATAATTACCTGCAAAATTTCAAAAGGATTCCCCCTTGTGTTTTCGAGATATTGGCAATCAAAGATTGCACGGTTTTACACGTGTTCTTATGGGGAGCAGTGGAAAATTTCACATTTCACGCAATAACTTCGAAACTTTTCTACAGATTTTTTATTTTTATTCTCAATTACAGAGGAAGATATGACGACGTGGGTAAAAAAATCATGAATTTTGACCGTCTGGTTTCAGAGATATAGCGATTTAAATTGAGCAATGTCTAGCGACGCTAGCGCCACGAAGTGACTGGAGCAGACTGGAGCCGGCGATCTGGCAACGCTGCAAGCGTTCGACGTGTTTATCGATAGAAAATTTATCTAGAGCAGTGTTGGGGCGTTAATCAATTAAATTTTCAATCAGTTTTAAATTGACTAAAAATTGGCGTGTTTGTTTGGGTTTTGTAGGCTTACGCAGCGCCCTATAAAATAATCAGTTTTAATTGGTAGTTTTCAATCAAAGACACCAAAAAGATTGAAAATTGATTAGTTTATAATTGTGGAAAGTCACGATTAACAATTAATTAATTGTTAATCTTTAGTTACTTTAGCAATTAAATTTTGCCCAACACTGATCTAGAGGCGCGGCAGATTACTTATATTACTATTACATATATATATATATAATATACAGGGTGGCCCAATAACTATTAGCACCTTGGATATCTTCGAAACTATAAGGTTCACATAAATATTTGCTGAAATGAAATTGCACTGTACGAAAGGGGCCATCCGATAGCGATAATAGTTTTTTTGCAGGTGGAGGTACTTCGGGCATTTGAAGGTCAACTCCATTTTTTTTAATGAACCAGTATGTTTTTTTCTGTATCATGAAAGAGGAGCTTAAAACGAGTTCAACGACCTATAACATAAGGTCATTGAAGGTCATAGAAAGTACAGAAAGGCGATAATACTTACAGTTTCGGTAGTAAATAAAATTACTACGTTTATAGTAAGATAAACGCCTTTCCTGCTAATAGTTATTGGATCACCCTGTATATTATATTAGGCGTTTTCATCATTACTTCAGAAGATTTTACATCGCGAAAAGATGTACAACCTACATTATAAGGATATTTCGGTATATTTCGAAGGTTTTATCGATTGAGCGGAGAATAAACTTTTCAACGTGACTGTGGCGCGAATACTACCTTAAAATCGTCTAATTTATGCAGCAATTTATGAAGACGGCATGCCGGCCACATTTCTAACTAATAATTTATATACTAGACCCTTAATTTAGCTACTATAGTCTTTAATATATGATAAGATATTAAAGCGTATACTAGCCAGATTAAAGTAATATTACCAGAAAGTTGAATATCTGTTAATATCTTAAGATAATTAATATATATAATTTGATAATATAAAATGTTTAAACATATGTCCAATAACTGTTTAAAGTAATATTAAAGATATTAAAAAGAATAACAGAGTCTTATTTCTAACTGATATTTATAAACCATACTATAATTTATATAGATAGATTTTAGTCCACATGTACACCCTTGTAGGTTTTTACAGACGGGGGCTGTTCATCCTTTTTTACATCATAATAGATTTTTACAACATCCATTCTGCTATTTGCATCTCTTCCTTTCTCCTGCTTCTAATTACTCCTATTCTTGTTTACTCTTTCTTCTTGATAGTCTTTTCGCCCTCTCGTTTTTACACTCTTTCTTGATAGCTTCTCGAACTGTCTCACTACCTCACACATTTCCTCGACTACTTTCTTTCCTTCTGGAGTCCTTCACCATCCCGTCGCTATCCCGCCCTCCTATTGTTTCGCTCATCGTTGATATTTCTTTATTGCTTCGTCCTCCATCTGTGACTTTGCCTCCTCACATTCCCATATTTGGGCCATTGTTTCCTCTGGTCTACCGCACACTCTGCATCCCGTATTCCTGAAGCCTTTCTTCTTTTCCTCTCCCACATGTTTCTCTGATTTCTCCCCGTAGAGTTCCTTTCCTCTAGTACTGTTCCATCCCCACCTCTTTTTTCCAGTCTTTGTATTCTATCCAGTATCTTGACTTCTCTATTTTTTCTCAGTTCCTCTGTATTTCCTCATTTGTCATGTTTTGCACTGCCCTTCCTGTTTTCCTCACTCATTCTTCTTTGTTAACCCTTCTTTTTGTGTCCTCGATCGATCCCTCCCCCGCTTGGTCTATAATTTATATAATTTATTGAGACATGAATACGTTCGACGGTGAACAATTTTCTTTTCCTAGTGTTAAACATGTCAAATTTTTCGCCAAAAAAGAGTATTTGCGGGGTATTTTACTGCACTACTTTATTTTTAAAAAAATCTGCAGCTGAAGCACACTGAATTCTTGTTGAGACTTACGACGATCATGCTCTGTCGGAAACAACATGCAGAGATTGGTTTAGACGCTTCTAAAATAATGATTTTGATGTTGAAGATAAAGAACGCTGTGGCGCACCGAAAAAGTTTGAAGACGAAGAATTGGAGCCATTACTTGATGAAGCCTCATGTCAGATGCTAGCTGACCTTGCAGAATCATAAGGAGTTGATCACACAACAGTTTCGAAACGTTTGAAAGCATCAGGAATGATTCAAAAGCAAGGATATTGGGTGCCATACGATTTGAAGCCGAGAGACGTCGAACGGCATCATTTCACGTGTGAACAGCTGCTTCAACGGCAGAAAAGGCCAGGTTTTTTGCATCGTATCGTGACGCGATGAAAAATGGATACGCTACGATAACCCTGAGCGTAGAAAATTGTGGGGTAAGCCTGGCCATGCATCAACATCGTCGACAAAGCCGAATATCCATGGTTACAAGCTTCTGCTTTGCATTTGGTGGGATCAGCTGGGTGTAGTTTATTATGAGTTGGTCAAACTGAACGAAACCATCGCGGGAGATCGCTATAGACGACGATTGATGCGTTTGAGCCGAGCATTGAAGGAAAAACGGCCACTATACGAGCAGAGACACGACAATGTGATTTTGCAGCATGACAACGCTCGGCCACATGTTGCAAAACCGGTTAAAACCTACTTGGAAACGTTTAAATGGGAAGTCCTACCCCACCCGCCGTATTCATCAGACATTGCCCCTTCCGATTATCACTTGTTCCGATCGATGGCACATAGCCTGGCTGAGCAACACTCTCATTCTTATGAAGATGCCAAAAAATGGGTCGACTCTTGGATAGCCTCAATAGACGTGTCGTTTTTCCGGCGTGGAATTAAAATGCTGCCAGAAAGATGGGAAAAAGTAGTGGCTAGCGATGGACAATACTCTCAGTGACATGTTTTTTTTTACTATTTTCTAAAAATAAAGCATTAAGGCCGTAGGCATCTCTAGGATTTTCCAAAAATCGTTTTTTTTTGGTAAAAATATACCTTAGTACCTATAAAATTACATTCCAAAAGATTATGGGTGTCAAAAATCTCTAAGTACGCGATTTTCGAATTCTAGCGCAACCCCTCTTGATTCGTGTCGTGACTTTCTACTAACTTTAAATGCGTTTATCTCAAAACTACATTTTTCAATCGGCCGGACTCATAACTCAAACAAATTTCAACCGATTCACTTGAAATTTTAACTGTATATTTAGAATTACATTTCCTAAGGCACTACACAGGTTTTTAAAATTATATTGTATAGTTCCTTTTTTATAAACAATTTTCTGACGATTTTCTCATGGCATTTTATACTTTTTGTTTTCGAAATGTGCCATTTTGACAAAAAACAATATATAAAAAAAATCCTATGTACTTCTATAGCTATTCTTATATATAATCGAAAAAACTTGAGTGTCTCATCATAACTCAGAAATTATAGGAGCTGTTGGTCCGGTCGTTGACCTTCCAGAAATAAAGGCGTCATCGGAAAAATGCTGCACAGTCGCCATTTAGACATGTATCGTTATGAAAAAATAATTTTATATAGTCAATTATGTGTATAATAAAACCCCTATTTTGTAATTCCGATTTATTCTATGGTTTCACTGAAAAAAAATCACAAAATATGCCCTTTTTTGGCCTCTAGAATAGCCTAAGGCCTTAATTTTCACGAAAAAACAGCGAGAACTTATTCAACATCGCAATATATACTGAATAACTCTAGACGTCTGATATAAACTGCTCTAAGCATGTAGAAATTCTGAAGATTCCGTAACGACAACAAAAACAGGATATCACTGAATGTTTAAAGAAAATATTAATGATAAAACTTTTTAAAAATATGACTAGCAGAAGAATTTTCGTGACCGCGACTTCCCAGAAAACGTGTAAAAAGGTCTAAATCTACAAAACATATGCGAAATTTTTCATTCCAGTTTATCACTTTTTAATTGATTGTAACATATTTTTATTAAGCGCCACGGCAATTTAGAATGATTAAAAATGGTCCGGGCTTATGCGCCCATAAAATATGGCCCTCTGCAAAAAGAATACCTTAAATTCGCTTGTTGGTTCCGTTGATAGCTATAGGAGAGTTCATCTCCATCCCTCTCTCTCTATCGCTCACTCACCTCGACTGTAGCTCCCTCGAGCCCGTCGCCCGCAACAAAATTAAACTAAATACGTGGGGTAAAGCAATTAGCGCGATTTAACGGTCCCGGGGTGGCGGGTGAGAGGCCTCGTGATTTATTATTAGCTGCGATATACGCCAAACACCAGGCCGGGTGTGTCCGTACATGGGACGGGCATTCACACGTGCACGCGGTGGCATGACACGCCTGGGGATCTGAATGGCACGGTCAACTGCAACCGCCAACCTGACTCATACTGCATTAATGCTGTTTCAACTATGGGATTGCGATTATCGTAATTATATTTTCAACGTGCATGACGTTTTTCGCAGCATTTCAATCCTACCGGCGTTTTACGAAACTCTCCGAATACAATTGCGTCTCGTGGCAGTTGGACGATTCAATTTTGCAGTCGTGGAAACTCTGCGGAAAGTTTTAATACGACCTCGCTGCGATGACACTTTTCGCGGTTGAAATTGGTCAATGGAAATGTGAAAAATTTAAGCTCGCAGGGAACAGAATATTTGTGATACGAGAATTATGATATGTCGGTGGAGGGGCATGATGAGCAGTCGGGGGTAAGTTGGGCACCTGAAATATCTGGAAAACTAAGCACCGCACGCTGGTGCATCAAATGGCGGAAAGAGAGGTATGGGGGAGGGGAACACATGACGCCATCGCCCGTTGCCATGCGACGCACGAGATGGTAATATGGGAGGTTTTATTATTTTTGCACCCAAAAGTAAAAAAAAACATGATTGAAAGATTTTCTTCTACCATTGTATGAGAAAAAATATTTCAAAGTTCATTGCAATTAACGTTAATGTTTCAAAACTTAAATAATTAACAAGCAAATGCTGGTTTAATACTGCATTGTAACCAAATCATGTTGCATACGTTTGATTTATTAATGCAATTCTTACTTTGCCCAACTTACCTCATACTCATGCACAACTTAGCCCACTATCGGGGTAGGTTGAGCAAGTATGGTCTTAGTCATTTGAGAGCGATTATCTGTGAAGAAATAAGGATAACAGGAATTTCGTCTACAGACTTTTTTTCCCAGATAAATTTCCTATTGACCAAAGAAGGTTTCATTTTTTATACGGCAGACTGTTAAGGCCAAGTGTCACACCGACCGAGTGGCCATGAGTGCGAGAGAGATAGCTGATTTGCAGATTCCCAATGATTTCTGAAACGGTTGATTTTTGGGAAAAAAGAAAAGAAACACGTTCCGCTCTATTGAACGACGAACAACCGCTTTCTCTTCTTTTGCCCGAAATATGATCCGTCTAGGAGAAAACTTGGCAGTAAGATTTTTACCGACTGGACGTGTGACACATGGCCTTAAGGCGTTAGGCCACTCTAGAGGCAAAAAGGGCATATTTTGTGATTTTTTTTTCAGGGACACCATAAAATAAATCGGAATTACAAAATAGGGGTTTTATTATACACGTAATTGACTATACAAAATTATTTTTTTCACAGCGATACATGTCAAAATGGCGACTGTGCAGCATTTTTCCTATGATCCCTTTATTTCTGGAAGGTCAACGGCCGGACCAACAGCTCCTATAATTTTTGAGTTATGATGAGACACTAAAGTTTTTTCGATTATATATAAAAATAGATATAGAAGTACGTAGGTTTTTTTTTGATATATTGTTTTTTATCAAAATGGCGCATTTCTAAAACAAAAAAGTATAAAATGCCATGAGAAAATCGTCAGAAAATTGTTTATAAAAAAGGAACTATGCAATATAATAAAAAAAAATCCTACGTAGTGCCTCAGAAAATGTAATTCTAAATATACAGTTAAAATCTCAAGTAAATCGGTTGAAATTTGTTTCAACCGAGTTATGAGTCCGGCCGACTGTAAAAATGTAGTTTTGAGATAAACGCCTTTAAAGTTAGTAGAAAGTCACGACATGAATCAAGAGGGGTTGCGCTAGAATTTGAAAATCGAGTACTTAGAGATTGTTCACATCCATTATCTTTTGGAATATAATTTTATAGGTACTAATTTTATAGGTACAATTTTTAACAACAAAAAAATCGATTTTTGGGAAATCCTAGAGTGGCCTAAGCCCTTAAGGAATTACAGGGAAATAATTCCACACTTGCTCAACATGCCCCTCCATAATCTGTTTTCTGTTTTTCCTTCGTATGCTCTTACGGGCTTCTGCGATTCTATCCATTTCAGTATTCACCCCGAACATGTCACTTCATCATCTTCAGTTCCTCAAGGGGACGTCCCGGAGTGCTGCCCACTGCGGCTCCTTGCTAACTACCGGCTCGAATTTGCACGAGGGTGCAGGGAAATTATGAAACAACTATGACACTAAATGATCACCAATCCAAGTATCGGTTCAATCTACGACTACATTTCTAAATAATTCTCATGAGGCGATGAAGCACTGATAAGCGTGAGATAAAAGCTCCATTGTAAGTCTCATAAACAAAAGTGTGGCAAGATTTCAGCTACAAATGCCATAAAGCAACGACACCGGAGTGCACGAAGGATAAAAAATAAATAATACGTTCGTTTTTCCAGGGTGTGAACGGCGTTCGCTCTGAATACGGTTCTGCTGGGTTGTCTACGTTTTTTTTTTTGATGAATTGCAAAACAAAATAACAAAAAGGAATAATCGAGGTAAAAAAGATGAGGAAAGAAGTAGCTGGCGGCCTTTATCTCGGCTAATGGGCGTTCAAGGGTGGTTGAAAGCCTCGGTGCATCGGATAGACGAGAGGCTGTATGTGCGTGCATGAATGGGTATATTCTCAACACGTGTGCTCACACTACGAATTGCTGAGCGACCGAAAACCCCCGGACGATCTTTCTTTCGTGCATACTCTTTTCCACTCTATACACACACACATACACACACACACACCCCATACTCTCATCTTACCCACCCTCTATTTTTCTTTTTTCCTTTCCCCTGTAATGTCCACAGCTTTTCTCGTCTACTTTTCCTTTTTATTTTGCTCTGTCTCGTCTTCTCTCTCTCCCTCTTTCTTTCTCTCTCGTTTGCTGTTTCTTTACTTCTTTTTCGCTATTGACGTTTCCTACACACATGCAATTTTTGTGTGCCATACTCCAAAACACTTTGGGTTAAGGTATGTTGAAGTGATACCCCACGACTGTCTATAGGCGTACGCGTTCATAATAGCCTCTTTCAAAGCCGAATAACCAGAATACATATTTCTTTCTCTCTCTCGCTCTCTCTCTTTCTCTCTCTGCTTGCGAAAAGGTACTTTTGAATCTGCTATAAGTATGTAATGTTGGCTATTAGCACATTTGTCTACCCTAAGCACGGGCCATGATTTTTTTTTCAAACGGATCGATGATTTTGATTCCATAATGGTCCTTGGACTGATTTTTATATAAATATAGGGTAGGGAGGGGCATGTTGAGCAGTCGGGTGAGTTGGGCAATCGAAATATTTGGAAAACTAAGCACCGCACGCGGCTCTATCGAATGGAACACATCACGCCATGAACACGGGATGTTTCATTATTTTTGCACCCAAAAGTAAAAAAAAAACGTGATTGAAAGATTTTCTTCTACCATTGTATGAGAAAAAATATTTTAAAGTTCATTGCAATTAAGGCCTTAGGCCATTCAGGGATTATCCAAAAATCGATTTTTTTTGTTAAAAATGTACCTTAGTACGTATAAAATTATATTCCAAAAGATTATGGGTGTGAAAAATCTCTAAGTACTCAATTTTCGAATTCTAGCGCAACCCCTCTTGATTCATATCGTGACTTTCTACTAACTTTAAACGCGTTTATCTCAAAACTACATTTTTCAAGTCGGCCCGACTCATAACTAAAACAAATTTCAACCGATTCACTTGAAATTTTAACTGTATATTTAGAATTACATTTTCTGAGGCACTACGTAGGATTTTTTATTATATTGCATAGTTCCTTTTTTATAAACACTTTCTGACGATTTTCTCATGGCATTTTATACTTTTTTGTTTTAGAAATGCGCCATTTTGACAAAAAACAATGTATCAAAAAAATCCTACGTACTTCTATATCTATTTTTATATATAATCGAAAAAACTTTAGTGTCTTATTGTAACTCAAAAATTATAGGAGCTGTTGGTCCGGCCGCTGACCTTCCAGAAATAAAGGCGTCATCGGAAAAATGCTGCACAGTCGCCATTTTGACATGTATCGCTGTGAAAAAATAATTTTGTATAGTCAATTACGTGTATAATAAAACCCCTATTTTTTAATTCCGATTAATCTTATGGTTTGGCTGAAAAAAAAATCACAAAATATGCTCTTTTTTGGCCTCTAGAGTGGCTTAAGGCCTTAATGTTAATGTTGCAAAACCTAAGTAATTAACAAGCAACTGTTGGTTTATTACTGGCATTATATCAAATCATGTTGCATACGTCTGATTTTTTAATGCAATTCTTACTTTGCCCAACTTACCTCATACTCATGCTCAACTTACCCCACTATCGGGCAGGTTAAGCAAATATGGCCTTTGTCATTTGGGAGCGATTATCTGTGAAACAATAAGGATAACAAAAATTTCGTCTACATACTTTTTTTCCCAGATAAATTTCCGATGGATCAAAGTAGGTTTTACTTTTATACGGCAGACTGTTAAGGAATTACAGGGCGATAATTCCAAACTTGGTCAACATGCCCCTCCCTACCTTACCCACGTTTATCCGACGGTGGTTTTGGGGACATTGGGTTTCACATAATGTTGAGTATGGGGGTAGTAGAGTACTATGAGGACGACCCTCCAAGTCAAATAGTTTCAAAAACACTTTTCTTTTGACATATATATATATATATATACACATAAATGTCCGTTATCAATTGGAAAACGAAAATTAGCGGCGTGGAAAAAATTGATTATAATTTAAAAGGTTCTCGTGACAGTAATTGGTATCGATAATTTACAGTAATCGTACAGAATTATTGATCTGATATTTTTGTACCTCAGACAAGACCGATCTACTCAATACAACTATTTATTATTAGTTGAGAAACGTGAATTATAAATCGGTTGAAGCTCGTACTCACTTAGTTGAGCAGGGATGAATGTTGCATGGCAACAACGTCCTGTTCGGTCTCGTGTCTGGGTCACAGAGCGAATCATCCACGACACCATCCTCCGGTGACTTGCAGACTGGCATCGCCATCTTAAATCCTTTGGTAGAGTCAAGCAGAAAACAATTGATAATGACAGCGCAGCGCATCCATAAATGTCCAATGAACTTTAACGAGTAACCCATTTCGCTTCAGCATCATTTCGATGCCTACATGTTAATTGGACTGTAGATTTGCAACCAGCTACTTTTTTAACTGCATTTTTTAACTATATGGTTATTGATATATTAGGTGGTTGCATATGAAAATGCTTATTTTCGAGCGAGCGAAAAGATTCGGTAGAACATCGACGTACTGGTTTATTCAAGGTATTACATATTAGAACAGACCTCAGGGAAATATAAAATATAGTTGAAGATAATAAAAATTTCTCTCAGTGTACGTCCCGGTGAACTGGTAAAATTTCGAGCCAAGTTGCTGAACTTTTAACAAAAAAATTACGACTTCAAAAATCGTCTAATTTATGCAGCACTTTATGGAGATGACATGCCGGCTACATTTCTATCCGATAATTCATATACTAAATAACTCTAGATGTCTGATATAAACTGCTCTAAGCGTGTAAGAATTCTTAAGATTCTGTAGGAAAAAATAGGGGTTCACCGAATGTTTAAAGAAAATATTAATGATAAAACAGAAAAATGTTACCAGCCGAAGAATTTTCGTAACCGCGACACAAAATGTCTGAGGGTACATTCAGTATATGACAGAGAATATACTGTATAAATTTGAATCAAATGATATGATCTCTTTAAGTGTCCCGAAACTCCTTAATGGAATAAGTCCGCAATTATGCCAAAACGTTATTGAAAATTTCGTCAAAAGAGTGAACGATTGCAAACAGTGACGAGAAGGCCATTTATCGGATATTGTGTTCCGTACATAACCTCCATGTTTGTACCTTATATTAAAATAAAACTACTCGTATTTTTCGAATAAACAATACGTTTTGTTAATAAATAAAAATGTCAGGTCATTTTGAAGCACCCTTTGCTTAAATGTGATTACCTATCTCTTATTTATACGAAAATGTCTGTTATTTTTTAGTCTAAAACGTGCAAAGCTTTAATGTTACAGACTGGCATCAAATAAAAATTCTGAACGAAAATAAAAAAAGATTGGGGTGGCTCATTACTTCGTTACTACCAATCAAATTTTTAATTGGAAAGTCAAATATTATAATAGAGGTACTGCTATTAAAAAACATCGCGAATTATGCACCGCTCGCCATTTTCAAATGCCAAAGAGTTTCCGATACATACTGCATTATGTAATAAACTTCATTATGTAATAAATTGTACCTAAAGTCTATTTCTTCACTTCTACGTTATTCTCATTTATACGTCATACTTGCTGTACCCCTTGAAAAACGTATAACTGAAGTTTGATTGTATAGAGGTTAAGGGTCCTGAAAATAAATTCGTTGTATCTATAGTATTTCTTCGTTGTATCAAGTTTTCGCGTGTCTATCGGAAGGGAATGGACAAATCTTCGTTATATCGAGGTTTGACTGTATCTTGAATTGAGAATAACATTATTGTTTTTATCACATCTGCGATTGTTCAACTGCACAATACGATCATTCTCATATCAAATCTCAAGGTAACATAAAATAATTATCGACACAAGACGACACATAACTAACTGTATATGAAGACAAATATATAAACTCACCATTGCCGCAGGATTTCGAACAGGCAGATATCGATTCGAGGCTCCAAGAGTATCTAGTCTGACAGCTTGAGCCGTTGCCCCCGCAAACGCCGCATGAATCCTTGTTCTTATTGCTGCCCACCCTCATGTCACAGCCGACTTTCTGCCTCCCACGAATGAAATTCAGACGCACGTGGAAGGAAACATATAAAAAAAAGTAACGTTATAGCTGGATATCTAGAGCTTTAGTGGTGCAGAGGAATTCGAGAAATCTTGCGCAAAGTCGAGCATAAAGTGCCTAGACAACGTCGTTTTTTTTCTTGCAAAAAAAGAAATAGGTAAACGCTTTCTTTGTCCTGGTGGATAAGACTTTTCGATATAGCAAGGCTCAGGGTCTAATTCCACACTGATCACGATTTTTTATTTATCCTCGATTCTATGTGACAATTCAATCTACACTGACAGAAAAAATCTTTTAATATTAACTAGATGTGTCTATTCGATTTTTTTTTTTAATTTGAATTAACTAGATTTTTCGTGAAATCAAATTCGTCCTATGGCATTCCATTATTAAAGTTCTTTATTTCTAATATATTTATTAAGTCAAATCAGGATCTATTTAAGGGATAACACCACTCTAGGATTTTGGAAAAATCGTTTTTTTGGCTTAAAAAATAGTTTGGGGTCATAAAAACAATATGCAATTGGTCCTGTAGCGAAAAAAGCTGAGTGCTCGTACAACTTTTTTCTCGAAACTACTTTTTTCAAATTGGGAGGACGGATTACTCGAACACCGTTGCATGGATCGATTTGAAATTTTGATAGTAGCTTCACCATTACATTCTCCATGGGAGTACGTAGCCGTTTTTTGATTAAATGTAAACTTTTTTTTTTTAAACAATTTACTGCTTATTGTTTGGGCAAAAAATCGATTTATTTCTTCTAACGTGCGCCATTTTTTCAAAATTTGATAAAAAAAATCCTTACGTAGTCCCATAGCTAATAATATATAGATTATAATTTTTTTTTGGTTTTTGTTCCAGGTTTTATACTTCACGAGAAAACCGTACTCCCAAACCCAAACCCAAACAAACTCCCGTGAAGCTATTTGTAAAAAAACACGTTTTTCAAGACAGGCTCTGTCGCCGCCATTTTGTATGAAAATTATAATAATTTTTTTTTATACTTTAATATGTGTTAAATAAACCATCTCAAAAGAAATTCTATTCCTTTTTTCAAACTCCCAAAATAAATTGTAAAAGTTAGGCCTTATTTTCTGCCGCTAGAGTGGTGTTAACCCTTAATATCGTCTAATAACTAAATATTTTATTTATTCCTAATAAAACTGTGATTTAGTTTCATCTGGCAGTACAAGACAATAGAGACAGACGGATAAATGGTACACGATTCAGTCTCTCAAAAATTCCATGGCTTTGTTTTCATTAGAAGACAGTTGTAACATTCTGCAGGTGAGAAAAATGGTTAGTCTTTCTATACATGAATAATCGCTGTTAATAAAAGACACGACGATACCTTGCTTTTTTTCCAAATAACAGCCTTGTTAGTGAAAAAAAGAAAAAATAATTTAACTTTTTTTCACCGTACTTTTATTGTCATGAACCTATTTTTCATTCTCGTATTTGTGCGATATATCGTGTCTTATTTGTATTTATTCAATTCGAATCTAATCTTTATTTAATTTTAATATATTTACTCTTTAAAAAGAAGAGCTTGAACAAATAAAACAAAATATTTGAAACAAATAGAGTCGTAGTAAGCCGCGAGATAAGGACAAAACCTCTTTGATTTTAATAGATCCTATTTAAATTATTTAAGTTTTTGCAGTATAGACACGGTTTTTTTCTTTTTCCGTTCAAATATTACTATTTGTTTCATCGATAAGTTCTTCGAGCTGCTAATATGTGAAATTGTTACAAAACCAACGGAGTTTTCCGAGTAACAATTCTGAATCTAATTTACGTTCGACTATGTACGTCGTAACCCTTGCAGGTCGATTTCCCATTCCCGTACTTCAAACAGACGAAAGGAGCGAAATAATAGCGTAGCGACAGAACCTCACTTAAGTTCACTCCTGAGAATTCAACTCTATCCATTACACATACACACATTTATAGAGATATATTTATATAATAGTAATAATAATAATTAATCAGTCAGGATCCAGGGAAAGGAGCTTGCCGTGGGTTGAACTAGAATACTAAAAGTGCCATAGCGAATGGAATGTTGGAGTTATATATACATATATATATACATACATATATATGTATATAAATATATATACATACACCTATATATTTATATGCAGAGAGCAAAGAGTGAAGCAGATGAACGATGTGAGACGACGGCTGAGCCCGTGTTCCGCAGTAGATACGGTTCGTAAATGCTCAGACAGCGAAGAAGAGAAATAGTGAAAAGAGGAACGCAGACGAATCGAGTACGAACTATTATATAGCGGTGTATATTTATACAGACATATTGCATATATAATTGATATATACACGAGTGCATTGGCCTCGTCGAATAAAGTCGTAATGAAGAGATGAAAAATGTCTCACCGGATATGTTTCGAAATTACTCTAATAAACGCGATAAGTATACTACGGGGATCGAAAAGTCCATAAATTTAAATAAGAACATTGCGGAACTTTACAAAAGCTCGAATCTAGCGAGAACGAAAAAAACTGAAGCTCCGATTGGTTATAATAAAATATGTTCCAATTAAATGATTTATTGAAATTTGAGTAAATGGGATAGGGGAGAGTGGGGCACAATGTGTCACGGGGCACCGTGAACCACATGCGGTTTGTCGGAGGTTTGTAGCTCGTAAATTCTGAAATTTTATGTGTGGGACAGCGACTTGTATTTGGTTTTGTCGGGCCTAAAAAAAGTCGATAGCTGGTCACAAAGAATTATTAAAAATCAAAAATTGATTTGAGGCTTGGAATAAAAATATTTCGCTCACCGGCAAAACGTAAAATATAACGACACTTTCTGTAGTGGCTCGGGTTTTCAGTCCTAATCGATAGTTTTATTATTTATGATACACTCAGTGCCTTGTATTTTTCCATTCGTAGTTTAATTAATAATTATTTTCATCAATAATCAAATATTTTACTAGTGGGGTACAATGTGTCACCGAGTTGTGGGGCACAATGAATCGTCTCCCAATAAGGAAACAAATAAGTGACGACGCTCCGAAGAAGCGCAATGTGTCACGGGCAACTGTCAACCACATGCGATTTCTCGGAGGTTTGTAGCTCGTAAAATCCGAACATTTGTGTATTAGACCGTGATTTATTTAAGTTTCTGACCCAAAAGAAAGGTAATAGCAGGTCACAAAGAATTATCAAAAATACAAAATTAATTTGCGCCGCGAAAAAAAAAATTTTGCTTGCCGGGAAAACGTCAAATATTGTGGAGCAATTGTGTGGGGCACAATGTGTCATCGAGTTGTTGAGCACAATGAGTGAATCCCAATGTTATTGGCAAATAATACCTGTTGTGATATTATCGGTATGTATGAAAATCTGTTATCTATGTTAGGAAAATATAAGAGTTTCAACCAGCTCGTTGTACTCAACGTTTCGCAGTACTTGACACACTGTACCCACCTATCTGACACATTGTACCCTACCCGTGGGCCACGATGAGCCGAGTCGCAATTTTTTTTCGATCCCATTATTTTAGGATTTTTAATCTGTTTGCAAAAAATGTGGTAGCTTTATTCTACCCCTAAAGGTCTATAAAATCGGTTATGGTCTTTTTTTCTAATCAGACTACTTTAGTCAAAGTAATAATTCGTTAGAAAAAAAGTGACTCACTATGCCCCACCTTCCCCTATAGCGGTGTATATTCATACAGACATATTGCATATATTTGATATATACACCAGTGCATTGGTCTAGTCGAATAAAATCGTAATGAAGAGATGAGAAATGTCCTACCGGATATGCTTCGAAATTAGGCTAATAAACGCGATAAGTATACTATGGGGATCCAAGGGTGCAGAAATTTAAATAAGAACATCGCGGAATTTCTTAACAGCTCAAATCTAGTGAGAACAAAAAAAAAACAGAGCTTCGATTGCTTATAATAATGTTCCAAATATATTATTTATTAAAATTTAAGCAAAAATGGGATAATGTTCATTTCTATCAGGTTTTTATTATTTTTCCTTTCTTTTTGTGTTTTTGTTTATTTATTTTTGAAGATTAAAAAATGATATATTTTTGAAATCGTGGAACAAGGTATTACGTTACCGTGCACATATGTAAATTTGATTGTTCTCGAATTATTTCTCGCAAATCCTATTAATATTGAATTATTTTTCGCGTGGGTGTTTCGCCTTTTCAGTGCACTAGTGCGTTGCGTCCGGATGTATGATGAGGATTACGGTAACGTGCGCGAGAAAATTTGTTAGGAGATTTAAGTGTGTGTTTGTAGAGACCGTAGGCACTTGAAATATTTAAGAGTACATACATATATATGTGTACACCCTTCTGTGTCCGAACAAGCGTTTATTTCGTTCCTAAAGCTGCTATGGGGGATGTTTCCTCGAGGAAAGGAGGAGCCAAGGGAGAAACATGAGCGAAAGAGAATGAGGAGGAGGAGAAAAATGGCAGCGTGGTCGGCCGGAACTACCGGACGATGAGCAACGTCCACCGGAAGTTCGCACTACGGAACCCACGAGAACGCGCGTTTTCCAAAGTCCACCCCCCCCCTTTTAATAATGCAAAGCTAGTTAGCGTTTACCAGCCTCAGTTTTAACGCTTAATTACGTGGCCCATACCAGCACCGTTCTCTTTTCCTTCTTTACAGCCTGATAAGTTATTGTAGCGGTGGAGTCAACGCTTTCCTCGTTCACCCCGCCTGCCCTGTCCTCATCCCTTACATCCACGAATAGTTTTGAACTCGCTAAGCAGTGGCGAATTTTCATCTCTAATTGTCTTTATTTTTCGGAACCTTGCAAAATGAGCAGCGAGATAAATATTCATCTTGCTAATGTGGTAAAATTGTAGTGTCTGTCGGGACTGTTGTTCCGTTGGCCGGAAATTTCGTTGAGAGGGTTGAAACACGATGCTGGAAGACGACATCTGTCGATTTTGCAAACTTTGCTGATCGTTGGTGTAAAAACGACTGAAACTTATTTACAAGCTTCTATTTAATTTGCTTCGTTCGTATGCCTGTCTTCTCGGTTAAAAATTTGTAAATCCACTTTTCAAACACTTGCTGGCATTCGATTGAGGTGTAATTTGACATACCCATGTAACTTCGATGAAAATGCAATAATATGGTACCATGGAGCTGGTCTGATGATGGAGGTGGGAGGTGGGTAATGCAACTCCTTAATAGCATATATTAGGACAGTCGAGTTTGTCCTCATTTGTTTGGTAATCATGAGCACTTTTAATTGCACATGATAACGAGAGCCTGATAATGGTTGGGGATGTGGGAACTGAAATTCCCTAATAGCGAATGGTAGGACAATCGAGTTTGGGCTCATTAACTTTGTTGACTTGAGCACTATTTAGGATTACACCAGTGGTTCCTAACCTTTTCGTGACCAAGGACCACGATAACTTTGTTTTATCCTAGCAGGGACCACCAGGTACAAGAATAATAAACTGTGTTTATCTTTAAATACCCTTTAATCAAGACTTTCAACGTGTTCGTAAAACTGTTAGGTAACGTGCACTAAGGATATTTTGTTTGGGCGCCATTTTCTGAAAATAAAACAAATATAAAGTCGAGTATAAACGTTACAAAAACGATATTTTTTCATAACATTTGGAATTGATTTTTATCTTTTGCTAAAAGTTGAATATTTTAGCAAACACATTTAGTGTCTTTTGAACACACAGCTAAATATTAAATGTCCGTTTCTCGGCTTACGAGCATTTTATTTTCTCTCATTTCAATGACGAGTTCAGTATGTTAAGGCAATCTACTTTTTTTCTCAATCTCAAGAAATTTTACGAGCAAACAGCTGTTTGTCTATCAATTTGATGTCGGTTGGTCAAGTTTCCAAAAATTCTGAGGAGCCGTTTTGGAAATCCGTGGGTATCTACAATCAGTTTCTGCTATACCGGTGGCGGTGTGTCGTTCCGTCTTAACATTCCACTTATCGAGACCACCGCACATCCTCGGACTTTGTAACCCAAACTGTGCTCCTCATGCAAATTTATAAACGGTTGAATCCTCGCTAAAAGTAAACAACGTTTCGCGGACTATATTCTAGCCCTGGCGGACCACTGGTTGGGAAACACTGAATTACACTATTATAAAGTTTCCCGCGAAACCTTTATAACCTAAGGCAAGGTTTTTGATTACGCCGATGTCTGAATGGCATCGGGGTCTGGCATGACAAATAAATAAACAACTTTTAATACTAAAAAGTATAACACAAAATAAACGTAAAAAAACTTTTTAAAAACAAGCTTTTATTTAAATGGTACTGCTCTAAAAAGTAAAAAATAATTTTCAGTAAAATTGAAAATCTAAACAATATAACTACAAAAAAGTCCCTTCCTTGGTCACTCGTCATAGGTGCAAGTACTTAAAAGGTACACAAACGTAGATATTTTTTGAATATGAAATATAAATTTTAAAAGCTTGAAGCGTCAAACGTCATGAGTATTAATACTACTTTAAAAATTCTGAAAAAAGCTCAAGCTTTTAAAATTTATTCTTCATATTTAAAAAATATCTACGTTTATGTACCTTTTAAGTACTTGCACCTATGATGAGTGACCAAGGCAGGGACTTTTTTGTGGTTATAGTGTTTTGATTTCCAATGTTACTGACCATTAGTTTTTACTTTTTAGTACAGTAGTACCTTTTAAATAAAAGCTTACTTTTAAAAAGTTTTTTTTTCGGAATTTTTTGTCTGAACCTTTGGTATATCAGATTAAAAGCTTCGTGAGTTTTTCTGCACTTTCTTTCATCTGGAATCATCGAGGCGAGCCTCAAGAAGATGCGATTTTCCTTTTGAAAAAGACAGCTGCGCAAGTTACTCTTCAGCGTCTATAATAAAACGATTTTTCATTGGCTTCAACCGTTTATGTTCGTAACTTAACTGTCGATGCACGTGAATGATATTTGCCATCGAAAGCACCGTATTTTCTGCTATCGATGAATGGCCAATTAAGTAAAAATGCACAGTGCAATTTGAGTGGAAGCTTCAGTGGCTCGGATTCAATTTATATTGGAGGCTGAACAGAACTCACCGTGCAAATTCCCGCAATGCAAACGTCCGTGGTGTCCTGATGGCATCTAGTGCCATCTTCAACTTTTTCAGCCAATTGAACGACTACCGAGTCATCGTCCGTTTCGAGCTCTTTGCCAAAATTGTCTTCGACGTCCACGCTCTCGTTCGAAGCATCGTACCGGTCACTCGTAACTTCGGCATTATTGATGTCTTCCACGATCTCCCGATGGAGTTGCCTCGTTTGATGAAGATCATTCGTTCGAACGCCCCGGCAGATCAAAGAGCAAGGCCTCGTTGGATCCTGATGAGGGTACCACTTGAACAGTTGTCCGTTGTAGGGAACGCCATCGAATGCGGTGCACTGCTCGCTACGAAAATCACTTGGTGGCTCGCACGTCTGTAATCAGTTTCAAGTTTAAGAGCTTCAATTTTAGAAACAAAAGCGCCGGAGCCAATTCTAGTAATCAACTTGATGTTCCACGAGTATGCTCATCGAGGTGGAGTCCTTTGACTTGGCAATTTTGCCATAAGCTTTCCCCTAGACGGATATATATATATACATATATTTGACGAGTTAGCAATAAAATGTTTACGGAATCATTACGCTCCAATCAGCCATAGCAGCAATGCAGACCCTCTTTGTGTACTCGTCAAGGAGCTGCGAAGTGAATCAACTCCTTGGCTTTTCCTTCACCGTCCTCGTCTGAAATTCCTGCCAAATTTAATTACCTACTTCCGGGCATTGTTGGGCAAAATGTTATTTCTAGGGTAACTAAGGATTAAAAATTAATTAATTGTTAATCACAAATATAACAATTAATTAATTGTAATTGTGAAAACTCTCGATTAACAATTAATCAATTGTTAATCGTGACTTACCACAATTAGAAACTCATCAATTTTCAATGTTTTGGTGTATTTTATTAAAAACTAATAATTAAAACAGATTTATTGTATAGGGCGCTGCGTAAGTCTATAAAACCCAAACAAACACGTCGTATCTGATATCTGTAAAGTTAAATAAGTTAATTGTTAGTTTTAATTGTTTACTAGAACAATTAAAAAAGTTATTTGCAATTAACATAGATTAATCCAAATAAATTAATTGCAACGTGCAATAATAATTAATTGAAATTAATGTTAATTGCAATTAAATTAATTACAATTACTTTTTTAGCCAATTAATGAACTGATTGAAACCTTAGGCCACTCTAGAGGCCAAAAAGGGCATATTTTGTGATTTTTTTTCAACGAAACCATAAATTCAATCGGAATTACAAAATAGGGGTTTTATTATACACGTAATTGATTATAAAAAAATATTTTTTTCACAGGGATACATGTGAAGATGGCGACTGGGCAGCTTTTCCGATGACGCCTTTATTTCTGGAAGGTCAACGGCCGGACCAACAGCTCCTATAATTTTTGAGTTATGATGAGACACTAAAGTTTTTTCCATTAGATATAAGAATAGCTATATAAGTACATAGGATTTTTGTTTGATATATTGTTTTTTGTCAAAATGGCGCATTTCTAAAACAAAAAGTGTAAAGTACCATGAGAAAATCGTCAGACAATTGTTTATAAGAAAGGAACGATGCAATATAATTAAAAAAATCCTACGTAGTGCCTCAGAAAATGTAATTGTAAATATACAGTTAAAATTTCAAGTGAATCGGTTGAAATTTGTTTGAGTTATGAGTCTGGCCAACTTGAAAAATGTAGTTTTGAGATAAACGCGTTTAAAGTTAGTAGAAAGTCACGACATGAATCAAGAGGGGTTGCGATAGAAATCGAAAATCGAGTACTTAGAGATTTTTCACACCCACATTCTTTTGGAATATAATTTTATAGATACTAAGATACATTTTTAACAAATGTTGATACATGTACTAAGATACGTTTTTAGCAAACATTTTTAACAAATGGAATATAATTTTATAGGTACTAAGATACATTTTTAACAAAAAAAATCAATTTTTGGAAAATCCTTCAGTGGCCAAAGGCCATAATTGATTAACACCCAACACTGCTTCCGGGCAGTGCGCTCTTTCCCGTAGAATTTCCCTGGCCATTGTTCATTGCAGCGATGCGAGAAAACCAACAGAATTGTTTGACTCATTGATGATACCAATAGCCGCCGGAATATGGGTGAACAAATATTATCGTTCCAAATTTTTCCCCGAAGATGTACGCACATTCGTGCCTCGGTGATTGTTCGGTAAACCGTTTCGCGGATAGAAATCGAGCTAATTGATTATCGGATCATTGATCAATAAAGGGGAAGAGGAGCGAGTTAACTGGGACGGTAACATCGCGGTAACGTAATTTGGAGAGGAACGTAGCCACGAACGAAAGGGGAAGGAAAAGCGAGGCGCGCGACGACGAATGATACCTATGCTCATTACTCTTCCACGCTTCCGGTACCGGACCAGCAGCGCCGGTAATTGTTTTACCTCTGCACTTCCACGTCCTTCCCTTCGTGTCACGTCCGCATACACCAAATACTCTGCTGCACTCTCATATGAGCAAATCTCTAAAATATTTCTTTTAATCTTGAACCGTGCCGTGAGGTTGCACGAGAGATACAATCTCAAGCAGAAATAGCCGAAATTTTTAAGCCTCGAATACATGTCCAAGATGTAAAATAAAATCAGTCGTATGTGACGTAATGTACGAACATTCAAACTTCTAGCTGAGAGTATTTTTTAAATTATTGTTTCACCTGTTAATATTTTTAAAACTAATTAATTAATATTAAAATTAATTAGGGAAAGACTATTAACGTTCGTGGTCACACTTCCAAATTCAATCGCGGTGGTCACACTTGGGTCGATTCTACGCAGTCAGTTTAAAAAAAAGTATTCTGACTAAACTATCCGTCCGAAGTGGTTCAAAAAATTACGGAATATGCTTTGAACTTTCTAGATGATGAAAGAAAAATTTATTTATAAGAAATAACATGGCGACATGTTAAAAAAAATTCATAAAGAGGT
Organism: Ophion ventricosus; assembly: GCA_963932345.1. Classification (NCBI taxonomy): domain Eukaryota; kingdom Metazoa; phylum Arthropoda; class Insecta; order Hymenoptera; family Ichneumonidae; genus Ophion; species Ophion ventricosus. The sequence continues at coordinate 8,841,108 of OZ010721.1, forward strand.
GAAAACGCAAAAAATACACTTTTTCGCTCAAAAAATCATTGTTCCGTGAATTTTCAACATTTTTACCTAAAATTTGGACTTGATACTCCTTAGATATGCTACTTTTGGGAAAAAATAGTAGCATAGTCCGTGTTCCAAAAAAGGTATTTATTCCGACATATGAAGAGGGTAAATTTTATGGTATGAGGATACTTCACACTCCAAGTAAGATGGTGAATACAGTCCCATTTTAAGCCGGGAACTATTATATATTTACGCCAAAAATTGATCGACGAGTCGATTCTACCCACGGTGACCACGAAGGGTTGAAAAATCCAGTACTTTACAATTAATGGCACTACAATTAGGTAGTAAATAATCGTGGATTTTCAATAATTAATTAATATTTAAATTAATAATGAATTGATGTTTTAAGGCCGTCTTCTAGTTTAGAGGGCCAAAATTTGGGGATTTTTCAACATGCGATTAAAAAAAACAAAAAATATTTCCGTACCTATCTTTTTACCACATATTTATTCATCCTTTGACATTGTATACAAAAATTGGCGAAAAAAATCCATAATTCTGGTAGATGCAGGCTGGTATAGTGGGGGTGGAAAAAAAAACGGCTTCTCCTGGTTGACCTGATTCCAACCCTCCTGGTCATCTGAAAAAAAAAATAGATTCTTAATTAGTAAGGATGTCATTATAGCCCCTACCTCAGGCAAAAAAAAAATCGCAAAATGGCCGCTGTTTTAAAAAAAAGGTCATTTTTTGCCGTTTTTTTTCACGACTGTTGATTTTTTTAAAATAATTAGTAACAAAATTTCGCGATAAATCTGGTAGGGGCGATAGAGGGGTGTATAGAGAAGGTCCACAAAAAATTTCAAGTAAATCGGTTCATTACAACTTGAGATATCATGTCAACCGTCTCGAAAAAAGTAGTTTCGAGAAAAACGCGTTTAAAGATTCGAGTACAGTTTCAGGCAGTCTAAGTCATATAATGGTACATATACTTACATTTCGTTAATCGGCGATTCCTGGTCCATAAAATCCTCCTTCTTCTTCAAAATCGAAGTCATTTGATGTTTTTTGATGATGAGAAGTTAGTCGAGCAGACCGAACCGTCTATTGTTCGATTCGGTCCGGCAGCGCCGGTTAAGTTTCCACCTCACTAATTACAGCTGTAACTCCGTTAATATTTGGAATTTCCAAATTTCCTTTGGAGGGCATATTCTTGAAATACTAAACATTGAAAATATGCAAAAAAAATCGATTTTTTCAAAATTCTAGACTAGAAGACGGCCTTAAGTAATTAGGGAAAACTCCTGAAAAATGCCGTACGATAGAATTAATTACACTACAATTATGTAGCGAATGGTTGTAAAGTTTTAATAATTGATCAATATTTTAATTAACTGTTAATTAAACAGTGAAGTTTTCCCAAAAACTTCTCTCATACAACAATTACCCACACAAAGAATCTAAAACATTCTGTACCAATGTTTCATTGTTTTTTTTTCTCATTATAGATATAAAAGTCCCATAAGAATGCCGGAACAATTGGTGCAAATCAAAAGTCTCATAATTTTTCACCGTTATTGTATCGATCCCAAACGTTGCATATAGGTTTGCAACAAACGTAGAAATAATTCATTGAATCATTATCATGGTAGTATCATCATTTCTGCTCCCAAACATCTTTAAACAATGCATCAAAGACAAATAAAAATAAAGTTGCTAATAATTTTCCTCAATTTTATAAAACAAAATAAATAAATAAACAAAATAAAACAAAATTATATTAGCCGCAGCGTTGTTTTAAAAAATTCAAGAATTTCAAGAAAATATTCCTCTGGCAAAGATCGTGCGCCTCCACGTGAGTTATCCGATGTATACGTGCTGTTGGAGAGGTTCAAAGTCAAAAGGGCTCGTGAAACGTGTTTAAGCTCAGACCCCGAAAACCTTTCGGCCTCGCAAATCGTTGAGATTTACCCGTATGATTTCATATATGTATCCGTGTACTTCGCGTAGTATCGTATGTCTGTATGTTCTATACGAGGGATACGAAGGCGGCACGTTTTGAGCTAGCCACGCGACGAACGGCGCGGCTCCGGGTAAACCAGGGCAAGCACGTAGCTATATAGTTCCAGCACTCTCATAGATTAGTCCTTGGATTGTTGGCCCTCAGCTTTCCTTTAACGCATGTATATTACATATACATAGATATATTTAATCTTGATGAATCGGACTATATATATATATATATATATATATATGTATGCATGCACACGTATTATCGCGAATGTCAATCCCGACTTGTCATAGTCGCACTGTGTCATTATCTGTATACATAATTTAGTAGATCTTTGCAGTCAAGTGTTTGCGCGCCCATAAGTAAAACTGTCTTCCGTAATGTAAATATGTAATTTCATGAATACATCTATATTATTATTATGCTAGCATTTGCCCGCCGAATTTGGCTTCAAGCCAAATGCCACGTTGTTTTGAAAAATCGTAAAATACTTTTTTCATTATTTGTTTTGAAAAGTAGGGGAAGGTGGGGCATAGTGTGTCATTTTTTTCTATCGAATTTTTACTCTTCCCAAAGTAGTCTGATTAGAAAAAAAGGTCATAACCGATTTTATAGATCTTTGGGCGTATAATAAAGCTACCATATTTTTTGCAAAAAGATTAAAAATTCTAAAATAATGGGTTCGAAAAAAATTTGCGGATTGGCTCATTGTGCCCCGTCGGGTGGGGTACAATGTGTCAGATAGGTGGGCACAGTGTGACAAGTGCTGCGAAACGTAGGGTACAACGAGCCGGTTGAAACTCTTATATTTTCCTAACACAGATAACAGATTTTCATACATACCGATTATTTCCCAACGGGTATTATTTGCCAATAACATTGGGGTCGACTCATTGTGCTCAAAAACTCGATGACACATTGTGCCCCACACAATTGCCCCACAATATTTGATTTTTTCCCGGCAAGCGAAAGTTTTTTTTCGAGGCTCGAATTAATTTAGTATTTTTAATAATTCTTTGTGAGCTGCTATTGACTTTATTTTAGGTCAGTCAAAACTTAATATAAATCACGGTCCAACACAAAAAAATTCGGATTTTACAAGCTACAAAACTCCGAGAAACCGCATGTGGTTGACAGTTGGCCGTGACACATTGCGCTTCTTCGGAGCGCCGTCACTTCTTTTTTTCTTCATTGGGAGTCGACTCATTTTGCCCCACCACTCGGTGACACATTGCACCCCACTAGTAAAATATTTGATTATTTATGAAAATAACTATTAATTAAACCACGAATGGAAAAATACAAGCCACTGAGTGCATCATAAATAATAAAACTATGGTTTAGGACCGAAAACCGGAGTCGCTACAGAAAGTGTCTTTATATTTTACGGTTTCCCGGGGAGCGAAATATTTTTTTTCCAAGCCTCAAATTAATTTTTAATTTTCAATAATCGTTTGTGAGCTGCTATCGACATTCTTTTAGGCTTGAAGAAACTTAATACAAATCGCGGTCCAACACATAAAATTTCGGAATTTACGAGCTACAAACCTCCGAGAAACCGCATGTGTCTTACTGTGCCCTGTGACATATTGTGCCCCACCTCCGCCTATTTATATTACACTACACCAAAAAAATTAAAGAAACAAAAAGTTTCTTCAATTATTCTCAGTGTTTTTTTCAAGCGCTGTATCTGTGTGAAAAGTGGTCGTATCGAGATGAAAAAAAGCATTTTGGAGCTTCAAGTTTCGAGTTTTGAGAACTTTTGGCAAAAAAAATTGTGGGCGACGGTTATCGCGCAATCACAAGAAATGGCGCAAGACTAGACTAGGCAAGATTTAACAAGTGACTAGTGCAGAGTTATGAAAAAAGTTGAAAAAAATTGGTCTTATCATTTTGATGACGATTACACGATGTTTAGGAACACTTGTTCCTTTAATTGTTTTGTAACACGGAGAGAATTAAATAGTAATTTTTGTCGTGAATTTCACGGTAAAAATTACCGTGATATATTTCAAAGTGGTGACAAGTGAGAAAAGCATAATAATTCGTATGCGACAAGTTTTTCTTAACTCACGTTACAGAAATTTCAAATACGTAGCTAAAATTTTACTAGACAAGAAGGGTAGCGCGCAAGATAATTTTTACCGAGAGCACCATACATTTTCCTATAACACTCATTTAATTTTATAATAAATCTTAAAATAACTGTTATAAAGACGATACTTTTTTATAGACATTTTTGAAAGGCATAAAATAATAAAATGCACAGTAAAATTTCGCTGATATTATATTTTTTTTAAATGTAAGTTTTGCGTGTTTTGTTACACATCAAAATTTACTAGAAAATCTGGTAAACTTTTCTATCTGAAGAAGAAATTTTATTTTATTTTCGTGAAAATCTGTGTTTTACTCAGTAATAATAAGCGAAGTTTCAGTGTTGTCATCTGGTTACCGTTACTGCATGGTAATTTTCAACATTTAATTCTCTCCGTGAAAACTTTGATCAATCGTCCCGGAAAAACGGTTCGATGGATCAATTTGAAGATTTACAGGGCTATTCGGGGTACATTAAGCTGAAAAAAACCTGGAAACACCAGTCTTTCCATCAATATTTGTAAAGTAGTGGTAGATTTACTGAAAAACCATAAAAAGTCATTTCTTTTGTACTTTTTTAGAATTGATGTTAAGGGTGAAAAAAAATTATTTTCTTTCTTGGAAATAAAAATTATTTCCAAGAAATGGAATCTTTAATTCCATTTCTTGATAACAAATAATTAAAGTTGTTTTTTTTTAGTCGAATTTTTTTTTATTACAGCTTGCCATTTTTGTAATTTTTTAAATTTCAAAAAAGTATCGGGACCCACGAAAGTTTGATCATTATACTCAAAGTACATTTTTTCATTTTTAATTTCAGATGACCCTAGTTGCCAGAACCATCTACACCGATTGGCCATGCAGCAACAGAGGTAATTTGTTGAAATAATAATAACTTCATTATTTATTAATGTTTTTCAATAAAAACGAAACTCAAACTTGAAAACACTATAGACTAATTGTCTGTAAAATTCCAGCCTTGTCAACCCAAAACTTTCCTCCGAAGAAAATGTTGAAAATCGATCTGATTTTTGGAGCCCAAGCTTCTACAGACCCGTTAATCATGATTTTCATTTAGACTACTTGATCGTCGAAAAGCTCCATTTATATCTGGAATAACAGGATCAACTGAAAGCTCCTAAATCCTCCGATGACATCGAAACCGGCTAATTAATCGTGACTAGTTTGAAAGCGATAGCTATACAGGAGAGCAGCGAAGTAGCGAGATGGGCTTATGATAATTAGGAATATAGAAGCTGAGAACCGTCTAATCTCAGATTCGAGACGAGACTGTCGCATGAGAGAGGTAGAGAGAGATAGAGCGAGCTAAGTGCGTACTTAGAGTCTGTCCGGACTTGGATCACGTATCATATGCACTGTAGCACAAAGGATTATGAATTATAACGTGTTGTACCCTACCCGTGGAGCACAATGAACCAATCCGCAAATTTTTTTCGATCCCATTATTTTAGATTTTTTAAATCTTTTTGCAAAAAATATGGTAGCCCCATTGTACGCCCAAAGTTCTATAAAATCGGTTATAACCTTTTTTTTTTCTAATCAGAATACTTTGGTAAGAGTAAAAATTCGTTAGAAAAAAGTGACACACTGTGCCCCACCTTCCCCTACATCCCAGTCATGCGTTTGAAGGTAAAAAAAAATGATTCATGAGTTCTATGTATTCAAAAAATAAGTTTAGCCTTGGAATTTACTTTTTTTAAAACGAAAATTTGCCACTTAAAAAAGTGCCGATTGATATAAATTTAAAGTTTTAATTCGAAGAGAAGTAACATTCTCGAAACGTCATGTTAGATAGTCAGAATTCGAAGGTCGCATACGCGATCGTCACGAGTCGACTTCGGGTGCCTGCGTTATCATCCTTTATCACATTCCCACAGCCTTGGAAAGACTTTTGCAAAGTCAGTTGAAATATTTGCCGTCCCGTATACCAAAGTTTTCTCTACGTCATCGCGCGTCTCTACGGCGCTCCGCGACGTCGACTCTCGGATCTCTTTGCTCAGGCACAAGAGAGCCCGACGATGAATATTAATTGCGTTGAATCAACAAACGCAAATCCGCGGGCGTTCTCGACTCGTCCTGCCCGCCACCACTTTTGCTCGCTATGTATCTTTTATTTTCTCCTCCCTTAAACCAGCGTTTTTCGTTGGCCTTTCACTATCAGGATCGGAGAAGCCGTCTACCGAAAGTCCCGTGTCTGATAGTTATTTCTTTATTTTTTGGCCCCTCATCGCCCTCGGGTATTCGTTATACATGGAGCAAATTTTTATTCGTTCTCCGCAAAATTTGGTACAAAAATATCGGTAAATAATACTCACGTCTTACCAAAAAAAAAAAATCTATTAATTCCATTTTTGAATAATTTGCCAGAATCACAAGGGTATCCCTCGTAATAACTTTTAATATTACTAATTGAATTTCCTATTTGCTTTCTTTATAAATTTCAAGTAATTTCGAGATACTTTTTTTTTGGCAGCATAGATTCGAAAAAAAATTTGATCGAGATTCGGTTGGGCCTTTGGAAGAAATGACTCCGAAGGGATTTCATTTTGTTCGGCCTTCAAAAGTTGGTTAACTCTAGGACCTTACACACGGGTCTGGCATTCCGGAAGTTTGCGTAGTGAGGTGAAATAATCGATCGCATCAGGAAAAAGAACTGTCTACAGTAGGTTCTTACAGGAATATGCGTCAGTTACAGTTTGGAAGTGACGCAGTAAACATTCTTCGAGAGCCTGGGGTTAGCGTAACGCCATACTTTTAGCGATAATTTCCTCTGTGTAAGTATCTAATTATTTCTATTGTTTTGTGTCATTTATCTCTATAAAATCGGTGTGTTACCAACAGAAATGACATTATAAATATTTTTATACGATTCAACATTTTTTTATTGATATTAAACTATGGAGACCAGGACGCGAGTACGAAAGGCGGAGGAGATCCGGAGGATACTGCAGGCTTAAACTAATGAAGAGGAACCTCGGGACAATGTTTCGGCTGATAGTAAATCGGACCACGAAGAAAAATTGGAGGGTTTTGATTATATTACAATAAGACAAAAGGCGCAACGTATACGTTTGACCAAATGTGTCACGAATATTCTGTAACTCGTGGCACTCGACGATGGCTTTTACGCTTCTGCTACGGAATTTCGGATAAAAGTTCAATGGATGCGTTCGTTTTATTTTTATTGAATGAAGATAATCATTCAATTACTCGTCGTGAATTTAATGAAAATTTAGCGTACTATCTGATCGCGCAATTTTTGCAACGCCGACTGCAGGTTTCAACTTTTTGCCTCCAAGTACGTGCTTTGATTGAATTGGTGTTAGGCATCGATTTTACTACCAACCCAGTTCCTGACGTCATTGATTATACTTCGGATAACCAAATACGTTGCCCTTTTTGACCCCGTAACAAAGTTAAAAAAAAAACTAAATACCTATGTTCAAAATGCCGACAACTGCATTTATATTTATCTTTATTCTATATTAAACTGCATTTATGCATTTATGTTAAATTACAATATGCATTTCTATTTTTCACTTCTAATATTCCATGTTAAACTACAGGAAGCGATTTTTTTACTATTATTAAGTAAACCCAGTTCAATATCCTGTACGTTGAGGTAAATGCATTATTTTTCAAATCATAACATGTATAATCAGTTCAATACCCTTTATTATTTTTTTTTAAATAAAAGACACTATTTGGAAAAAAGAATAATTTTTTTCATATTTATTTACACTTATTCCCTCAAGAAACTACGCCAAAACAAATTCAAATTTAACAAATAAAAAACAGCTATCTTTACCCCTTGTGAAATTGTGGAAGAACTTCGAATTTTGTGTTTGCAATTTTTTTAAGCTTGGCCCATACGGTCTTTTTCAAGAATCGACGAAAAAATTGTCCAAAATGCGCGTACAAAAAGTGCGAGAATTTTTTTATTAATTTTAGTGAGAAATGCTAAAATCACTTTTCTTTCTTTGTTCAATCGCATTTTTCACGGTGAAAAATTCATGTTAGGTTTTTCTTGCATATCCTATTCCATTCTTCAGTCTTTCAGCGTTCGAAATTTAAAAAAAACTAACTCTTTCCGACAAACAGTTCGTTAGCAACGTTGATTTGACGTACTGGGGGTACTGTTTTGTACAGATAGCGTAGGGTCCTAGGGTTAAAAATTGCCGTAGAATTTTTTTTAGTGCCGTCAGTGAAAACTTCACAAAATATATAAATTGATGGCGGAAATGTTAGGATTGTGAATAAAAAGGCGAATAGGAATGCGATTTGGAGCAGTACCATTTTGCGAATGTATACAAGGAGAATCACCAAGATGTTTGGGATTTTCATTTCCTCTCTCTCTCTCTCTCTCGCTATATATATATATATATATATATATATATATATATATATATATATATAAGGTGCTAGACGTTCTGTGCGAGAAAAGAACCAAAGTGGAACGTAAAAGGAGTATTTTAACGTTTGTAAAAATAGCACCAAGCTAGAGAAGCGAGATCGAGAGACCGAGAGCTGAAACAAGTGCGAGTTCACCTCAACAAAATACAAGGCATTCACACATAACTGCAGACTTAGGAGAAAGCGTCCAAGGAACATTTGCCACACCGAGTGTTATGCCTTAGGAAATTCCCTCGTTTTCCTTCTCATACTTTTGTATTTTTTTTTTCGCCCGGTGTATAACACTTTTGGAAATGGCCTTCTCGCGTGCTTGAACGAGAAACGCCACGGCGAAGTGCGCCACGAGAGACTGAGAACTGCCGGAGAACATTTGCTCTGAAACCGCTTATATTGTGATTTGCGCGATACTCCCACGCTTTTATATTTTTCAAATAGAGTAACGAAAGTGCGGGAATAATACTTTTATGAAATTAACACGCTGCATATAACGAGTTCTGACTATTCGAATAAAAAATAAATAAAAAAAAGAATTCCAATTCCACGTTACATTATTGATGGAATCCTTTCGTTATTTTATCCGTTGATGAACCATAGATGAGTTTCGCGAGAGAGTATGATGAAAAACAAAAAATAAAAAGATTCATTGCATCCCCGAAATAAAAGTCAAATGTGCGGGGGCGTAACGTAAAATTATCGATATTCGTATGTATGAGAGAGTCGATTTTCAAGCCATTCGATCTCCCGTTCTTATAATAGTCGACGGTCCCCATACTCAACATTATGCAAACCATCATGTCTTCAGAATAAGCATTTAAAAAGTTTAAGCACATTTATATGAACATTATTTCGAGAACTGTCTTGTTTCAAATATCAACGACCCGTTTGGGATTTTAATTGAAATTTAATAGACTTCGAAACTGATAGTCATTATTGCATAGCTATAACGGATTCAAAACGTCCGTTTCTCAAATACATAGAGATACAAAATGAATTCCAGCAACGGGGATTCAAAAAAATAAGCGTCCTCATTTTCGATGTGTATTTCTAGAATTTTTATCGAGGTTTCTATACTACAGAGCTCGCCTCTTTGATATAGAATGGTACTTCATTATCCGCATATCGCAAAAATGTAACGGGAATTTATCTGTTACGAGGAGGTTCCGGAATTGAAGAATAAACTGAGAGAAGGCGGTTTGGAATGGACTAGAGTAAAAAGAAATACGTCGGCGACCCGGGGCTCGGAGGGGGGGGGGGGGGGCGGCAGAAGAGACGAAATTTTTAAGGTTTATGCAAGTCTGCTGATGCAAAGATGTTACAGGGTGGCCCGAAAAGTGACGTCCGAAAGAAAAATCTAGATGCTTCGTAATCAGTACCTATCCGCATCATCCCGATGTATGTTTTACGATCTCCCGTGTGGAATATTGGCAGGGTATATCTAATATGTTACAATTCAGGGCCTTCAATGGATTATTTGTGGATTCCATAGTAGGCTTTTCCGTACAAGAGCCGGAGCGGGCCCCTATTAGGGAATGGTAGGGTAGGTAGATTGACTAAAACGATGTCCTAAGTACGGATACCAAGTAGAGGCCTTTAAGGCCTTAGGCCACTCTAGAGGCCAAAAAAGGGCATATTTTGTGTTTTTTTTCCAGCGAAACCATAAAATAAATCGGAATTACAAAATAGGGGTTTTATTATACACGTAATTGACTATACAAAATTATTTTTTCACAGCGATACATATCAAAATGGCGACCGTGCAGCATTTTTCCGATGACGCCTTTATTTCTGGAAGGTCCACGGCTGGACCAACAGCTCCTATAATTTTTGAGTTACAATGAGACACTAAAGTTTTTTCGATTATATATAAAAATAGATATAGAAGTACGTAGGATTTTTTTTTGATATATTGTTTTTTGTCAAAATGGCGCATTTATAAAACAAAAAAGTATAAAATACCATGAGAAAATCGTCAGAAAGTTGTTTATAAAAAAGGAACCATGCAATATAATAAAAAAATCCTACGTAGTGCCTCAGAAAATGTAATACTAAATATACAGTTAAAATTTCAAGTGAATCGGTTGAAATTTGTTTAAGTTATGAATCCGGCCGACTTGAAAAATCTAGTTCTGAGATAAACGCGTTTTAAGTTAATAGAAAGTCACGACATGAATGAAAAGGGGTTGCGCTAGAATTCGAAAATCGAGTACTTAGAGATTCTTCACACCAATAATCGTTTGGAATATAATTTTATAGGTACTAAGGTACATTTTTAATTTAAAAAAATCGATTTTTGGAAAACCCTAAAGTGGCATAAGGCTTTAAAGGGGTGTAGTTGTAGACTCCCTAGTAGCGATTTCCCCAATACTACTAGTCTTTGCTATTATAAGGGTAAATCAGTATAAATCGCTTGACTAAAGAATTTCTGGCATAATAATTGACGAGATCGATTAAATATAATAATAAAATTATGCGTTTAGTAGACGGGCTGCGATGCCTTGAACCAACACGCATGCAGTGCGTTCATTGGAACAACGCGGCATTAAACGTGTAAAAATATGCGACAGAATTCTAAGCCTCAGATGTATAGAAATAACACATTTCTTTTTTCACAGTGCACACACACGTACGTACGCATATGGCTGCAATAATTTGTATGCGGCACCGTTGTGGCAATTTTAAAGGCCCTGGTTATTTTGTCTTCAAATGACCTTCGGTAGCAAAGTGTGACCGGCCACTGATGGCCCATGTGAGGCTTCCAACTAGGGTTTTAATAAAGTTAGGGAAAATTAAGATGGGTCCGATCAAAGCCTGAACTCAATTTCCGCATGGGTTTTTGTA
>OZ010721.1:8852687-8914086 GCA_963932345.1 Ophion ventricosus
ATTGTAATTATTGAATTTAAAAATAAAATATAGCTTCGATACAATCACTCATTATTTATGTGCCAACCAAATAATTAGTTACGTCTGTACAGCCTAATTTATTTATTGCAGCCAATTGTTTTCCTGGCTCATGACTGTTCTTCAATGGTTCTGAGATTATCGACAACTCATTCATTTTCCTAATGGCGTTGAAGTTTACATTCTGCGAATGCCATGGAAGTTCAACCATTTTTTTCTTCATTATTCATTCTTTTTTTCATTATTAACTCTTCGTGGTCACCCTGGGTAGATTCCACCCGTCGATCAATTTTTGGCGTAAATATATAATAGTTCCGGCTTCGAAGGAGACTGTATTCACCATCTTATCTGGAGTGTGAAGTATCCTCATACCATAAAATTTACCCTCTTCACATGTCGGAATAAATACCTTTTTTGAAACGCGCACTATGCTACTATGTTTTTCCCAAAAGTAGCATATCTAAGGAGTATCACGTCCAAATTTTAGGTAAAAATGTTGAAAATTCACGGAACTATGATTTTTTTGAGCGAAAAAGTGTCTTTTTTGCGTTTGCACCTCTGTATGAATTTTTTTTTAACATCTCGCCATTTTATTTCTTATAAATAAATTTTTCGTACATCATCTAGAAGGTTCAAAGTATGTTCCATAATTTTTTGACCCACTTCGGACGAATAGTTTGGTCACAATACTTTTTTGAAAACTGACTGGGTAGAATCGACCCAAGTGTGACCACCGCGATTGAATTTGGATGTGTGACCACGAAGGGGTAAAAAAATCTTTTCTTCATTATTAATTCTTATTAATAAAACTCATTAAAAGAATTATTTTCTTCGTTATTAAAGAAGATTCGGATTATTATACCGAATTTTTTTTTTATGGATTAAGGTCGTAATTTGAGCAATTAAAGAAAAGTTAACTTTTATTGCATTCTAACGATGCAAACTTCGACATTATGTTTTACAAGTATGGAGAAAAAACGTTTTGAATCCAATATATCTGGGCAATGTTGGCTGTCAGGACATCGGGTGGTTTTTGGGATTTTCGAAGTCGAACGTTTCCAAAATCATCGTTTTCCATGCATATATGTATAGACCCATAAATCAAGGATCCCGGGATTCAGCGTGGTCTCGATGCCGAAATTCGTGCCAGATGCCGAAATGTAGGTCGGGTCACCTGCATCGTAACGGCCTCGCGGGGGTCTGGTATCTGCAGAGTGTCTGTGCCAGGGAACGGCGCGTGTGCGGCGAACAGGAGCGCAAAGACAGAAAACGGGAGCGACAGAGAGAGAGAGAGAGTGAGAAGGATAGGGAAGTAGAGGTGAGGGTGGATACTGAACGAACGCGTTTCCGGAATATGTATGTAGATGTTAACAACATTAGAGCTTTTGGAGTCCAGTTATACGTATATACGTATGAATGTGCAGCTAAAAGCAGAAGCGCAGCAGGCACCGGGTTTGCTTGTATAAACTACCCATCTACGAACCGCCGTTCTGTGTATATGCATATATTTCTGTATGCATATATGCATATATATGGAAGCTGAATGATAGAAGTTTCGGGGATGAGAGTGCAAAAATGTTGTTGCTAATGGGATAGGAAAAGCAAGGGGCAATGTTATGTAAATTTATACTGATGTGAGAGGGTACAGCTATCAAGGGCACTTTTAATATCGCAATCTTTTATCTTATTATTTATTCACCCGATCTCGAGTGGCAAAGGTCCTTTTCTTGTGTGGCTTCTTTGAATTTAATGTAGTGCTAGAATGGTGTTGAAGTTTTCATCGATGCAATGCAAATAAAACGATTTTATTTATCGTAACCATGTTTTCCTCGCTTTTTCGTGCATGTAAACGGTACGTAAAAGAGGTATTTTACGTCCTAGGATTTAAAAATTGTGAAACGTCGCTGTGTAACAGCTGTCAGTCGTTAGGTGCTGCCATCAGTCGTTAGGTCGAGGAATTACATACGTTGAGGCGTTATTTACGGGAAGGAACATAACCTCACTTTCACGTGACACCGCGACAAAGCATCGTTGATATCGCCGCGACACAAAGTATTAATAAAAAAATAAAATACAAAATGAGCGATATTGAGAAACATAACAGCGATGAGTGGCTGCAATGCACGCCACCAGATCTTAAGGAAGCCGCGACAAAGACGACACATGTTTTTCTCGCTTTTTCGTGCGTGTGAACGGTGAACGCTTTCTTATAAATTATTAATAAGATAGTGTATTAAAATATGCTGATACATTTCAAAATTACGTTTGGTGTCTATCGGGAAGCTCCGCCCCTCTACCGGGCGGGGGGGGGGGGGGGGGGGGGTGGGGGGTCGTCTACGACACGTACTGAAAACATCGCGCTCGTCTAAACGGCCCACTTTGTCTCCTTGGTACACAATGTACTATTTTTTTTCGAATTTTCTTTGCCAGATTTTAGCTACGAAAATCACTCAAACATTTTTTAGGATCCTTATTTAGCGATCTACAATCTAAATCGGCAAAATATGATTTTGGTTAACAATAAAAGTAATAAATTATACGTATTAAAAGTATTGTCTTTAAAAAGTAATAAATTAAAAGGAATTAGATTACCGTAAGGTTGGTTGCTTGTAATAGAGATCGAGGAATTTATGTTCGAAGGAATTAATGAAACCATTTTAGGAGAAATCAATGAACTCCATGGTGAATTAAATGAATCAAACCATGTTGAAAGAAGTTAATCAAATCAAAGTAATTAATCAAATAAAAAGTCGGAAAAAAATACAAACTGATATCGTTTTTATTTTTAGTGGTCACAACTGTTTTTAAGGGGTAATACAACAGTTACTCCGAAAACTGATATTGAGACTTCGACGATGATTTTTAACGAAGTAATAAGCTTTATTAAAAATGTACAACTGCTTGCCTAAAATAGTCACAAAAAAGAGTTAAAAAAACGATTAAGTTTTTTTCTTAAGACAAATACGCGAATCACTCACGATCGTTCGGTAATAATATTTTTCACTGAAAGTCGACGCGGTGGAATTTTTCCAATTTGTAGGATTGAACCTGGAGTACAATACCAAACGTTTCCCAATGTAAATATAAGATACTAGAAAAGTAAAAAGGATTTTTATAAAATACTGATTTTTGAAGAAATCACGCATAGTCGTATTTTTGTTAATCCTTTTTTTTAAATGTTAATTGCGAGAGGACATTCCGATATTTGGCAACAATCTTTGGTAACTTTCTAGTATTTTTTGTTTTACAGTAAAAAACGGTTTGGTATTTCGTTTCGGGTGTCTAAAATTCGAAAAATTCCACAGCGATTTCAATTTGGGCATACTACTAATGTGCCGACAGTTTGTTTTTGAGAAAATATAAGTATTTTGATAAACGGATTGTTAATTACGAATCAATAATTTTTCAAAAGCAAACTTCGAATTCCGGATACCAGTTTTCGGCTTTACGTGGGTGTGTTATTCCGTAAGAATTCTTCGTTACTCGAGGAAACTGATAATTGTATATTCGCAAATTTTGTTTAATGAGATGAGCTAATTAAGGATTTCTTCCCGGATGACGTACATCTCGGTCGGTCAGCATGAAACTTCCGTTTAAATTGCTATAGTGAGCAGGAGAGAGAGAGAGCGAGAGAGCAAATAGAGGGAGAGAACATGTGAAACGAAACTTACCGCAACGTTGCATACTTTATACTTGACGCTCCAAGATTTTCCCTTGCACGGTTTTCTTCGGCAGCGTCTTTGCTGACGCGAGATTCCACCCCCGCAACTCCTGCGAAGTAGAAAAAAAAAACAAATATTTATCGGTCATTTCCAGACAATTCGGCCTATGTTTGAACCAGGGTAGTAATAAACAATTATTTTTTCAATTACGTGCAAGTTTGTCGGGCGTTTTTCAGATTTTAAACGAAAGGTATTAAGGCGAAAGAATTTTCTTTCGAGATATCGTTATTCGTATTTTTTTACGAGTGATCGTGAGATTTTAACAGGCGGAGGGAAAAGGGCATACCGCAGATACGCTTCGAATGTTTGCAATTGGGTTTGGTTGATTGTTACCGCATAAAACCAAAGCTTGATAAATACGCCCGGAGGATTGTGAAATTATCGCGATCGGAGTTATATAAATTCGCAGCGTTCGTGCGCCCACCTCATACCCTACGTTACCAATGTGAGTAATAAAAATAAGGTTAGAGCTTCGTGGGAAAGAGAGAGAGAGAGAGAGAGAGAGAGAGAGAGAGAGAGAGAGAGAGAGAGAGAGAACGAAGCTATTCGAAACTCGCCTGCCTTGTAAAGCAAACTCCACGTGGTTGATCCTCATACATACACATACCAGGGTTTTCGAGGACTCCTCCCAACGAACTTTTGGTGGTTAGTCTCTACCGACGTGTCTATGTATTTATACGTTTCAGCTGAACAATTGACACTCGCCTAATAGGGTACACCAACCAGTGAATGGCCAGTGGACGGACAAAAGCTGATTTATATTTATAAAATAAGTGAGGAATATGAATTGTCGATAAAAACAAGTTTCGTTAAGGCAGTAGTCTGCTTTACAGGCTTCAAAAAATCGATTTTTCGTTTTTGTCTTAAATCTATTCCAAAACTATCCAAGAATATGTGTTCAAAATTTTAGAGGCCAATTCGACATATTTTCGAAGCTAGATCAGTTTTAGTGGCCGAGCGTCGAGCAGGTGCGAATGCTCGGGCAGAACTTTACAGCCCGTTTTCTCGAGTTTTCATTTTCACAAGTTTTGGAAAACGGTGCCGGCGATAGTAAAAACAATATATGTCCGATCGAAAAAAACCAAAGTGATCTAGCTTCAGTATTGAATTATCTTCTATTTGAACTAAAAAAGTTGGACAAAAGTACTATTTAAATTACTTGTTTTGCAACTTAAAGTGAATTTTTTTTTTCAAAAAAGTGAATTTTTTTTTCAAACTTCGAAAAAATTTGGAATTTCGTCATTTCTTCGGTATTTTTTTAGTTCATATAGAAAAGGAACTTATAAAAACTAAAAAAAAATTTGGTTCCACTGTTTCAGTTGCATCGCACGACCTCCATCACCGGCACCGATTTACGAGTGCACACTCCAGGCGCCCCAGAAAAATCGTTACAACTTTGGCAAATTTCAATAATTTGTAATAATAAAAATTGTTTTTTAAAGCTTGAATATAATATACTATCGTCTCAAAATTTCGTTTACCGCAATCATTTCCTTCCCTTTCAAAAAAATTGTTGAAAAAACGCTTTTTTTTCGGCTCCTAAAGCAGACTACTGCCTTAAAACCAATTACTCAGTTTAATATTAAATTTGGACGCCACACGGAATTTTCCTAGTTTGTGCTACTTGCACACAGCGCAACTTATAGTTACGATACTTCTGTGCACAGTAGGTGTTCTAAAGGGGAAAAAAAAGTTTTTATGAGTTTTGAGGGTAAGTTAGGGGAACGGTCTACGAGTTGATCCCATGGGGAAAGATGATCATATCTCGAAACTATTAAAGACGAAACTATTAACGCTATCTAGTGATATTTTTTGGTAAAACATAACGCTCGGCACCCCCCCCCCCCTTCCGCGTTAGTCAATTCATGATGGCGGTGTGAGCAATGCATTTGTTTTGACGGAAAAAAAACTTGTAATTGTGAGCTATTGATCTGAGGTAAGGTTGACTTTAAGCTTAGGTAACTTTTATTGTATACTGTCAGTTGCAATCATTGTTGTCTTTGTGGCCTTATAATATGCTCCATTTGGTTTTTTTTATGGTTGGCGTAATAACAGTGGAACACTTATAGTTCATGATACCGAGCAATAAATGAAAAAGTTGAGTTTGGGGCAAAATGATACCCTTCTCGGTGTAGAAGATGATCCCTAGGGATCATATTGCACACAAATAACGTACCCACTTTATTTTTGTTAAATATTATGTCCGATCATATTAAATATTATAATATTATGAAATTATTTTTATATTATTATTGTTATTATTTTCAATTTTATTTATTTATTTTTATTATATTAAATATTATTAAATATTAATTATTAATGTGTAATTGATCTTACAAATAATAATTGATATACCTAAGTGATTTAAGGTTGGCTGTAGAAGACTGGTTTAGTTTAATTCTAGTTGGGTGAGATAAAACTTATAATATACCTGAAGGTTATTTATCTTGTAAGTTCAGTTTATGTTTATTTATACCTAAGATTAATATATTAGGTGTATGACTTAATTTTTACAGGTTTTTCAGCAAATTTATTTAATATAAAAAAATAGAGAACAACGAACTTAATCTTGGAAATATTGCCCATCGTTTTCTATGACCTTGCGCCATCTCTCAGGTAACATACGAATGCCGTCGTGAACGAAACTTGCAGGCTTCGAGGCGATAAAGTCATCGACGAATTTACGAACATCGTTCAGCGTTTTGAACTGTTTATCCACTAAGGCGTGCTGCATTGACCGGAACAAGCGGGAGTCGGATGGGGCCGAGTCTGGTGAATATGCTGCGTGCGGGAGAACTTCCTATCCCAAGTTCCAGAGGATCTTCTGAGTCGCGCGAGAAACGTGAGATCGAGCGTTGTTATGCAGCAGTATGCCTTGCCTGCTTCCTTGCCCAGTAAAAAGCCTTTTCTGATCAAGTTCTTCGCTCAGTTTGTTCAATTGTCGGCTGTAGCGTTCCACAGTCATCGTCTGACCAGTTTCCAGGAGTTCGTAATAAAGCACACCCTTCATATCCTGTCCAGGGCGCGGCTGGTCACTAAGATCGAAATCACCACTTCTAAAACGTTTGTACCAATACTTACACGTTTCATAAGACACCACGTCGGCACCAAGAACACTACAAATTGATTCCCGTGCTTTAGAAGCATTGTTTCCTTGTTGGAATTCGTATAAAATGCAGTGCCGAATGTGCTGTTTATCAGTTGCCATCGTAAACTCTGCTATTCTGAGAGGTTATGTAACTCACATAGACTTGTCGTTCGGTGTTTTAAAACCTTGCGTCCGATCCTTTCAAAATCACAAAAGACCGCGAAAATATTTCTATTTTAAATATAATTTTAAGCTCGCAGAAAAAATCTGTAAAAATTAAGTCATACACCAGTATGTAAAGGTGTAAACTCGAGCAATATTTATCTATATTTACCTAATTTTTCCAAAATAAAAAAAATCCCAAAATAGGGGCAAGATGATCCGGGTGATCATCTTGTCCATACCCTAGGTATTATCATGAACACTGGGGTGTCCACGATGATCCTTATGTAAGGTTTAAAATAAGAAAATCTTTTTATTGAAACCCTTATAAATTGAATATTTCGAATATGCCATTCGTAAGATAGATAAATATGCCAGGAATAAACGCTTTCCGATTTTAATTATGTTGAATATCTTTAAAATCACGAGCTTTTTTCCCTGAGGGGATCATCTCGTACACCTTTCCCCTACTTTTATTATATAAGAATCAATGAAGCTCTGATTTTTTGCAAAATAAAAAAAAAACTCGTATCAATAGGCAAGAAGTAAACATGTCTATTCACCGGTGCTGAATTCTAACCTCTTTAGACTAAATGAACATATGAGCTCTGTTCTGGTAATTCTCAAAGCAGAGTGAAAAATTTAGCTCGTCTCCTGAACATTGCACAATTACTTCCAGCGCTCCCGCAGAACCTACGGGCCCTCCTTTCGACCTACTGTAGGCGCACTGTAGACCCTCTGGACCCTCCGTTCAGCCTACTGCAGGCGCACGGTAGACCCTCCGGACCGGCCATTCAGCGAAAACGTATTTATTGCGTCATCGAACGGGTTACCGATCAGGCCACAATGGACTGTTGATGGAGGAGATATCGAATTTGGGCTCAAAACAGGTTAGGTGGTGTGGAGGCAACGGACTTGAGATCGAAAGCAGGTTAAGGAGGCCGGTGTACCGCAAGTTTAACTGAAACTGGGGGTCGAAAGAAGGTTTAGGAGGACTAACAGAGGTTACACTGGACCAAATGGAGGCCTTCTCATAGCACTGAACTCGACAAATGGGATTTGGTAGGTTCAACGGAGGCTGGTGGCTTGTGCATTATAAAAGAAATGGGTCCTGTGAGTATTCAGAGGAGGCTATAAATTTTGACTCGAGAACAGAGAGTGTTGTTCACACCCCTTCTTTCTCGATGCCCTACTGTATCACGTTTACACGAGGGCACAGGAAAATTGTAAAAAACCTGTGTCGATGTACCGTTGAGGTATTCCGTTCGCGGAGGGCCGTATTTTATGGGCTCATAAGTCAGGGCCCTTTTGAATCAGTAGATTACAGTGGCGCTTCATAAAAATAAGTAACAACAAATTATTAAACGCAACGATGAACTGGAATTTAAAATTTTGCATAAATTTGGTAGATTTTGACATTTTTGCATGTTTCTTGAGAAATCGCGGTTACAAAAATTCTTCTGTCAGTCACATTTTTCTAAGTTTTATCATTAATATTTTCTTTAAACATTCGGTGACCTTCTGTTTTTATTGTCGTTAAGGAATCTTCAGAATTTTTGCATGCTTCGAGCAGTTTGTACCAGACATCTCGAGTTCTTTAGTATCTCTATAAAGTGCTGCATAAATTATTCGATGTTTAAAGTCGTAATTTTTAGTTAAAATTTCGTTAACTTGGCTTGAAATTTTACCAGTCTACTGGAATGTATTTTCACTTAATTGTAGATGAAAATCATTTAATTATTTCGTATTCGGGTTCGTGAAAAGAATACCTTAACATATTTGCCTCGTACTATCGTCGTGTCTTTTCTCTATTGAATGCATGAAGTCTGACAAAATGTTATTTGTCAATCAACGAATCGATAAAACGAACGGGTTCATGATAAAAATTAATTCGACGTTGCGGTAATTGAATGGATCCGAAGTGAGTTTTGCTGATTGAATTGTACTGCAATTATTAGAGTTATTGTACAAGCAGCCAGTGACCCGGTGTATTTTGTTAGTGAAAGCTTTTAGAAACATTCGTTGCAACTGGTCGTGGCTATTAACGTTGCTGTTTGTTCGTTGATTGAAAGTTCCATTTTCGTTACCTCGTTGAGACGAATTTGGTTACGTACCTTGTGCACGGTGACCATTTGGTCCATGGTGACCATTCTCCCCATATGACGTTCTGAAACACACGAGTACGAAAGGTTTCAGTCATTGACGTTGCGAACGTTGAGCGCGTACGTTAATTTGGGGGTTTCAGAGATGCGGAGGAGAATCACAGGAAAGTTTATCCCTTTGAGGACACAGATTAGACTCAGTTTGGAGAACATATTTGATCGGAGACTGGAATGACGTCCATCCGTAGGTACACGCGCGTCGTTCATTGGGTCATCTTTCCGGTTGAAGGGATGCTGGCAAAAGGCTCGCTAGGATGTTGGAAGAGCATGAGAAAAAAACAAGGTCCAGCAGATCGGAGGTTCATTGGTGACGCTCCAATATGTTTTATCGAGAGATTGAGATGTCCTCGATTACAGCTAAGTGAAACTCGTCACAAAGTGTGGACCGTACAGACGAGAAGTTTGTCACACGATCTCATAAAATATCCTATTACGTTTCGGATGTTTCATGGACAAATAGTACGGGTTTAGGGGTTGCAAAAGGGGTTGGTGAACTGGCCATGTGGAAATACATCGATGACCGATGTTTTTCTTATTGAGTTTCTCCACAACTATCTGCAGTTATTTCGTTCCTGATGAAATATTAAACGGTACAAATAATAATTACACGATGACCTTTAGTTTTTTAGGTCGAGGAACTTTTGACTCTGTTTATTCGTGGAGCCGTATCGATCAATTGGCACTCTCGCCGATTTCTCAATTTGCATGCCGATCAGGTTGACATTCATCATTGTTCATGAGCTTTCTTTATCTTTGAGTATCGCACGGAGGGTATAAATCAATTTTTATATAGTTGGGAACAGCCCTCGTTAATTAGTTCCACTGAGAATGAGAGCGAAGAGAGTCTGAAACGAGGATCGGTTTGAGAAATCGTGCAGAGGCTAAGACGAATGAAGAACGCCAGGAGTAGTCCTTTGAAATAAGCTTTCGTAGAGTGCACGCGATAAATAGCACCGTGGTAAAGTTTGGTGAATAAACTCGTGCATGTGGCGAATTAAACCGAGAGAAGCTGCTCGCGTCGTTCCAATCCGACGCTTTGAACACGACGATGTCAAAGCTTTTGTTTGCGAGTCCGGAAATTTTGCCAAACGAGAAATGTAAGCGTAGGTTTTGAGTCGGTACAATCCACTTATTCGTCTGATACAGTTAGTTACGAGTGAAGAAAATTGTCTGAAAACTTGTCGCAGTTGTCTGGAACGGGTTTCAATGTGCTCGCAATATTTTGTCAAGTGAATGTACCATAGAATTAATATTTTAAATGTCTTTATCAAAATTATTATTTTTGACGTTCCTTCGCACACGTTTGCGGGCATTTGCGATCCCTTTCACGTTTACCCCACACTTGTCATTGCTTTAAAGTTTTTTAGAGACCCTCCAGAGTATTGCACGCAGCCGGTCTTTCCTGATGCCTTACTGTCTCGTATTTTCGTATTTTATTTGCATTTTTTAACCTCTGGAAATGTAAGCTGTTTTATTATTGGCGATTCGTTCCCTTCGAGACTATTTTTCATGATAAATGCTTCGCATCTCGACGCGTCAGCAAAATGGACAAACTATCCGAACACATCTTCGTTCATGGAGGCACATCTATTCAAAGCTAAGTATTATTGCGCGGTGATGAATGAATGCGGGAAGAAATCGAGAACGGATGAGGGTGCAAAAAAAGAAATGCTCGAGTATATCAACGGTAGTCGAGGGGTAGAAATGAGAAAGGGATCGACGAGTGGGGGAGAGAAATTATACAGAAGCTTCAAGGATCTCTGCTATCGCACGTGAAGAGTCTTCTTTGTGCTTTCCGTTCCTCCGCACATCTGTTTTTTTTTTCATATGACGTGTGATTGTTCGGACTCAAGCGACGATTATGTAGGCCCTCGAAGCTACTCCAGGGGTTGTTTTTTCCCTTCTTAAGTGTCCGAACGTTACGTCAATTCATCCGCGTTAATACAACTGTCGATAGTCCAAGCATAAGGGACATCCCACTTCATCAGCTCAATCTGGCTCTTATTATCACGGTAGGGTAGGTTGGTATAGGAGTACGCGGGCGATAAGAGTACGCAGTTACGCTATGGACGAAACGATTTGCTAATGAAAGCTAACTTTTGTTGTCTTTGGACCGTCTAACAGGGTAAGTGTTTGTGACAAAATAAAATCCAAAGTGGAAAAAAACGGAGAGTCAGGCAAGTGTGAAGTTTTGGTTGCAATTTCTTATTTATCTTTGACATTTTCAAAGCATTACAAGTACGAAACACAATTTACTTTCTTCAAAAACAACGATTAATTTCGTACGCCGGTTTACTAAGGTTATTGTTCAAAATGAAAGAAATTTCGCATCTCATCAATAAATGGCAGTAACAGTCATGCTTGGTAAAAATGTGCAGGTCGTATAAGAGTACGCAGTGCTTAGGTGTGTAGGAGTACGTGCGTACTCTTATACGACTCTTGTTAAAGATTATGTTTTTTTTTACTTTCAGCATGCCCCGAAGGAAACGGACTACCGACCGAAGTTTATGGTCAATTACAGATCTTGAGATATGTAGGAAAGCGAGTTTATGATGGTGAATCTATAAGGGCGGTAGCACGTTCATTGGAAGCGACTGAAGCCACTCTTCGTAAGAAGCTGAAGAGATCCACACCAGCTACATCGCTGGGACGATACGAACTCTCGAACTTCACGATCCTCACGAACTTCAAGAACTTCACGAACTTTTCGAACTTTTCGAACTTTGCGAACTTCACGACTCTCCAATTCTCCAGCTCTCTCTCGCTCTCCAGCTCTCCAGCTCCCCAACTCTCATAAAAATGTGGGAAACTTTATTAGCGATTCATGTGTCGATTGAAGCTAGCGCACTCTTATCGACCCTCGTGCGTACTCTTAAACGTCCGTATGTCTAAGAGTTCGCAAATTCCGTTTTGTAGTTTTTAGTTTGTTATGTAAAAAAAATTGAGATTCCTAATTGTCGTTCATAATTTAATTAGGGTACTAGATATTCTTTTAATGAAAAAAAATGATTCGTTAAATGTATTTGTTTGTTTTTTTCACCGCTTTGAAGCTTAGGTGCGTACCTTACTCTACTTTTTTTCTTTTTCTACGCACACCGTAAATACGACAAGAAAATTTCGAACTTGCGAAAAAAAAGTACATTCACGAAGTTTTTTTTTTGCGTCGCGTATACATTAATTTTCGAGACATTCGCTCGTTTTTATAGATTTTTTGACTCGTGCCAAGACATGCTAATCAACAGAGCATGAATAAGGATGCAGCAATAAAAAGTTATAGTTTGAACGAGGCTCGTGTGGTGGTAGGACCGCAGCCGGCAGTATTTTTTACTGTTTTTTTTATGCATGACTTGATCGGACAATAATTTGAATTAATTGATTCATTAATTGGAATAGATTATTGTAATTTTGCCGAGGTGTTAGTCTGTGTAAAATAATAATCACTAAGAGAATTCAGCCTTCGTGGTATGATTAATAATAATTAGACGCAATTATTACGAATTCGTTTTCTATCGAAAAATAATTCATGCGAAAACGGTTCATCGCATTACGTCCATTAGTCGTGTACATTGTGGAACATTCAACGACAGGCAAGTTCTATGGAGATCTCGTGTTACGCATAGATCTTTGATCCACACTTCAGACGTTTCTCGAAAAACACTCAACGTCGTTGCATCACACGCAGCGAAAATTTCAAACGTTCAATACACGTTTCCTATTCTTCACTCCCTATCGGTGCTTTATCAATCGCAGGTCGTGCAGTCCCTTTGAATCGAGCTATTGTTTTCTCATCAGTTGTCCTCGCGTCGCCAATATATTTAAACTCTTTATCTCGACTCCCCTCGAGCATTTTTCTTTTCATTTCAATTAATCATTTCTTGACTGGGAAAAAGCGTGAAGCGCTTTGTGTTTTCAAGAGACGGAAGTTTGACGATGTCAATAAGCTCGTGAGACCGACATTGTTCTGAACGCTCAGGAGTCTTCTTTTTCGTGTTTTCGTCTCGTGAGGTGTTTGTCCGTTTTTCGACGTTACTCTGATCATTGTAGTCTCCCCAGTAGTGCGGAATAAGTTTTTCGTACGAATTTCCATCGAGTTAAATGTCGACGCAAATTTGTAGCCAGAATTTTGGTGTTCAGAAAAAAGGGCGGATATTTTTTTAAATCGAGACAAATGTCTTATCGGCCAAAACATAGATGTTTCCTGACCAGGTGACGTCGATTTTAAAAAACCACCAGCTTACCTTTACTTTTTTGTCTTATCAAATAATTTGATTATTCATTATGCACAAATTAATACGTGTTCTAATACCATTATTTATGATGAGCATTTTTTTTTCTCGTAGATTATCTCCAATGGAAAAATAATGCTTATAGTGGTGAAAAGAATTACAATAGATGTATTAGTTTCATCGTAATCAATTATGAATATCTTTGATAGGGTAAAAAAACAAAGCAGTTTTAGACAGTTTTTAAAGCTTCTCTTTTCAGGAAATGTCAATATTCTGGCCGGCTATACATTACGTGAAAGTGTAAAGTGAAGTAAAGTGTAAGTGTAAAGTAAAGTAAACTAGCTCGCAATGTACTTTCGCCAGAACGTTGCAATTTCTGAGCATAGAGTGTAAACGATTTTGTGATCTTTTTGGTCTGTTCCATGTAAGAGCCTGGTCAGAGTAATCAGACAAGGCAAGCCTGGCTAGGGCCCGATGCAAAGTAGGGAATGCCCAGTCACATTTCTGCACGGGGATATACAACAACAACTGAAACAAATATACAATCTATATTAAATATATATATATATATATACATATATATATACAGTGGGTTAAAAAGTATTTGTAAACCGCGTGTTTTTCAAATTCTCCTAAAAAAAAAATGCTTCAGCATTTTATTTTTTATCGAAAATTTTTGTCGAACATTTTATATTTCTTCGAAAAAAAAATGGCTAAAGTATTTAATTTTTTTTCGCAGGATAATTTGAAAAACATGCGGTGTACAAATACTTTTTTTACCCACTGTACTTCGGACATCCTACCGAAAGGAAATTTGCACCCTCTCGTGACGCGATATTGGCCTGTCTTCTGAGTCGTGTGGACGTCATCTCGGGTGTGCAAGAACATGATACGCAAGACTAAGGAGTCACCCGTATGGAAAATTGGCAGGGCATCCCTAATCTAATTCGGGGCCTTCAAGGGATTGTTGGTGGATTCCATAGTAGGGTTTTCCGTAAAAGAGCTGGACCGGGTCCCTATTAGGGAATGGCAGGGTAGGTAGGTTGACTAAAACTATGGTCTAAGTAAGGAGACCAAGTAAGGGCCTTTAAGGGATGTAGTTGTAGATTCCTTAGTAGCGATTTTCCCTATACCACCAGACTTTGCACATTATAGGGGCAAATCAGTATATATTGCTTGACTAAGGAATTTTTGGCACAACAATTATCGAGATCGATTGAATATAATAATTAAACTATGCGTTTAGTAGACGAGCTGTGATGCCTTGAACCAACACGCATGCAGTTCGTTCATTGGAACAAGGTGAAATCAAACGTGTTAAAATATGCGACAGAATTCTAAGCCTCAAATGTAGGGGCAAGTGTTGTACCTAACATATGGACCTAGCATCTGTGGACACCATCGATTCCGACGAATCTAGCAACCCTAAAATTCTAATTTCAACGCGACCGTGAAGCTTTGTCTATGGTTGATACATTTGACGTGTCGTCGTCGTTGCTTTCTGTGCGGTTGTCGTTGTGCCGGCTGTGAAAGTTTTTTTACCCCAAAAAGTAAGTATTTACGCTTGATTTTAAAGAGTTTTACCGTGAAAATACTTACGATATCGGTTTGATCGTGTTTCCAGTATGATCTGTGTTGTTTATTGCTTTTACGCCGGCTCTAAGTCGATTTTAACCTCAAAGTCAAATCAGTTTTATTTTTGATATCTGAATTTTTACCTGTGGACCAAAATATAAGTGTACCTGTGGACTGTCCACTGGTACAAAATTTTATCATTTGGTGCTTGGCTTTGCTCTAATCAGTTGTATTGTTTTATTTTTCAGTGCAAAACTTATTCCAAAGATTGAAATCAAATGCTCAAATGTAGTTTTTGTGATCATAGTCCTAATCGGCTTATCGTCTCTCTTCTAAATATAAATATATATTTAACCTCTTTCAACCATCGAATGCGGATGATTGAGTTTCGAGGTTCTACTGTATATAAATTATCATATAAAAACGTGGCCAGCGTGCCTTTTCCGTAAAAAGCTGCATAAATTATACGATTACTAAAGTCGTAATTTTTTGTTAAAAGTTTGGTAACTTGACTCGAAATTTCACCAGTATACTGGGATGTATTTTTATTTATCTGGAGGAAGAAAATCAGTTCATTGTTAAATATTCGGATTCGTGAAAGGAAATACATTAGCCTGTCAAGTATCGTCGAAATCGTCGATAATTAATTAACTATAGTCTCTCCGTCTATTCAATAGTATTCTTGTAAAGGAAGGATTCCAAGTGGCAGCAGAGCTCGCATAGAGTACTGTATTCTCGCGTTAAGGTGCAGCTGTGCCAGGCAGACACATTCCCGGCGGTGTATAACGGTGGCGAGGCAGGCAGAACGAAATACGTATTCCCCAATTCCCACTCAATCTAAAATCAATCTTAGCCCGGTCTCTCGCCAACGGGAAGGCTTGTACCGGGAGGGTGGAAAGAGAAGGTGGAAGGTGGAAAGAGAAGACGTTGCGGGGTGGAAGACTCGATGAAGAGGGAGAGATAAAGAGAGCGAGAGAGAAAGAGAGGCGGGGGCGAGGGTGTGGAAAGTGAGAGAGTACCGATCACTTTTAAGCGGGCCTCACCGGTCTGCATTATTCAAGCGACGTCCTGGTTGGGTCCAGAGAGACAGAGAGAGAGAGAGAGAGAGAGAGAGAGAGAGAGAGAGAGAGAGAGAGAGAGAGAGAGAGAGAGAGAAGTCTATGTGTATATATAAATCTTGCTCTTTTCACCCTCTGCTCTCTGTGATACTTTTACCCTCTTTCGTTTCTTTTTTTTCTTGGTCCTTTCGCCGATTGCCTCTTCTTGAGAATCGAAACTCCAGACTCTCGCGTCTAAACATACCTACCGTGCCGTCTGCTGGACCAAATTTTCTCCAAAGAGATGAAATTTCCGTGGCTCATTGCGAGCTTTTTCCGGATCAAATGGGTATTAAGAATTTGGCGGAGCTTTGACACAACAAGCTCAATCTTGCTTGAGAAGCGGAGACGTCGAACGAAATAGAGATGGAGAAAGAGCGGGAAAGGAGTGAACGTTGATAAATGCAGGATGATCGGATGATGAAAGTAGCTCGGAGAGAGAACGAAAAAGAAGTGTTGAAACCCTTTTGGCTGGGAGACACTCGTGACGATACTGCATTATTCAGTGCTACCGCAACATCGGTACTTTCACCGTCTAATCCTCTGTCGATCCTTTTGCTACTTGCTACCTCCTGCCGATGCTTTCCTTTTGCATTGGAACTAGCGATTCGGAGTTACCAGGATTCACTCCTCGGTTTGGCTGTCTCTCTGTCATTATTTTCTTCGCTGACACTACTGCCGGGGTATATGTCAATTTGTCTCTGGACCACTCTATCGTCTTCATACACACAGAGAGACTTCTCCCTGCGCCCTTTGACTCCAGCTTTTTGTTTCATTTCTTTATCTACGTTTTTTTTTCTCATCTCGTTTGTCACCTTTTTTCTCCTGAGATATGCTCATCCAGCCATTCCTCCACGCACTCGCCGCGTCGTTAGATTTTTTTCGAGGCGCGTTCAAAGGATCCCTAAAATTTATTTTTCATTGCTCTGGGTTGTTGAAAAAGCCTGATATGATTACGAATTCAAGGGAGACGTGTGACATGCCGGGCAATAAAAAAATGCGCAGCGGGTAGATCCAAATGAGGGATCATTGCCCGTATAGGGTCATCTTCGCGCGAAGATCTAAAGAAACAAAAATTTCTAGTGATCTCAGCGTGACCCAATAGGGGAGAGTGGGGCACAATGTGTCACGGGGCACTGTAACTGTGTTTTTCCATTTGTAGTTTAATTAATAATTATTTTCATCAATAATCAAATATTTTACTAGTAGGGTACAATGTGTCACCGATTTGTGGGGCACAATGAGTCGACTCCCAATGAGGAAACAAAATAGTGATCACCTTTTATCACTTTAGTCATACACACCCCACGTTTCGCAGTACTTGACACACTGTACGCACCTATCTGACACATTGTACCCCACCCGTGGGAGCCAATCCGCAAATTTTTTTCGATCCCATTATTTTGGTATTTTTAATCTTTTTGTAAAAAAATATGGTAGCTTTATTGTACGCGCAAAGGTCTATAAAATCGGTTATGACCGTTTTTTTCCTAATCAGACGACTTTGGTAAGAGTAAAAAATCGTTAGAAAAAAAATTACACACTGTGCCCCACCTTCCCCTACTGCTAAAATTTAATCATTAAAAAAAAATTGGACACTTCGCATTCATCCAAAAATCCAGCCGCTTGAAATCACATTTTTTATACCCTCCTGGTTAATTTCCAGTTGTGTCTTCTTGGATTTTCCGTCTGGCTAGGATCTAAAAGTTCGTCACCAGCTGCACAATTTTTTCTTATGGAACTCAGGCCCCTGCGATCGATGAAGACGAAGAGTTGACGCAACGAAGACGGAATACAAGGAAGTGCAAAAAGGGCGGACCAGGGAGGGACCAGAACATTTAGCATCGATATTCCTGGTCCTGTGACATTAGACTCCCAAATTGTTGGAAGCAACGGAGTGCCAAAGGTGAATAGAGACGTAGCGGAGAATGGAGACGGTGCAACGAAGTATGGTGATCGAAAAGATATATATGTATCCATATGTATATACGTGTAGATGCGCATATAACTTCCTACGTCTTCATCTGTATGAATATACGCATACACATAGAAGAAGGACTGCGGGAGAGTGCATGGCTAAGTAAGGCAAGAAGGTACTCCTCACAGACGTTGCTAATGGAGACGGAGACCAGAACCACTCTCTCTGGACCCATCTTAGATGCTGAAAAATATTTCTCGATGCCCTCGATGGTGTCATTCAATTTAATTCTGCGTAGTGAACGTTTTCCCTGGGTATGAAGGGCTCGCATCGATACCATTACTTGCCTCTGACCTGTCCTTTAGCTAGTCAAATAAGGACTTATCTGTCCTTATTTGACTAGCTTTTGCCCGTGACTTCATCCAAGTGGACTTTTGGATTTTATCCAGAGAGGAGACAAACAAAATGAGAAAAAAGTAAGATATAAAGAAAGAAGCTAGAGTTTCATATTGCTCAGGCGTAGTGGTAGACTGGAAATAGTAGTAAGAATGTGTCAACCTTCAACTGCAGTAACATAAAATGTCAATTTTGTCTACAGAACTATATGGCTCTGCAATATCGTTCTGTAGACAACATTGTATGATTTATGGTTTTCGGCAGGCACATTCAAATTTTGGGTAGGGTAGGGAGGGGCATGTTGAGCAGTTGGTAAGTTGGGCAATCGAAATATCTAGAAAACTGATCACCTCACGCGGGTGCATCAAATGGCGGAAAGAGAGGTATGGGGGAGGGGATCACATCATGCCATCGCCCTTTGGCATGCGGCGTGCGAGATGGTAACATGGG
This sequence comes from Ophion ventricosus, assembly GCA_963932345.1. Classification (NCBI taxonomy): domain Eukaryota; kingdom Metazoa; phylum Arthropoda; class Insecta; order Hymenoptera; family Ichneumonidae; genus Ophion; species Ophion ventricosus. Next base: position 8,871,502 of record OZ010721.1, read on the forward strand.
ACCCTTCATTATTTTTGCATCCAAAAGTAAAAAACAACGTGATTAAAAGATTTTCTTCTACCATTGTATGAGAAAAAATATTTCAAAGTTCATTGCAATTAATCTTAATGTTTCAAAACCTAACGAATTAACAAGCAATTGTTGGTTCGTTACTGCATTGTACCAAATCATGTTGCATACGCCCGATTTTGTTATGCAATTCTTACTTTGCCCAACTTACCTCAGACTCATGCTCAACTTAGCGGGGCAGATTGAATAAATATGGCCTTAGTCATTTGAGAGCGATTATCTGTGAAACAATAAGAATAACAGGATTTTCGTCTACAGACTTTCTTTTCCCGGATAAATTTCCGATTGACCAAAGTAGGTTTTATTTATATACGGCAGACTGTTAAGGAATTACAGGCAGATAATTCGAAACTTGGTCAACATGCGCTTCCAAATCCTATTCGATACTCTCGAACAGCCCACTCATAGTCGACCACGCGAGAAGCTAATCCTTTCTTAGTGCACCTCTGCTCCCTTTAAGAAACATATCTTCTGAATTTCATTGAGATAAAAGCAGGCAATTCGATTTTAATACACACAACATACAAACAAACTTCAACATCCAAACTTCATACAAACTTCAACATCCCGTTGCACCCCTAATGAGGGGTTGTTTCAAAAATCTTAAAATATGCGTTTTATCATTTGTTTTGAAGAATATTTATACCAAGTTTGAAGTCGATACACACAAGGAATACAATTTTCCATACAAACTTTTACACACCATTTCACCCCCTGAGAAGTTTATTTTCGAAAAATCCTTCCTTAGCGCACCTCTACACTTTTGAAGGATCTTCCAAATTTCATGTTTCCATCTTCAGCGGTTTAGGCTGTGCATTGTCATTCAGTCAGTCGCGGAACTGTTTTATTTGTATGGTAATAAATTTACCATTACTGAATCCGATAATGGTAAATTCAATCTCTATGGGTACATATTATCTATGTCTGTAGATGTGTCATAGATACATATGCCTGTGCGTAAATTGAGTTCGGGCTTTGATCGGGCCCATTTTAATTTTCCCTAACTTTATTAAGGCCCTAGTCTGGAAGCGTCACATGGGCCATCAGTGGCCGGTCACACTTTGCTACCGAGGGCCATTGAAGGCAAAATAACCAAGACCCTTGAAATTGTCTCAACGGTGCCTCATAAAAATTATTGCAGCCATATGCGTACGTGCGTGGGTGTGCACTGTGAAAAGAAATGTATGAACGAACTGCATGCGTGTTGGTTCAAGGCAACACAGCTCGTCTATTAAACGCATAGTTTAATTATTTTATTTAATCAATCTCGATAATTATTATGCCACAAATTCTTTAGTCAAGCAATTTATACTTATTTGCTTCTATAATAGCAAAGTCTGGTAGTATTGGAGAAATCGCTACTAGGGAATCTACAACTACACCCCTCAAAGGCCCTTACTTGATCTCCGTACTTAGACCATGGTTTTAGTCAACCTACCTACCCTACCATTCCCTAATAGGGGCCCGGACCGGCTCTTTTACGTAAACCCTACTATGGAATCCACAAACGATCCATTGAAGGCCGCGAATTGTATTTGGGGTGCCCTGCCAATTTTCCGCACGTAGATCCGTAAATGATCTACAGCCATAGATATGTGACTCGTATGGTCACATATCATCCATATCGGGAAAGGTGATTTTTGAGATATTCGCAACCTGTCTCCAAATCAATCTTTCGTTTGGAAACCATTCAAGGGTCCTCGAAACATCCACATATGGCGATAGTCAACGTTACATGAAAATGACAGGTTCGAAATAACCTTCCAATTCGTTATACACTTCTAGAGTGGTGCACACGTATGTGCTTGACATTCCAGATGTTCCTCGGTGGAAGACGTCACGAATGTAATTTAAGAAATTGCCAGCGCGTCCTTGGCTCAAATCGTCAAGACGTCTTTGACACATTACTGACGTTTGCGCCTTTACTAATAGGTCTCGTTGTGCGAACCTGTCGAGCGGTTTGGGATGATTTCAATGGCAGAAAGAGCATGGGTCTTCAGCCAGAGATAGCGAAAGTGAATTCCCGTTGATAATTTATACCAAATGGCTTTTCCGTTTCTCCGTGAGTCACAATATTTCGGAAACGTTTTTTCACCGCCCCCCCCCCCCCCCCGGTATCTTGCAGCTTTGGAAATCCGGGTCAAGTCTTGATAAGGGTTCGATTGGGATCGAATGTAACACGCCGAAAATGTTACAGGGGAAAACTCGTCTGCCGAACGACGCAGCGAGAAGCGATTTGAGCGAGAAGGAAAGAAGATAGCGGTGTGTCGATTGCCAAGGGATTTCCACGGAGGATTTCCGAGGATGAACGCGGCAAATTGGCCAGAAAAAAATGCTGTTACGCCACCGCAGAAATTGTACGAAATCACAACCGTGCGGTCTTTTTTTTTTCCACACAGATGAAACGAGAAAAACTCACGACGTACTGTAATACGATCTTGCTGCGCACACGTCTATTCCACGTGATCACGATTTTTTTTTTTGGAGATGAAAAAAAAGAAAACGATAGTTTCGTATTTATTTTATGAGCGAGGAAAATATGATAACTGGAAGATGAAATAAAATGAAAGCTGCCATATTGGTCGCTTGTTTTATCGGTCGGACATGTTTTAAGGTAGTAGTCTCGCCAAGGCGTTTTTCTATAGATTTTTTATTTATTTTGCGGACTCATTCAGAACACTATTAAATAATTACCTGCAAAATTTCGAAAGGTTCCACCGTTCCGTTTTCGAGATATTTCCAATCAAAGATTTCATGGTTTTACACGTGTTCTTATGGGGATCAGTGGAAAATTTCACATTTCACGCAATAACTTCGAAACTTTTCTACAGATAAAAAAATCTCAATTACAGAGGAACATATGACGAAGTGGGCAAAAAAAAACATGAATTTTGACCGCCTATTTTCAGAGATATCGCGATTTAAATAAAGCAATGTCTAGCGACGGTAGGGGGCCTGGTTGAAATCCCGAACTTTGAATGCTTCGACGGTTTAAAATTCCATTTCTTTGTTTCGAAACTACAAGTTTCGTAAATACCTTGCCAGCAAAAGTCTACACAGTTGACTGTACATGATGTAGAACGGTACAAGTAGCGATAGAAAAAGAATACAAATATGATTTCTTATACGAGATGATTTTCAGAAATAGTATGAAGAAGATCAACGCTCTATTTGAACGATCAGTAATACGACATACAAAACTCCTAATATGTAATATTAAGCATGCCCCAAAATTCCGAAATTCCGAAAAGCTAACTCACGATTCGTCGGGTTCACGAAAGTTTTGGACTCCGGAAATTATAGCTTCGGTCATCCAGTTTGCGAAAACTGAAGTGTTGATAGTGGAAGATTCTGATAAAGAACGTTCAGTACGTTCAAAATTCCGAAAACTCACACATAAAGCAGATAGGCAAGTTAGCCTAACGCGTTTAGATGGCACCACCACGACTTATTTTGACGGTGTTCAGATTTTCTGAGTTTTGGTCTTTCGGGTAAAATTCTTTCGGAGTTTTGATCTTTCGGGGTAGTATTCTTTCGGAGTCTTGATCTTTCGTGGTAGAATTTTTTCAGAGTTTTGATAATCCTTCACGTTTTATTATGAACATATAATATAAGGATGTTTAGCTATCGATGATTCTTATCGATATTCTTATTTTCGTAACTTTTTGCTGTACAAACCTTTGCCATTCACGAATTCGAATTTCTAACACTACAATTTTTCGGAACTGTAGACTGTCTAATTATAGGAAGTTGATACTTGTTTTACGTGCTGTATTTTCATGTTGACGCTTTATCAGTCGGTCCCATGATTATTGTCATTTAATTCCTTAGTGTAGGGGAGAGTGGTCCTGAGTCGGCCCACTAAGCTTTTTGTCCGAAAACAGAAGGTAAATCGGATTTCATAGCGCTACTAAGTGTTTAGTTGCGTACAGCGATCGCTTGCCTACAATTCAATGTCATTTAGGAAGGTGTATTGTGGCTTTTGGAGTCGCAATGCAGTGCGGAGTAAAAAAGTACATCTTGACCATTTCTCAAAATAGTGTTCCTGAGTCGGCAGCCCCCTGGTCTTGAGCCGGCACCCCATTTTTTTCGCTCGAATGCAGCAAAAAGCGCAGATTCTCTAAATTACGACAGGAAATGGATGAATTTGAACGATTTAGAAGAATAAAACATGCATTTTTTGTCCAATTTTATATGGAAACATTTTTCGAGTACAATGTTGAAAATAAAAAAATATGAATTTTTAATTGACTGAAAAAAAAATAATTGAAAAAGGGATGATCACTAGCTATCGTCGTCAGATTCGCAGTACGTGGAGCGTACTGAACTCTGTAGCGAACGCGAACGCAAGTGCAATCCACTTGTGGAGGGCTGCGAAGACTGGCGTTCTTATCGTCACATTTTATCTTTTGTGTCTTGCGTTTGAAATTGCGTCCCATGACTATAGAGCAAAAACACCGAAAATGCAAGAAAAAAAAAAATAACAGAAACAATACAAAAAAGCAACAAGATAAAAAAAATTGATGCCGACTCAGGACCACCTGATTGGTGCCGACTCAAGACCACTACGACTTTCTTTCCGTTTCACGTGATTACGCACGCGAACAAATCCGAATGGAAAATCGACAAAACCAATCCAATAGAACATTGAATAAAGAAACCAATGCACTCACTCATTTCAAATTTTTGAAATATTTACATACCTGTAGTTGCTTCAGAATGAATGACGAAAATAAAATTATGTCACAACCAAAAATATAAACGCGCTCACGCTGCGCAGAACAATCTAAACTGACAATTGTAAGCATAATTTACGTCAGTGTTTACCAACATGTCATACGACAAAATAATTGAGCCGACACGCACGCCATCTCTGAGGAACACCATGGTGCCGGCTCAACCCGCAGTGCCGACTCAGGACCACTCTCCCCTACTATTACTTTCGGTTATATGATAATCTGTTTACAAAATTTTGGAATTATAAATTTCCAGAAGTATTGAATACTAGCTAATAAATTCGGAATTTTGAGAGTTCTGGTCATTCAAAGTTCGGAATTTCAACCCGGCCCCGACGCTAGCGCCACAAAGTGACTTGAGCAGACTAGAACTAGATCACAGTAGTGTGTGCATATCCGTATACGCAGAGTATCTACGTATAGTAGCCAGAATGGATAGTCTGATACAAAAGTAAGGATTAGGTAAATATTATATTAGTAGTTTTCACCATTACTTTACAAGTTTTTACATCCCAATAAGATGTACAACCTACATTATAAGAATATTTCGCAATATTTCGAAGCTTCCATCGATTGAGCGGAGAATAAACTTTTCAACGTGACTGCGGCGAGACTACTACCTTAATGGGAATTTTCGTTGTGGATAGCTCGTGGCAAACAGTGGGCTAATAATTATTCATAAGGCCCGATAATAGACAATTAATCGTTTATTAAGGTTTTAGTTGCTGGGACACAATCGATGAGGGTGGCTTAACCAATACTCGCGCATTTCTCGCTTACACGACGTTTTTTAACCCCTTATCTTCAAGGCTCTTTCTTGCTCTCTCTCTCCCTCCCTCCACCCTCTCTCTCGCTCTCTCTCCCTCGTTCCATATAAGCTGGTTCACTTTTTTCTCGAGTGTAGTTCTACATCGCGCCCGAGCTGGCGAACGGAGTTGCCACAACGCCAGCAAGAACACAGTTTGCAGAAAAGCAGTATTCCAAACGAGAAGAGATACGCGGCTTCATTGTAACGTCACGTACGGGGTAACGTCGACTGTATTCCCGCAAGATGCACTTTGTTTTTTTTTTTTTCGTTCCGCCCAATCTCAATCTGGTTTTTCCTTTTCATCCCTTTTTCCGTATACACACCCCTATTACACACCCTCTCCTTCTCTCTGGTACTGCCGTTATCGCGGTTCGTGTACTGTTTCTGTGTGGGTGTGTTTTCTCCTCCTTCTAAGCGTCGACATGAGGAAACGCATACGGGAAATTTCCCGTTACGATAATCGAATTTCCGCGCCCTCGTTACGGCGCGCAATGTGCGAGCTGCGCAGATTCAATCGGAACGGTAATTCGAGCAATCAACAATTACGTCGATTACGTGTTCACATTAGAGCGATGTTGGTTTGTTTGGGTTTGGGATTCTGCAATTGAGAAAAATATGTTTTTTTAAAATGGTTTTCCAAGTGCACTACGAAAAAAATGGAGTGTATTTTTATGATGAGTAGTATTTGCTAGAAAAAGTTAAGCATTTGGGAAAATCAAAATCCCATTTTGAGTACAGCGGAATGAAGATAATTAGAATCCGATGACAGGATGCAACTTTTTTTGTTACATCCTGTCATCGAGAAAAGAATAATCAAAGAAGTAATTTAAAGTAAACACATGCAATTTAATTCCATCAACCCTTCGTGGTCGCACTGGGTAGATTCGACCCGTCGATTAAATTTTGGCGTAAATATGTAATAGTTCCTGGCTTCCAATGGGACTGTATTCACCATCTTATCTGGAGTTTGAAGTATCCTCATACCATAAAATCAACCCTCTTCACATTTGGGAATAAATAGCTTTTTTGGAACGCGCACTATGCTTCTATTTTTTTCCAAAAGTAGCATATCTAAGGAGTATCGCGTCCAAATTTTAGGTAAAAATGTTGAAAATTCACGGAACTATAATTTTTTTTAGCGGAAAAGTATGTTTTTTTGCGTTTTCACCTCTTTATGATTTTTTTTCACATGTCGCCATTTTATTTCTAATAAATCAATTTTTCGTACATCATCTAGAATGTTCAAAACATGTTCCATAATTTTTTGAACCACTTCGGACGGATAGTTTGGTCACAATACTTTTTTTGAAAACTGTCCGGGTAGAATGGATAAAGTGTGACCAACGTGAGTGAATTTGGAAGTGTGACCACGAAGGATTAACCAAAGTTTTTTGGGAGTATTTCTTATTGGGAATTTAATTATTTTCATTTCGCTGAACTCGGAATCGTATACTGATTCAAAACGTTCAATTTTTTTCTGGCAAATACTACTTGTCACAAAAATACGATGGGCTTGAAGTTTGCATTGTTGAAATGCAACGATTGCTTTTTAATGCTTCAAGTTTATTGTTATCGAAAGTCCTATTTTATAGACGTGGGTTGTAGATCGCTGAATAAGGAACCTAAAAAAATGACCGCGCGATTTTTCCAGCTTAAATCCGTCAAAGGAAATTTGGGACTTGAGAAGAAAAAAAAAATTCGTTGCAAATTCGTTGCAACGGAGCAAATTCCAACATCATAAAAATACGCTATATTTTTTTTTTCGAAGAGTACTTGAAAAACCATCAAATATCATATCTTTCACGGTCGCAAAATCTCCGGGTCGGGCCTTTAGAACCTCATGGCCACCTTATAATTATGATGTGGCAACACTTGGGACGCGGGACTTGGCGGGGCGGCAGGTGAACATGTAATACGCCTTCAGTGCGAGTTTCAACTCGCCAGAGTCATTTGGTTGTCCGCAGCGTTTTTTTTCTTCGTGAAACAGTTTTTTCTAGCGCGTTCTAAAAATGAGTGACATCAATTTCGAGCAATGGTGTGCTATCAGATTTTGCTTCAGACTTGGGCACAGTGCAACGTAAACTTTTGCAAAACTTCAGCAGGCCTACGGAGACAGTGTTTTATCAAGGCCCCAGGTTTTTCGGTGGTTTAAGGCATTTTCAGAAGGAAGAGAGTCGATTGAAGATAAACCACGCACCGGAAGGCTTTCATCTTCAAGAACCAATGAAAATGTCAACAGAATCCGGGATCTTCTACGTTCAGATCGTCGATTGACAGTCAGAGTGATCGGGGAAGAGTTGAATTTGCGTCTGAGGGTCATGCGTGAGACCAAATATCAAGTGTGATCATGTATGAGACCAAATATCAAGAACAACTGGGTGTTGCATCACGACAATGCGCCTTGTCACACAGTAATTTCAATAAACGAGTTTTTGGTCAGTTAAAACATTCCTGTGGCTCTTCAGCCTTCTTATTCGCCTGACTCGAATACTTGAGACTTTTCCTCTTCCCGAGATTGAAAAATCACCTCAAGGGACGTTATTTTGGGACACTGGAAGATATTCAAATGGCTGTAACCGACCAGCTGAAGGCTATTCCAGTGTCCGAGTTCCAGCACTGCTATGAGGATTGGAAGAACCATCGCCAGCGCTGTGTGGCTTCCCAAAGAAGTTATTTTTATGGAGACAATATTGAATTGTAATTCAATATTAATATTATTTAAAAAATTGAAAAAATCAGTCTCATTACTTAATTCACACACCTTGTATATTTTCGTCACGGGTAGAAGAGACGGAACATTCCACCCTCACTTGCTACATCCATACTTCCATCTTTCCAATAGAATGTAAATTCCTGTCGTACACGGTAAAATAGTCTTCTGTCGTTTTTTATTTTATTGGCGATCACGTGTGTCAACACTCCTACTTCTCTCTCTCTCTCTCTCTCTCTCTCTCTCTCTTTGTCGTTCACCCTTGTGCCAATCCCGAGAGAGCATTCGTAAATTTAGTTTCACGTATATCTATGGCACACACGAAGAGACTCGTGGATGCAATCAGCGGGTGCCGCCTTAAAGCGAGAGAAAAACGCGAATAAGTATGGATATAGGTTGCGGAGACTGAATATAAGTTCCTGAGAAATTCCGCGCGAGGCCATATTCATTCTATTTTTCCTGACGACATTTTCAGATTTGCACAGCTGTATGTTCGCGCGCATGGCTTGCGTTCGGTTTATGTCGACGTAACTGCGAGAAATATCGAACGGGAGGGAGCGGAAAATTGCTGGTAATATTGAAAGAGAAACAGACCGTAAGGGCACACTTGTACTTGTTTTACGGCTTTGAAAACCTCAAAATTGGTGATATTGTGTATCAATAGTGTGTAAAATCCCCGACCTCGTCAACCCAGTGCCCTCATCAGAAAAAAAAATATTCAAAATCGACCTGTTTTTTTTTTGGTCCTCAAGCCAATGTAGACGCCTTAACTTGGGTTGACCACCTAATTACAGAATCAATTGAAATTATTCGATTATACGATTGAAAAAAAAGATCAACGCCACCAAGTGTATTCCTTCACGAGAGAGATGCGACTGTACACGCTCTTGATTCTCTTAGTAAATTCGTTCACGTGCGCTTCCGGACCAGCAATGAACGAAGAGATCTTCACAATACTCCATAGTTGGTTTAGGCGATACCCAGAATTTCGTGGACGAAACGAACTCGGAATATCTAATGAAGCAATAGAGTCGAGGGGGGGGGGGGGGGGGGTCGTATATATGTATTTGGCAGAATGCATGTACCGAAAAACTATATATATTATTCCATTCTCAGCTTATAAGAGAAAAGCATAGGTAGAAATCGTCGGTAGAGATTCTCGAGGGTGGAAAATTTCACGTTGGATCGCAGAATCGACTTCTTTCCATATTCTTTTCTTCCTCTTCTCTGTACCTCCCCGAGCTTTTTCTCAATTATTTTTGTCAGTTGTTTTTCGTTCCGGCTCGCTTCATAGCTTTTCGTTTAAAGCTTGCGGTCACCTTTTCCATTTTTTACGCTTCTCAAAATAGGGAAAAATAGCTACGGATTTAAAGAGAGAGTGAGAGAGTGAGGGGGGGGGAGAAGATGGAGGATAGCTTGAAAAGAACGACTGAAAAATTCAGCTGCTGTTGAATGACAACATTCCCTTTCATTTCATTTTAATTTCCAACCTTTTTCTGTTTGCTCTTCTGAGCTTTTACGATCTTATTCCTGTTACAGTAGAGCGTCGATTATCCGAAACAATTGGGACTGGGCGCATTTCGGATAATCGAAAATTCGGATAAACGAACAGCAATATTCCGTGGGCAAAAAAACGTTGATTTTTCAATATGGTAAAATATGTATATTTAAAAATACAATGAACATTAATATGTTAATAATACAAGTACATTTTTGGTGAATTGCAAACAACCATTGTATCATTTAGCGATATATAATGAAGTTCAATATGTATTTCAAAATAATCAACATTCGTACATCTTTGAGTTCTTATCTATTAATTTTTTTTTAAGTCGACGATTTTTTTCTGCTCCACAACGGAAGCTGGTTTCTTTGCTGTCAAATCTCGCAATCGTTTTAGCAGAAGAAATTGCATTGATCAACATTCAGGCTGCGTTTCGATGATGTTGAAGTTTGCATCGTTGCGATGCAACGAAATTTTTTTTTTCAAAGTTCGTTATTTTTTATAATAAATTAGTTACTTTCTGTGTTTGGTGCACGAACAACACGTATCGGCCATATACGCGACCCGCAACTCACCCTTAAGAGGGGGTGAAAAATCGAAAAAATTGTATCCACGAATGCACGTCAATTGCACATTTACTTTTTCGACATTTACCTATAGGGGCTCAAGGAACAAGCCGAAAATAAATTTGGACTATTTTCGAGATCCGGAACCCACTCTTAGAGGCGAGTGAAAGATCGAAAAAATCGTATCTACCGTTGTACGGAGATTGCACATTTACTTTTTCGATAATTACATAAAGGAGGTAAAGAGACAAACCCAAAAAAAATTCAGACCATTTTCGAGATCCGGAACCCACCTTTAGGAGGGATTGAAAAGTCAAAAAATTTGCATCTTAGAATGTACGGAGATTGCACATTTACTTTTTCGACAATTACATAAAGGAGATGAAGAAAAAGGCTCAAAAAAAATGCAGACTATTTTCGAGATCCGGAACCAACCCTTAGGAGGGATTGAAAAATCGAAAAATTCACATCTTTTAATGTACGGAAATTGCACATTTACTTTTTTGGGCTTGTTTCTTTTTTTCTCCATTGCCGTAATATATAGGGCGTAATCGTCGAGTAACTGAGCATTCGGATGAATAAAATTACTGTTTGGATAATTGATATTTTTGATAGGTCAAATCGATATTTTGATAATCGACGCTCTACTGTACTTTTGTCCCACACTTGTCATTGCACTATTCTCGAGTGACCTCCCGAGAGTTGTCCACATCCACAATTTCCTGCCGTACTGAATCGCATTTGCACGAGGGCACAGGGCAACTGTGAAAAACCTGTGCAAATACAATAGTAGCGAAACTGTTCCTACTCGGTAGTCGGGGTGCAAGCCATTGCGTGACCAAGCGATCACCCATCCAAATGTTGGCTCAGGCTAACCTTGCCTATCTCTCGAGATCGCCCAAGCCGCGCAATGCCCACGCTTCTACCACTGTCGTGTATGCTGCACTTTCACGAAGACTTCCACATAGAAGGGTAAAAATAAAAATGGCTCAACCGGAATTTGTAAAGTTCACGAGACGTAAGATTCGTTGAATTACAAACGCGAGAACGACCATTCTTGGCCCAAAGTAATTTGCAGAAATTCTTTTCTAAGTCTTCACTGTCAAAGCGATTATTCCTTTGTTACTCATAGCTGTGCGCGATTCCTGCACTCTCCTTTAGTCCTCTGTTCTCTTTGTGTCGCAAAGTTCGAAGCACTGTGCAGGGGTCGCCGGACCTCTTGGTTTTTCCGGCCTACAGCAAATTGAAATTGTGTCGGGCGGGAAAAGAAAAGAAAAACTCAAAGACAAAACGAGAGCGCAAAAGAGAGAGAGAGAGAGAGAGAGGGGGATAATTGGAGCTCGGCTGTTCGTAAAAATGCATAATCGATGAGCAAAAAAATTGCAGGCAATAGGGTCAAGTATGTTTACCGAGGCAGAAATAATCCTTTAACCGTTGGAGCAAAACGGAACCTAGACGTGACATTCGTGATCGCGGAAACCTCATTAAAGAATTTTAATCGTTATTACACTGTTGGGCTGATGAAATTAAACTCGAAGTTTTCACGTTCCTATACCGATAATTAAAAATATTTTGTGAATCGTCATTACCAACAATCGACTCAAGAATAATCGTCATCACAATTACCGACGTGATGTCAATAAAAAATTCCACTCATTGCACAATTATCGATAATTTTTTGTTTGCCCCAGTATCTCTCCTTTAGGCTCATGGACGTTCTATTTAAATTCTCAAGGATGTCGAGTATGCGGATAATAGGCCGATGAGGACGGTCCTCGAAGTCCAATGTCTTCCAGATCATATTTCTACATGTGTCTGTGTGTGTATGTGCGTGTACTGCAAAGCGTATGCTCGTATGTTTGATGAGGAGAACGTAGACGTAAATATAGTTCGTGTATGTATAAGCTCGTTGTAACACTCTTTGTCCACCACTATCTCGTTTAACTACCACTCAAGATAAGCCAGGTTTAATGCTTGGTACGTGCTAACGTTCCACTACGATCCGGGTGGAATTCCAAAAGTCGAATTCGCTCAGTACATTGCATTACCGTGTGTTATATAGTACTCTACATACCGACACCCACATCCACATATATTAGGTGACTGCGTACGAAAATGTTCGTTTTTGACTGATAGAAACGAGATAGTGGTTCGGTAGCAAATCGACCAATTGGTTCATCGAAAATATTAACGTACCCTGGATTGGGGTTACTTTGATCAATTTTGAAATGAAAATCAATATATCTTTTAAAATAATACCGTAAAAAAAAAATTGGTTAAAATGGGAACATCAACTTTGATTAGTCTTTTTATCTTCCAAATTACAATTTAATTTTTTTTTAAATAATTGAGAAAAAATAATCATTAGTCGTGATCAAAGTTATACTGAGAGTGGGGTTACTTTGATACCGGCCTTTTTCTTAATGCGAATCGGAAGTAAAATAAAGTAAATAAAGTAAAATAAAAGAAGAACATTTTTCCCAAAGAAGAAAAAAAACGGTCAACGGGATCGAAAGTTACAACCATTTTTATTGTTTTGGGGTTACTTTCATCGAACGAATATTACACCTTTACTTCCCAAAATCAACTTTATTGATAAACAACTGGTATTTTATCATTATTTATGCGGTAACACATCCATAAACTTCGAAACAATAAAAACTAGAAAAAACAAGTTGTAAGATAGATGACATACTTTTGTCTACCTAGGTAATCTAAATAAAAAAGGGATCGAATTGGTCATTAGGAACATTTCTTAACCTACAATTCTGCAAAATTCATATCAAATGGGAATTCAACATCATCATTTTTATCGATAGGTTTCGGCAAAAATGGTACTATATTAATGTTATCGATTTCAGATATATCTCCTTTAGTTCTCTTCAAACTTGTTTTACTTCCAGCTGATTTGATACCTTCCACTAGTGAAGGGTTTAATTCCATTATATGGCAAACGTACTTATACGTTTTTTTGCCGCGACTGAGAATACTGAGAATACTCCGAGACTAGCAATAAAGATAATACGTGGGGTGAAATTGATCAATGATCAATGTTACCCCGTCGAAGAGATCAAAGAAATCCCAACGAAACAACTGCCGCCCATAAAATATGTTTTTGAGGATATGCCACACAACAAATCATAATGGTGTTGCTTAAGGGCATGTATCACACGCCACGAATTTCGATGCGGGGTCCCATTACGGCGGTAGTGCAGAGCTCGCAGTTTTAGCTACGAGCCTCTGCTGCCAGAGGGAACCGCGCTCGGTATCTACACCGTCTCACTATGGTTCCGTGTGTGGGTGTGTATTCTCGCTACGCCGACCGCGTGCAGAAACAAAATAACGTTTTCGCACGCTGTTCGGTCATACGAACACACCTTATATATATATATATATGTGTGTGTGTGTGTGTGTGTGTGTGTGTATCGAGCAATGCACACACACAGGCTTAATGCCTATGCTACGCCTCATGGTATGCCCTCGCTCTGCAGAAGAACGGTGAAACTTTGTTACATTCTATAGGCAAATGAGCTCGAACCGGTATCTTTTTTCGACGACAGCCAACGGTGGAAATTTTATGATGGCTAAACCTTTTAGCAAACGGTGTTTGGTAAAGACTCGTCTTGCAGAAGGGAGGTGACATTTTTCCATCATTTTGTAATTCAGTTAACGAAATAAGCTCGAGCACGATTCATATACTCAATGCAGCTTATCGTCGATGAATTCGACTTAGGCCAAATTCTCGAACTAACGAGATCGCCCGGAGACTCACTCAACAAAAGGGCCGTGACAAGGGTAGTGAAACGTATTTGTTTAAACAATAGGTCATGCCTATTGTTTAAACAAATACGTTCAGTAGCCGATCTCTCTGTCGAGGTTTACCTTCGGCAGGTTTTCCGAGGCAAACATTTTCTCGCAACGAAGATCGCTTGAGACTCTCTCTGAAAGAGAGTGCTACAATTCAACAATTAATGCCTATTGTTTAAACAAATATGTTCAACATTTGTTCTCTCTGCCGGGACTTATTTTCGGCAGGTTATCCGCGGCTCGAAATCTCAAGCAGTGAAGATCGCTAGAGTCTCGGTTTACGGAAGAGCGGTAAAATTTTGCAATCGCGAATTGTTTTTCCAACCTTTTTAAATTAATTTGAGCAAATAAGCTCGAGTACGATTTATATTCTCGATGCCGCGTATCATCGATGCATTCGACTTCGGTAAAATTCTCGAAGGAACGAGATCGCCCGGAGACTCACTCGACTAAAGAGTGGTGACATTTTACAGGCGAAGCCTATTGTTGAAACGAATACGTTCAGCATTTGATCTCTCTGCCGAGGTTGACCTCAGGCAGGTTTTTCGACGCAAGTATTTATGAGCAATGGAGATCGCTGGAGGCTCTCTCTGCAAGAGAGTGCTACAATTTATCCATTACTGTCTATTGTTTAAACAAATATGTTCAACAATTTTTCTCTCTGGCGAGATTTATTTTCGGCAGAGAGATCTGTTAATCGAAGTCTCTAGAAATGAAGATCGCTAGAGTCTCCCTCTACCAAAGAGCGGTGGAATTTTACGATCGGTAATTGTTTAAATAAATGGGCTCGAATCGATTTCTTATTTCGACGACGGTAATCAGTGGAAATTTTATTACTGCTGAACTTTCTAGCAAACGTTTGCTAGAGACTCGTTTTGTGAAAGGGTGGCGACATATTTCCATCCTTTTTAAATTAAGTTAAACAAATCCCTCCCCGATCGATGGGGAGGGATTACAAAATGACGAGGACAGATAACTCGAGATTCGAAAGAGAAATGGTATGTAAGATAACCCAATCGATGGGGAGGGCTGGAAAAATAACGAGGACATATAACCCGAGACTCGAAATGGAGACGGTAGGTGAGATAACCCGATCGATAGAGAGGGATTGAAAAATAACGAGGACAGATAACCCGAGACTCGAAAGGGAGACGGTAGGTGAGATCATCCGATCGATGGGGAGGGATTGAAAAATAACGAGAACAGATAATCCAAGACTCGAAAGGAAGACGGTAGGTGAGATAACCCGATCGATGGGGAAGGATTACAAGTTAACGAGGTCAGATAACCCGAGACTCGAAAGGGAGACGGTACGTAAGATAACTCGATCGATGGGGAGGGATTAAAAAATAACGAGGACAGATAACCCGAGACTCGAAAGGGAGACGGTAGGTGAGATAACCCGATCGATTGAGAAGGATTACTAAATAACAAGGTCAGATAACCCGAGACTCGAAAGAGAGACGATAGGTAAGATAACCCGATCGATGGGGGCGGATTGAAAAATAACGAGGACCGATAACCCGAGACTCGAAACGGAGACGGCACGTGAGATAACCCGATTGATGGGGAAAGATTACAAGTTAACGAGGTCAGATAACCCGAGACTCGAAAGGGAGATGGTAGATAAGATAACCCGATCGATAGGGAGCGATTGAAAAATAACGAAGACAGATAACCTGAGACTCGAGAGGGAGACGGTAGGTGAGATAACCCGATCGATGGAGAAGGATTACAAAATAACAAGGTCAGATAACCCGAGACTCGAAAGAGCGACAGTAGGTGAGATAACCCGATCGATGGCGAAGGATAACAAGTAAACGAGGTCAGATAACCCGAGACTCGAAAGGAAGACGGTAGGTAAGATAACCCGATCGATGGGGACGGAATGAAAAATAACGAGAACAGATAACTCGAGACTCGAAATGGAGACGGTACGTGAGATAACCCGATCGATGGGGAAGGATTACAACTTAACGAGGTCAGACAACCCGAGACCCGAAAGGGAGACGGTAGGCAAGATAACCCGATCGATTGGGAGGGATTGAAAAATAACGAGGACAGATAACCCGAGACTCGAGAGGGAGACGGTAGGTGAGATAACACGATCGATGGAGAATGATTACAAAGTAACAAGGTCAGATAACCTGAGACTCGAAAGAGAGACGGTAGGTAAGATAACCCGATCGATAGAGAGGGATTGAAAAATGACGAGGACAGATAACCCGAGACTCGAAATGAAGACGGCAGGTGAGATAACCCGATCGATGGGGAGAGATTGAAAAATAACGAGGACAGATAACCCGAGACTCGAAAGGAAAACGATAGGTCAGATAACCCGATCGATGAGGAGGGATTACAAAATAACGAGGTCAGATAACCCGAGACTCGGAAGAGAGACGGTAGGTAAGATAACCCGATCGATAGGGAGGGACTGAAAAATGACGAGGACAGATAACCCGAGACTCGAAATGAAGACGGCAGGTGAGATAACCCGATCGATGGGGAGAGATTGAAAAATAACGAGGACAGATAACCCGAGACTCGAAAGGAAAACGATAGGTCAGATAACCCGATCGATGAGGAGGGATTACAAAATAACGAGGTCAGATAACCCGAGACTCGGAAGAGAGACGGTAGGTAAGATAACCCGATCGATAGGGAGGGACTGAAAAATGACGAGGACAGATAACCCGAGACTCGAAATGAAGACGGCAGGTGAGATAACCCGATCGATGGGGAGAGATTGAAAAATAACGAGGACAGATAACCCGAGACTCGAAAGGAAAACGATAGGTCAGATAACCCGATCGATGAGGAGGGATTACAAAATAACGAGGTCAGATAACCCGAGACTCGGAAGAGAGACGGTAGGTAAGATAACCCGATCGATAGGGAGGGACTGAAAAATGACGAGGACAGATAACCCGAGACTCGAAATGAAGACGGCAGGTGAGATAACCCGATCGATGGGGAGAGATTGAAAAATAACGAGGACAGATAACCCGAGACTCGAAAGGAAAACGGTAGGTCAGATAACCTGATCGATGAGGAGGGATTACAAAAAACGAGGTCAGATAACCCGAGACTCGAAAGGGAGACGGTAGGTGAGATAACCGGATCGATGGGGAGGGATTACAAAATGAAGAGGTCAGATAACCCGATCGATGGGGAGGGCACAAAAAATAACGATGACAGATAGCCCGAGACTCAAAAAGGAGACGGTAGGTAATATAACCCAATCGATGGAGAGGGATTACAAAATAACGAGAACAGATAACCCGAGACTCGAAAGGAAGGCAACAGGTAAGATAACCCGATCGCTGGGAATGGGTTAAACAATAACGAGGCAGGGATTGAAAAATAACCAGGCACATGATCAGGCAAGGCTTCGCTGCACTCACCGATACGCAAAGCAACCGCCTTCTAGGAATTGCGCTGCTCGACATTTTCCTTCTCGAGCACTTCTTTTCACGACCCAGTTTCGGAATGGCACACTTGGTCATCTGCGCACTGTACACAAATATTCGGCCGATCACGTGAACTTTTCGCCGATTCGACGCACGTTTCACGACTAGACTGGTAAACCCTTTTTCACACATCGCGGATAAACCGACCCGTTCTAGAATTCTTGCGAATGTATTGCGCACGCAGCAACGTATTTCGAAAAAAAACTGCATGTGAACCGAACGAATATACAACGTTCCGCGAGGGGTGCCGCTTCAGACTGTCAAAAAACAATTTGCTGTCTCGGAAGGATACGAGCGCGGTCGGTAAAATCGGAACGATGCGAGCTGCGCGCTGTCAGTGAGAAAACAGATGAACTAGACTATCGTGTCCGTCGATAATATTTTGAGCTTTGTTGGTACAATTTTGCTACTTTTATGTAAAAAATTTCAAAATGAGTTTTCTCCGCCATTTATTCATGAAAACAAGTGAAACAAAGCTTGAAATGTGTGATTTTTCATGGTCGAGAGCATGGTTCCCTCCAAATTACCGAAAACGCGATGAAATAGTTAATAATTCACAATTTGTCTCATGGTAACCACAAACTGTACATTTTTTTTCGAAATTTGGGAAAATGCCGAGAACCATGCTCTCGGAGCAAGTGTCCTGCATGCACACAAGAAATTTCATTCCAATTGGTTCTTCCGTTTGGGAGAAAACTCATTTCAATATTTCGAAGTGCTCAGAGGCGTGTGATACTGCCTCTGAGCCGTGATACCGTTTTTTATATTTTCACGGTCACTTAAACCCGTTCGCTCGTGCTGCGTCTGAGTGATGACATAAAGGGACATTCAGGCTTGCCAACCGCAAAAAAAAAACTTTCGGTCGCCTTCAAGAACTTCGTAATGTGAATTTGAAAATAAAACAAAATTTTTATCAAAGTAACCCCCGAATCAAAGTAACCCAATCCACGGTATTCATTTCCTGAGTTCAATGGGGATTTTCACGTATTACCCTTCCAAATTGAATTCTTTCCTATCACTCCCTACCCGCACTTTGCTAATCTAACCTAACTTCCGTTTCGTCCATAGTCGTCTCAATGCATTACACCACTTTGACGCTTGGAAAAATAGGTATATAAAAATATATTTGTCTTTGAGGCGATAATTAATTATGTCAAATAATTTTTATTATATATAATTATTATAATAATTTATTGACTACATTATAGTTTTGTGAACAAATTAAGAAAAAAACGAATGAGAAAAAGTATAGAATGGCGGAGATATAAGTCATCTAGTAAGACCCTTTTTTCAAACTGGCGGACAAAATATCTCGAGATCCACTCAACCGATTTCGATGAAATTTATACCACATATTATTTATAATATTATCTAGGATGTAGCATAGGACTTTTTTAATTTAATGTCGCGTTCATTTTTTATTAACATTTAAAAATCAACATTTTGGCAAAAATCAGAGTTTTTTTTTTCAAACAGGTCCAAACAGCTGTCAAACATTTATACGAAAAAATATTTAAAAACAATTCCCTATGTTACACTTTAGCTATTACCTTTCTTTACAAGAAGTGTTTAAAATTTATTTTTCAGACGATGCCTGACTGAGAAGAAACTTCTGTAGGTAGACCCAAAGCAACGTTAGTGGATCCTTTGAAAGTGATCATTGCGATATTTTTCGATTTTTCGACTATTTTCATACTTTGCGTGACTAGAATGACATTGTGTTGTAGGTCGCTGAATTCGTCTTAAAATCGGTAATAATGTCATCGAAAAAAAATACATGGTTCCACTTAAAAAAGTGGAGTTGACCTTGACGTAGCTTTAGCGCCTCCACCGATAAAAAAATAGGGTGGTCCAGTATGACGGCCTGCTCGAACACTAAAACTTTTGTCTGAAACATTTTTGGATATGATCAATAGTTTGAGTGCTATTGCTCTGTAACACTTTATGTGCCTCACCTTGTATATCAAAGTCTCAGAATTATTGGCCTTTCGCTCACTGGTGGATGCACTAGTCGGTGCACAGCTAAGCGGTCACCACTCCGAGTATGGTCTTTGCATCTCTGCTTAACTGGAAGTACCGCCGGAGCCGAACCCCCACCGCCCATTCACCCGTGTTGGTGTTTTAATCAAAGTATTGTCCATCAGAATCGACACCCTTCGCGTATCTTTTGATCAACAAGCACGCAGGACGCATTCAATCAAGGGTGTTCAATACCTCGTTTCTGGAAATCTTCGTCTTATGCATAGTCCTGGGCTCTTTTATTTTTGTTTCAGTCAAATTACTCATGCCCGTTGCAGTTCAAGCTTTTTTCGCTTTTTCAGGTAGAAAATTCATTTGGAGGGATATTTGTTTGACACAACAATGTCAATTGCAAAGGGGTTAACGTTTCCTAGGCCGTCCAACCAACACAAACTATGAGACTGAAGAGATAAGATGGACTGATAGCCGGAGAGATTGAATACGCGTACCCTTCCCGTAAAGCCCTTGGTATAATCAGAGATTCCTTAATCTTTTGGGAAAATCTCCGCCCCTTCCCGCCCCGGGGTGAAAGTTTGGTCTGCCAGTCTCGAGGATACCTTGGCCCTTACACGTGTACCAAGTATGACCTGGGCGATGCGTCTGGCCTGAGAATTATTACCTCTGAGGGAAAGTTTTTCATTTCTGATCTCACTTTTCTATTTCTGATTTCACTTTCCCATTTTTGACCTTACTTTTCTATTTCTGACCGTACTTTTCCATTTCTGACCTCACTTTTCCATTTCTGACTTCACTTTTCCATTTCTGACCTCACTTTTCTATTTCTGACTTCACATTTTAATTCTGACCTCACTAAGCCACCTCACGCGTTCAGGTTAGTGTTGGGAAAAATTTAATTGTTAGGGTAACTAAAGATTAACAATTAATTAATTGTAATTGTGAAAACTCGCGATTAATAATTAATTAATTGTAAACTGCTGTAGTCGCAATTAACAATTAATTAATTGTTAATCGTGACTTTCCACAATTAGAAACTAATAAATTTTCAATCTTTTTGGTGTATTTGATTAAAAACTAACAATCAAAACTGCTTATTGTATAGGGCGCTGCGTAAGCCGACAGTACCCAAACAAACACGTCGTATCTGATATCTGTAAAGTTAAATAGGTTAAATATTAGTTTTAATTGTTTCTTAGAACAATTAAAAAAGTGAATTGCAATTGTTTCAATAGCGAATTGCAATTCACATAGATTAATCCAAACAAATTAATTGGAACATGCAATTAATAGTTAATTGCAGTTAAATTAATTGCAATTACTTTTTTAGTCAATTAATGAACTGATTGAAAATTTTATTGATTAACGCCCAACACTGATTCAGGTTTAATGGCAATCCACGATAATGCACCATTTCTTTATATTCCCGATCCCTGTCATGATATTGCTACCAGAATTCAATTTCCACATTAGCTACAACTGTAATAATTTTATTCATGTGATTAAAAAAAAATGCCACGTATTTGCAGTCCGTAAAGTGAAAATTACAGTACAAATGGATATAGTAACATAAAATGATGTCGCACGTAATGAAGTTTGCATGGACGTGAGGGAACTGTTAAATACGATGGAAAATACGTTTGGGCGAGCAGACGAAAATGGTTTTTCAGTTTTATGACATGGACCCCGGCGTACAATGCATGAACTGACTTATGAAATGACCGAGACTCGACCATGACGAAGTTGGAGTTGGTCCGTGGCTTTCTACATTTTCCAGGACTCTTCAAACGACGACGACGACGACGACGACGACGACGACGACAAGGGTGCGATAACAAGGAGGTATATGTACCAGTCCTTGGAGCAAGTAACAGCCCAGTTTGCGCCCAAGTTTTACGTTGAGCGATATATTTTTTATAAACACGTATACGGGGTAGACTCCACACATACACATGTGGCAAAGGATCTTCTGAACCCTTCCTATGTTATGTTTGTCATTACCACATTTGGCTTCTTTAGGGACGGTCTTCGAAGTCAAATGTCTTCAGTCACCTTTCCCATCCATATATATATATACAGGGTGTATCTCAACAACTAGTTTTCCGTTCGTGGGCATACAGGGTGTCCCTTTCCGAGCAAAACCCTTTTTTTAAAAATGTCGTGCGACAAAAATTGGCCGAGATATTCACGAGTAAAACTCGACGCGAGTAAACAATGGCACAGTAGTTTCGGCGTCGGAGCTGTCGCCAGCGCGGGTTCGAAGCCACGTTCGGGCAGGTGAATTTTTTTTCAATTTTTTTTTTTTCTTGTCGGATAATGACTACAGTTAATTAATATGCAAGTAAATTTATTGTTAAACCATTTTTGTTTATAACATTGAAAGATTCTTTTTTCAGGCTGCCAGGTGCTATGACGATAAGTAAAACATTTGGCATATCATTGCTGCGAAGAAAAGATAGTCGGGTTGGTAAATTCCTCGCTTCGGAATGAGAACGTTCGGGTTCGAGACTAACCTATGGTTAGTCCCGAACGTGGCTTCGAACCCGCGCTGGCGACAGCTCCGACGCCGAAACTACTGTGCCATTGTTTACTCGCGTCGAGTTTTACTCGTGAATATCTCGGCCAATTTTTGTCGCACGACATTTTTAAAAAAAGGGTTTTGCTCGGAAAGGGACACCCTGTATGCCCACGAACGGAAAACTAGTTGTTGAGATACACCCTGTATATATATGAGGCATTTCACGCCATTTCACCTAGCCCGTGGCCCCGACCATTTTTTATTTTCCTGATTTTTTTTTGTAAATTTGTACCCCATGAAAGGAATATCCACACAAATTTTTTGATTTTTATCCCTTCTCTTTTAGGAGTTATAATTTTCCAAAAAATGTCGATATCGGAAGTTTTGGAAACGTTTAAACGCTGATAACTCCTGAACTAATTGAGATATCGATAAATGTCAATATGTCATTTTTTTTCATTTTGAAGCATACTTTCGTTAAAAAACATGAAACAGATTATCAATTATCAATGTCAACGTTTTTTTGCTTCTAAAGTGAAAACTATTTTTTTTAAAGATGATTGCGATTTTTTATTTTTTTCAAAAAATTCTCTAAAATAGAGTAACCCATTCTATGATTTTTAAGACTAGTCTCATCGTTCCCATTTTTTTTCTATTTTTTTTCGAATTAATTATATTTTTTTGAGAAGAGTTTTATCATTTTAATCTGCAATAATGCTCCTAATGATTTTGTTATTTCTAATTCGGCTTCGACAAGCCTGAAACGGTTCATTGTTAATGTATGCTGAATTTAACGAAAAAAAATCTTTTTTAATAAAAAAAAATT
Source organism: Ophion ventricosus (assembly GCA_963932345.1). Classification (NCBI taxonomy): domain Eukaryota; kingdom Metazoa; phylum Arthropoda; class Insecta; order Hymenoptera; family Ichneumonidae; genus Ophion; species Ophion ventricosus. Next base: position 8,894,490 of record OZ010721.1, read on the forward strand.
GATTTTGAATAAAAAAATCAGCACAAATAAAAAATAAACCGTTTCAGGCCTGTCGAAGCCGAATTGGAAATCACAAAATCATTAATAGCATTATTGGAGATAAAAATTACAAAAAAAACTTCTCAAAAAAATATGATTAATTTGAAAAAAAATAGAAGGAAAATTGGGCCCACGATGAGACTAGTCTTAAAAATCATATAATGGGTCACTCTATTTTAGAGAATTTTTTTGAAAAAAAAAAAAAAATGGCAATCATCTTTAAAAAAAATAGTTTTCATTTTAGAAGCAAAATAAACGTTGACATCGATAATTGATAATTTTTCCATCTTTTTCATGAAAGTATGCTTTAAAATGAATATATATGTATATATATATTGACATTTGTCGATGTCTCAATTAGTTCAGAAGTTATCAGCGTTTAAACGTTTCCAACACTTCCGAAATCGACATTTTTTGGAAAATGATAACTTCTAAACGAGAAGAGACAAAAATCTAAAAATTGGTGTGAATATTCCTTTCATGGGGTACAAATTTACAAAAAAAAATTAGGAAAATAAAAAATGGTCGGGGTCACGGGCTAGGTCAAATAGCGTGGAATGCCTCATATACGAGTACATATATTCGTATACTAGAAAAGCTTGTCGCGGTCTCTCACAAGCGAATAGGAGTACAAGCATAAAATGGCGTTGAATAAAGCTTTCCTACTATATCCCAAGAATGTATGTTCGGTGTGGGAGACATACTCTTCGGGAACGATGACCCGACGTTTTACTACAAGCTCCTCGTTTTCTTCTTTTTGTCCTCCCCTCTCCCCCCTCTAGTCTCATCGCGTTTGCTAGAGCCATAAAAACTGTGCACCCTTTTCTTTCCTCCAATTCCCCGCTTACGGACACGTGACATTCAACTTTACCTTAAAAAAAAAAATAGACTCAAGTAACATCGAAGCTTGCCCTTTTTTATAGCTTAAAAAAACGTTTAAAAAATTTGAGTCGCTGAGTAATTTGATCACCTGCTGTTACAATTATTATCTTAAATAACGATATCGGTAATTGTAACAATAATAGATAGTGAATGAATAATATTTTTTTTTATGATCTATTTTACCGTATGGGGTGCTCTCCCTTTTACGTGCCCACCTAATTCCATTTTATTCCCCCGTGAATGAATAGTATCAATAGCCTGTTCGGCAGTATGGTCGGGAATAAAACTTCTGACAAATTATTCAAACCGTTGCGGCTGTTTCCGGTTTTACGAAACTTTGAGGTACCGTAAGGAGATTTTCCGAACGGAAATTATGTTTGAGACGCAAAATTATAAATGAATTTCACTCGAGCAGGAATATTTCCCTAACGCAAATCTCCGGTACTGGCGAATGAAACGAACGTTCCCACAAACGTAAATTGAGAGTAAAGAGAAGATGTTCGCGTTTGACGCGTGGGTGCGCTTGACGTCGTGATCGGAAGTTGTGACGCGACCGGAAATTCAAGAAAACTCTTTTACCTTCTCGCAGCTTTCTTCCTGCATTCTTTCACATATATATCGATCCTTAACTTGATCATATAAATAAATGAACAAATAAATAAAGAAATAATTAAATACATAATACTGTATACATATAGATATACAGTCTTGCTCAAAAGTATTAGGCCCCCTGTAAGTTTAGTATCCGGACAAAAAATTAAATATCTCGGCGAAAAAAAATCGTGAGCCAATTTACCAAATGGGGTTTCAAAGCGGGCAAAGCCAGCTTCATTTTGCTCTTTTATTTTTATTTTTATAATTTTTTTTGGACCCGGTACTTAATTTTGAACATATAAGATTTTCACGACTTTCGCACTTTGCAAAATCGCATGCTGGACTTTGAAAAAAAATAATCTCACTATTTAGTGATAAGATCTTTGAAAAGGACACCGTTAGCTTTAATTTCGTTTTAAAGAAAAAAATTTTCGATTTTTTTTTCGCAAAGTTATCTAGTTTTTTTATTGAAAAAATGACAGTTTTTTGAAAAGTCAGTATCGTCCGGCGTAACTTGAAAACTATGAGGTTTGGAATATTTAGTCTGAGAAGTGAAAAGTTGTATTTTGTCATTTTGGAGTCACTAAATTTTTTTTAGATTTTTTCCAAATTTTTTTTGTATCTCTATTTTTGGTTGATAGTCGACGATTTGTCTCATTAATTTATTGCCGTTACTTTGAAACAAAGATGTTTTAATGAAAATATCAAGAGGAGAAAAGGTACATAATTGAATTTGTGCGTCGTACGAATCAGATGGTAGTCGATGCGAATCAAATCGTCGACTATCAATAGAAAATAGCGATACAAAGAAATTTTGGAAAAAAATCTAAAAAAAATGTAACGAATCCAACATTACACAATACAACTTTTTTTTACTTCTTAGACTAAATATTCCAAATCTCATCGTTTTCGAGTTACGCCGCTATCGGCTTTTCGGAAAACTACCGTTTTTCAAGAAGAAATTTGATAACTTAGCGGAAAAATGGCAAAAGCTTTTTTAAAAAACAAAACTAAAGCTAACGATATCCTTTTCAATGATTTTATCACTAAATGGTGAGATTTTTTTTTTCAAAGTCCAGCACGCGATTTTGCAAAGTGTGAAAAACGTGAAAAACTGACGTTCAAAATGATTTACCGGGTACAAAAAAAATTGCAAAAATAGAAAAAAAAAACAAAAATGAAGCTGGCTTTGTACGCTTTAAAACCCCATTTGGTAAATTGGCTTAAAATTTCTTCTTCGCCGAGATATTCAATTTTTTGTCCGGATAGAAAATTTACAGGGTGCCCAATACTTTTGACCAAGGCTGTATATTGCTGGTCGTAGCATTTAAAATCGTTTCTACGGTGTAACATCTTTTTCAATCAATATTTAAAATCTGATTGTGAATTGAATTTTTCGTTGCAGGACTGTTAAAAGAAAAAATATTGGGACAAATTTCAAAACTCCTTTAACAAAAAATACATATTCCGCAACTTGCTTAGTTAAAACAAATATAAAAAAGTACCTGATAATATTAATTGCCAAAGAATTTTTATTAGCTTCCATTAAATATAAAATTTGATCATAAAAGTAAGGGCGAGTGGGGCACAATGTGTCACGGGGTACTATGAGCCACTTGCGGTTTCTCGAAGGTTTGTAGCTCGTAAATTCCTAAATAATTATGAGTTGGACCGTGATTTATATTTGTTTTCGTCAGGCCTGAAACAAAGCCGATAGCAGCTCACAAAGAATTATTAAAAATTAAGAATTGATTTCAGGCTGGAAAAAAAAATATTTTGCTCGCTGGGTAAAGTATAACGACACTTTTTGTAGTGGCTCGGGTTTTCGGTCCTAATCAACAGTTTTATTATTTATTATGCACTCAGTGGCTTGTGCTTTTCCATTCGTAATTTAAATAATTATTATTTTCATTAATAATCAAATATTTTACTAGTAGAGTACAATGTGTCACCGAGTTGTGGGGCACAATGAGTCGACTCCCAATGAGGAAACAAAAAAGTGACAACCCTCTGAAGAAGCGCAATTTGTCATGGGCAACTGTCAACCACATGCGATTTCTCGGAGTTTTGAAGTTCATAAAATACGACATTTTTTGTGTTGAACCATGATTTATATTAAGTTTCGGCTGGTCTAAAAGAAAGTCAATAGCAACTCACAAAGAATTATTAAAACTACAAAATTAATTTGAGCCTCGAAAAAAAATGTCGCTTGCCGGGAAAACGTCAAATATAGTGGGGCAATTGTGTGGGGCACAATGTGTCATCGAGTTGTTGAGCACAATGAGTCGACTCCCAATGTTATTGGCAAATAATATCCGTTGGGAAATGATCGGTATTTACGAAAATCTGTTATCTGTGTTAGGAAAATATAAGAGTTTCAACTGGCTCGTTGTACCCTACGTTTCGCAGCACTTGACACACTGTACCCACCTATCTGACACATTCTACCCCACCCGTGGGGGACAATAAGCAAATACGCAAATTTTTTTCGATCCCATTATTTTAGGATTTTTAATTCTTTTTGCAAAAAATATGGTAGCTTTATTGTACGTCCAAAGGACTATAAAATCAGTTATGACTTTTTTCTTTCTAATCAGAGTACTTCGTTAAGAGTAAAAATTCGTTAGAAAAAAAAGTGACACACTGTGCCCCACGTTCCACTATCGTTCCAGTGTAAATTCTGGATAGTAAAAGTTCCCTAATGGGTCAATTGCATTTCAAAAGTACGCGGGTATTTTCCACGCGATTATATGAATTTTTGCGTGGGCGTACATGAGTAGTATTTCGCATGATGTGATGAACGAGAGAAGCTCAAGCCAGTTGGAAAGAAGATGATGAGAGGAGAGAGGCGTATGGAGAAAGCTCGCGAGCGGAGTTAAACAGTACGTCTTTTTCGTGTTCTAAAATCATGCCAGCGCGTACACGATTTGACTTTCTTCGTTGCTCGCTCCTTTCCTCGTTTCCAAATTTTCCAGGGTCTAGGCACACATACATGGGAGCGCTTTTGCGCGCGCCTTAAGAACTCTATTTGAAACTCAACGGGTTCGGACCCATTTAAAATCTTATTTTTCTGGCGAATACGGGAAAACTCGCTCGTCGTCGGGTACGCGAGATGCGGTCGGGCGTACGCGCTTTAAACTTTATTCAAGTTATTGGACAAATACTGGAGGAAGAGGGCAAAGAGAGAGAGAGAGAGAGAGATGAAGCGAGACAGGTAGTACGTTTTTTTGCTTCCTAGCGATAGAGTGGTGACACGTGACAAATTTATTTATCTCTCGGCTGGAGCTTTTCCATAGTCTACTTACTTCCAGCAAATCGTGTGAGCGTTGCGCAATCGAGTGGAAAATATCGTCAAAAGAAATCGAAGAATCCGAAAAAAGTACACCTTACGAAAAAAAAACTCCTACGTTGAATAAAATAAAATTCTTTGTCTCCAATCGAAGATTTATTTCAACGCTGCTGGACATTCCAGTGGAGAAAAAATTCTTTTTTCCCGTGACTGGCCTCTTTATGGAAGAATTATTATTATTATTTTTTCATTTAAGACAGAATGTCTAGAGCACTTTTTTGGATATTTTTAGCATGGGATAACTGTTAAACTGTTTTAGTTTTCTCTCTGGAATTTTTTACACATGTTTATTGATCCTTCAAGGATGAGTATGAAAAAAAATGATTTATTATCATGTATAATACGTTTGTTTGCAACGGTGCGGGACAAAAAAGCCCTCAATTGATGATCCAATTGAAGCCCCAAATAGATTTTCTAGTGGAGTACACACGATCTTCACGATCGATTAACAATTATGATTTTTACGAACAAATTAAGATCGTTTTTTTAGTGGAGAATACGATTTTTTTTTCTAAAATGGTGCCAAATTTGCAAACAATCAATATTTTGTAATAATCATGTGTAGCTTCGCTAGCAAAACTAATGAAGATTATAAGGAAAAAATTATTTTCTGTTCTTGTTGCTCATTTATCTTTCCGAGTCCGCCCGTGCAGGGCCTAAAAAAAGCTGTTCTTTTCCTACCGGTCACTAGACCGACATTTCGTATTTTTTTGGAAAATAAAATATTGACTTTAGTACCTACAGATATACCCGAGTGGAAAATATAACTCTTCACCGTCAAGCCCTGAGGTAGTAAAATGATATTTCAAATCGCCAGTAGCTAGCCGTTTTAGTTAGTAACTGTCCAGCCTTGTAACGCTTTCATCGTCTAGTAAATGGATACAGAAAATTAGGTGGTGACTAGATTTAAAAAAATGTCTCGCAGCTGTATAATATTTCTTCTCCAGATAAGGTGCAAACATTTTTTTTTCACATTGTTTATATATCGCGTCATAATTTTACGATATTCTTCCTAAATTGCTAATGTTGGTTACGATATTTGCGCTGCAAATATATTAATTGATTAATTTGAAATTATATCAGAAAAAACGCTTACGTGTGAGGTGGTTTCGACCCCGGTACCTCTGAGTGATAAGTCCACGACGTTATCCATTGAGACAGTTCTAATAAGTAAATCTATTAATTTCGGATCGTCTACAGATGGAAAAAGTTGCGTTTTTGAGAAATGGGTGGATTAACTAATTTAAATAACATTATCGAATTGATTACTTTTTTGCATTCAGAGCTCTATTCGCATATAATTAAATAATCTCAAATTGTATTTATCCAATCATATAATCTGGCTAGCAACGAATTAAGGGGTTACACCACCCTGAGAGGCTAGAATAAGGCTCGGTATTCATGAATATTTTGTAGCTAAACTAATGCATATTTTTTATTTCTATCTTTACACTCTTTTACTACATGTTTGCAGCTTCTTAAATGTATTTTTTAAATCTAAAAATATTGATAATTGGCGGAGATACACGCCTTCGCGCGCGTCAAGTTTTTTTTTACACCTTCAATCTGCGGGAATCCTAATGGCCTCACGGTTCATCTGAAACATAAAAGAATTAAAATATTTTGTTGAGTTAGGTTAAATACATGGCGCTATATAGGATTTTATGGAAAAAAGAAAAAATGGATTTTTGGTATTACGCAAAAATTTATGTTCGTTTTTCACATAAAATTTCTACTTAAAAACATTGATTAAACAAAACGGTTGACATTAGAAAAAAAATCCTACGTACGGATTGAGATAATTGTTACAAATGTGTGGTATAAATTTCAAATCAATCGGAAAAGCTGTTGTTGAGTTATCTTTCCCGCAAATTCGAAAATTGTCGTTTCGAGAAAAACGCGTTTAAAGTTTTGACGCGGCTTCAACAGTAAAAAACATTGAAAATTTGTGACATACCTAGTTGTATAGTCAATCGGTGATTCCTGCTCCATATTGGGGTCCTTCCTCAGCAAGTTGCTGGTCCTCGAGAGATAATCTTGACCTTCTCCGAGCTGTTCTAGCCTCTTTTGTAGTTTCTTGCGCGCGTTTTTCAGCAAGCCATATACGGTGCTCGTCTCCGTCATTACACATGTCATAACAATTACTTCCGATGGTTATGTTTAATACGTGCAATATTAATAAAATATTACGATAGCCATCATTATAAATACATGTAGCGATGTAAGTAGCTATTTCAACTACTTTCGTACCACTGAAACTTATTTTCGGTGCGATTTGCCATATCATAGCGTTTATGCTTTGGTTACAGTTTTGATTATATTCTCCTAAACTTCCAATTGACAGTGAAATCGGACCTTCCAAGAAGAAATCTATGCTCGGCAAAAGTTTCATAGAACCGAAGGGTGAATCTGGGAGCGCTGCACAGTGCGGCAGAAAAAATTAATATCTTTGTTAATATTGTAGGTACAGACTTCGCATTCAGTTAAACATTTTTTGTAAGGTTCAAACTATGAGAAAAAATAAATAATAAATCGATTGTTCGAAAATTTCCGGGTGGTGTAACCGCTTAATGAGCACAATGTTATTGCAACGAATGCTATCCATTATATAAACTTCTAATACCGATATAAATATTATATAAACTAATCACGATCGACTGGGTAGTAGCTAATCAAAGCGCACATACCCGCTTCAGGATGTTTTTTTTTCATTCGCAACGCCATTTGTAACTCAAATTGTCTAGCCAGCTATGAGTCAATCGCTCGATGGAACTACATGCAGTCGCATAATCTCACTTCGTCATATGTGACGATCATTGGCTAGGCAGGTACGACTTAGGCATTAGGTGGTATTTTTACCGTAAGGCAGCGACATCTGTAATCAAGTTCAGCTAGGCAGTGACTAGCCAAGGGGTGCATAGCCGCAGTTAGCTAGTGTTGGCTAGGTCGTTACGAGATACCCACTTGAGAGTTTTGTTTATTGGCAACGCCATCTGAAACTGAAGTTGGCTAGCCAGCCATGAGTCATTCCCTAGATGATAGTACGTGTAGTTACCTCACTTTATTATTTGTAACCATGGTTGGCTAGTCTTGTACGGTTACTAAGTTACTAAGTGGCATTTCCATTGTAACGCAGCGACATCTATAGTGAAATTCGATTAGGTAGTGAATAGACAAGGGCTGAATAACAAAATATTTAGAATATTACTATCCAATAGCGAGGCAGCTATTAGTCAGTTCGTATGAGGATAATTGGGCGAGCTAGTTACTAGCACGTAACTCAGACAGGCTAGCACAATTTTTACTCGGGATGTAAAACAAACCCACCAAACCTCATTTTGATCCCTTCATTAGTATTTTTTTTAAATCCCGAAAAAGCCTTGTTCTACGATCATCCAAAGGTATATAAGCCTTTAACAGCAGTGAATCGTCATAAATCCCTCAATAATGTCGTCATCGCTTCGACGTGAATTCATTTTATTTTAATTTCCTTCGGCTCTACGTCTGCGAAATTAACTTTTCCCACGCTGTCAAAGTGCCATTATGACTGCAGTCCGAATGTGTTATTTAAATTTGCACGTGCAAATGGGTCTCCATGGAAAAGCGAATTTTTCATACACGAACAGCGACTTAAATACGGTAAAAAAAAACTCTGCTCTGGCATATAAATTCAACGAAAAGGGATCGTTCATTTTCATTGGATGGTGGTCGATGTTATTAAGCGTATCTGTACTAAAAGCATTGCTGGTCCAAATTACGAGAGCCTGCTTCCATCGTACGTATGCAAAGCAGCGGCCGTTGTATGCCTACGTGATGGATTTTCTCGACCCATTTTCGTCACGGTAACAGCGCGGCAAACGGCATATGCGACAAGCAGAGTGAAACCGGCGGGTTGGATTTTCACAGAGGGCGAGGAGGGCGGCGGAGGGCAAAGTAGTCACCTCCCAGCAACTACGCATACGCATCTACATGTATGTACTACTCCGGATCTCATAGTCAAGCGTCCACTTTGAGTACACCTGCGAAAGACCAAGTGTCGTTGACATTTGAATTTTAGGCGTGTTTATCGGTCTAAAGCTCTTACATATACATATTGTTATGCATGTATACGTGTAGCGGAGCTGAATGCTAAATTGATCCAAGCCTTGTAGCTTTTCTTTTACATTGTACGTCGTTTTTCACATTTTTCATAAAAATACTTCTCCCCACGTTCAATGTTCATTGTGGATTTTTTTTTCCGAAGAATTTATAGGGTTAAGGTAGTGAGGCAATGAGAAGCCCTAATCAAATATTGGATATTAATGAAGGAACAAGAATGTTCAGTATATATTTTTATTTGTTATGTTATTGCGTACTTTGAATTGTGCCCTACCCTTGTTACTTTCCTATACAGTTCCTTAGGAACCCGAGTGAGTTTTGCTGAGGCTGTTTTTGAGTGATAGGGTAGGGAGGGGCATGTTGAGTAGTCGGGTAAGTTGGTCAATCGAAATATCTGGAAAACTAAGCATAGGTATGGGGGAGAGGAACAACATCACGCCATCGCCCTTTGCCATGCAGCGCACGAGACGGTAACACGGGACATTTTTTTGCACCCAAAAGTAAAAAAATAAATGTGATTGAAAGATTTTCGTCTACCATTGTATGAGAAAAAATATTTCAAAGTTCATTGCAATTAATGTAAATGTTTCAAAACCTACCGAATTAGCAAGCAACTGTTGGTTTGTTACTGCACTGTACCAAATCATGTTGCATACGTCTGATTTTTTTAATGCAATTCTTACTTTGCCCAACTTACCTCATACTCAAGTTCAACCTACCCCACTATCGGGTCAGGTTGAGCAAATATGGCGTTAGTCATTTGAGAGCGATTATCTGTGAAACAATAAGGATAACAGGAATTTCGTCTATGGAATTTTTTTTTCCCAGGTACATTTCCTATTGACTAAAGTAGGTTTCATTTTTATATGGCAGACTTAAGGAATTACAGGGTGATATTTCGAAAATTGCTTAACATTCGCCTCCCTACCCTACGCTACTGTATCGCATTTTCACGAGGGCACAAGGAAACTGGCAAAAAGCTTTGTCGATACGGGTGGCGTTGGCATGGAACACTCGGTAAAACTGACGTCCGCTCGGTAGTTGGTGCAAGCCAGTGCCGATCACCCATCCAAGTAGTAGCTCAGGCCAAAGCTGCTTGTTAAGCAGGGGATCGCTCTCAGTGTTCAAAGTCTATTACTTTGGAGCATATTTATTATGCTGTTTGAACAGCTAGTCAATTCTAGGGTATAGAAAGTCGATACCCCCCCAAATCCCCTCGATTGACCAGGAATTTGTCGAGCGGCTTTTCGATCAGCTGACAGTTTCAAAACGCCACCGTTTCGATTGTCCGCGATTTATTTTTATTATTATTCACTGATGAGACTTATGAATGAGACAAAAAAGCTACCCGAACGTCTCGGATTACTTTTTTTTTCATGTTCCATTTCTTCCCTGCTTTCAATGACTCTTGTTCGCCAAATTATTTCGTTTCATATTTCGTTTTATTTTTGTTTTCACGGTATATCCGAATTTGTTAAAGATTTTATTCGTGGGAGAGAAAAAAACGTGGCTCAGGTGCAATAATTAAAAAAGGAACGGAAAGGAATTATTCGTCGAGTAATTCGCTGACCGGTCGAATTAATTTACTCTGAATTAAAAGAACGACGAATTGTCGTGCTGATATTTGTGTCGAGCAGATGTCGATGAAGAATTTAATTGATATTGCTAAATATTAGGTGTACAACTTTGCTTCCGCTTTCTTTTCGATAGATGGCTGCAGCGGTAAGTGCTGGTCGAAATAGGCAGATAAAAAACATCACACAGTAAGCTTGGACATCTGTCAACATAGCGACAGCACCACATTAGTGAATTTGTTTTTGCATCATAAATTTATTCTCGATCGAAGATGTCAGTTTTCCAGACAAATTCTCGTAATTTGCGGGAAGTTTTGATTTTCTGCTTCCATTTGAAGAAGACGGACAGTACTTTGAATCATGAATAGGTAATCACTTTTTAAGAATAAAGCCCCAAATTATTGAAAAAAAAACGGTGGAAGCAAAGTTGTACACCTAATATGTCTGTGTGCTTGGGGATTTTTTTTCAATCACTTGAAGAACTTTAATTATACCCTTACCTGTCCTATTGCCTCGGAGTCGGAATGGAGACCCGCGCTTGTGAATACCGTGACGTCGTCGACCGTGGCATTTTCACTGGTCGCCAGGCCCAGGAGGCACATCTGTAAATTCACAAAAGAAAACGTAATTTAATAAAAATGGTGTAGATATGAATTATGAAAAGCTTCCCGGAGGCGAATCAAAACAGTACTGCATTTTCCGTGTTTCATGTTTCAATGGATATTTTTTCTCTTTCGTTCGCTGGAATATTAAAACTTGCTAATTGAATCTTTCTATTAAGGACATACGGGAGATATAATTCAAGGCAAGAGAAGCCGAAATTCGAATTCTTTGATATATTCGTAAATTAAATTTACGACATAAATACGACGTAAAATCAATTATACGAACCATAATATGTAAATCAAGACTTAAATTTTTAGTTAACCTCGTAATTCCTAACGTACCAAATTAAGTATCAACTCGCATTAGTTTTACATATATACGATTAGTATGAAAAGTCGGAATTTACAAGGTTAAAAGTGTTTTTTTTTTATTATTAGTGTTTCATAATCAAAAGATTTTGTAAAAATTCTAATATTTCACCGAGTTTTGACGACTTTTGTGGAGGGTCAGATCAGCCACTGCGTGACGGCTGCGATTTACCTTTTGTTCGCGTTTTTTTTTTTACGAAACGATGTTTTATCAAACGGTGTAAGTCGTATCTCCAAATCTGTAGTTCTGATTCACTTCAAATTAGGACAGAACATAGTTTATAACATTCTCGATCGTGTGACCCGATGATTTTTTAAAAATATATTTATCTATTTGTTGGCAAGAAATGATTACAGTTGCTTTTTAGGTCAAAAGACGAACTTTTTTTTCCGCAGCTTCCCATTTTCGTAATTCTAAAAATTTCAAAAAAAGTATCCGGTTATACGAAAGTTTTATAATTATTCTGAAATGACATTTTTTTGTTTTTCGTTTTAGATCAAGTTAGTTACTAGTTACTGTAGTTACCAGAACCACCTACGATCATTAGCCATGCAGCAATGGCGGCACTTTGTTTGAATAATAACTTTATCGTTTACCAATATTTCTCAATAAAAAAACTCTAACTTGACAAGACTGTGTATTAATTTCGTGTGAAATCCCGACCTCGCCATCGTAAGGGGAGGAAGCCCTTTACAATGTTAAAAAAATCGATTTTTTTCTTCACATATTTCGAAAGTATAATATAGTGAGAGTATACTGGAAAATCGAAAAATCGAAATATGAAATATTTACGAAGTTATAGCACATAGTTGTATAGCATAGTCGTATAGCACATTTTCGTATTAAAACTTTAAACGCGATTATCTCGAAACTGCATTTTCAAAAACTGCTCATGTTATAGCTCAAAAAGTTATTGATCGATCTGGCTGAAATTTTGGGAGATTTCTCACTATAACATTATTGGAAGGATATACCTAAAGTTTTAGGTTATCGTGCAAATAAATTACTTTTTGTGGGGTAAAATTGTCGAGAAAATGGTCAAAAATATGAAAATTTGATTAGAAAGCCTACTTAATTTTTAATTTTATACTTTTTCATATTTTTATAGGTATATCCTTCCCCTACACATGTCCCCTACATATGACAATTAGAGCACTTTTCGATATCACGCAAGATACGCCTAAAGGATTACCTTATACCGCTGCCATTTTGTTTTGTTTAAAAAAAAACTTTTTTCAACACTTGACAGTTGTAATAAGATAATTCCAAAATTTTGAAATGATGGGTTATTTTATCACCTCTATAAAAATTCATGAAAAATGCCTCATTTTCGGGCGTTTAAAGGGTTTGCCCCCCTTAATATTGGCTTCGGAAAAAAAATCTTAAAAATCGAACCGCTTTTTGGGCCGCCAGTCTTAAAAAAAGTTTTGGGCCCGGGTTTAAATTTCGACGAACTTTTGGGCATCAGCTACGAAGACTCCATTTATTCGAGACTCCAACAATAATCCTCCATGTATTTTAGTATATCCGTTTGTACCCTAAATATACCGAATATATATGCACGACGTACAAAAGTTTCTACGTAGTACAGCAGTCTTGCAATGCCGTGAAGCGATTGCATGCTTGAATTTCCCAAGTTTCAGAAACGAAGTTCAATTTAATCGCGTACCATGGGCTTGTGCAGTTGTGGCTAATCCTTGACAGACAACCCTTCATCATTGGTAACACGACAAGCTATCGCAATAGTATGAAGCTGATACAATAACGAAAAATGAGTGACAGAGAGGAAGTTTCAAAGGCACAGAGAGCAGAGCTATTTCGTGAAGAACTTTCCGAGCCAGAATCAATGGAAGACAAAATGCAGTATGGTTCTGTGTTTCTATTCCAATTTTTGGCCGTTCTGGCTTTGACGTTTCGCCTGGATTGATTATGTTTTTGAAATATGAGTCTCACGGGTGACCGAAAAGGCCAAATATATATTTTTTTTAATCACGTTCTGCAGTTGAAAAAATATATACGCATGAATACCGGTAGGAATTTTCTGAATAACAAAAAAGAATTTGGCAAGAATTTAAAATACGTATTAAATGCATTTTTCTTAGAAAATTAAGTACATATTTTCTTAGTTCGCACGATCTCCATTTATTTAAAATATAATTACTTAGAATAAACAACTTATATTACTTTTCTCCAGGAAATATAAGTCTTTCAAGGTCTATATATTGTTTTTTCAAAAAACTTTATTAAATGTAAAAAATTTTGTTCGAAATTCTGTCATTACAATATATACGTTTTGACAGTTATACTGTATCACCAATTTTCACCTAAACTTTTTCAGATCCTCGAATAAATGATTTCAGAAAACGTCCAGCGTATGCAGCCAATACGAATCGGTATCTCCTGGTGATTTTGACATTAATCCCTGGGATCCGATCCGATGTCGAATTAGACCTTGTTCTGGAAGTTCGGGATTCTAGCCTGGATCCTATGCAAAGTTTCTATTTGGATTCTGACTAGAGTCCTTAATAGTTCCGTATTAGGATCCTGGCTGGGATCCAATTTGCGAGCATAACATTTCGCTTCCGAATCTGAACCGATGTTCGACTGGATGCCGATTGAGAAACCAGGATCCTAGTCCGAATCGGACTGTATCCATGACAATATTTCCACGGGCGGTACGGGTTTTCCACAATGTCCCCGTGCCCTCGGCAAATGCGGTAAGGAGGCTCCGGCATGTAGGGCCGGGTTGCGTGGGCGCATAAGCAGCCCCCCCCCTTTTTTTTTAAAGCAATACGCATGTCATAATACAATTGGATATAAATGTATTATCGGTCATTTTATACAAAACTTATTAGCTGTACATCAATCAATAAATACCGTAAAATTGGCACAATTTTACATTACGGTACTGCATAGAGAAGTACGGCAACGTTGCAATTCTCCATCTCACTCTCTCCTTCGATTTCTTTGTCGTACTCATGACACCGAGCTGACCGCGGGTCGTCGCGTGATTTGAACTTGTTATTGTAAACGAAATTTTCGTTTTTTCAAAAAGTTTACAGAATATTTGAAATATGCCTGTTTACTCTGAAATCCAACTTTATTTTCTATTATTGTTGAGAAATACTTGACGAGTTTCATTGATCGATCAAATTTGATATTTTATTACGATGAATCCAATTGTTCTACCTAGACGTCAATCACAAACAAATCTAAGGTTAGGTAGCTGGTGATTTAATTCACGCGCATGCGTACCGAAGGTATTCCAAACATCTGATTTCCGCTACGCTGCCGAATCTTCACACGATCGCGAAACCTCTCGGAACTTCAAGTATTACGATATTTTAACATCAAATATCTTTTTACATAAGTTAACCCAAAACTTTTTTATTGTATTTGGAATCCTCATGACCTAATCAACGTTACTGTAGTTTTTTGTCAATATCTGTTGCGTGAGTGTAACGACATCACACGATACAAGCGTTTTGAGGGTGACTCTTCCATAAGCCCTGTGTTAAAAAATCCTGTTCAACAATTTCTATCTCTTTTATTTAGTCGTTGACCTTTTCTGAAACTTTGCATACGTGAACATGGTTACTTTATGATATCTCCAAAAATGTTTTTTTTTTCTGCAGACAAGGCGTTTGTGACGGAGCCTCCTTAACACGGCTGTGGACGCAACGGATGTTAGTTTAGATAAATAGTGATAGGGAAGGGTTTAATCGGGGAGGGTTATACGTTAATATCCGGAAGGGTATACGTTGGAACGCAGGTATTAAAAAAATAAAATATTGATTTGATTAAATGTAAATTTCGGCTAAATTAATTAATTGCAGGGATCTTTCGACGAGGCTGCAATTCACAAGGCCATCATTTCCTCGATCCCAATGATGAATTCATTCAAAATTTCGTTGTTCAGCCCACTGCGCGAATAAACTCGTACCAGGAAGACGAATAAATTACAAAAAACAATATAGACATGAAACCGGCGAAACGTTAATCTGCGATAAATTTCGGAAGAACGTTCCGCCCTGTAATCAGTTATTAACGAGTTACGCCCAGGTAGTATGGAAAAAAAGACCCTTCCTAAAATCCTACTCAATGCGATTTTTTGTCTACGTGTTTTTTTTTCACGCGCGTGCGCCCTCTCCACCACACACGAATGCTGCATCTTTCAATATCGAAATATCAATTAGGAGCCAAAGGAGGGATCCGACCATCGAGAAAATCAAATTACAGAGTTCGCGAGATCTTGAGGTCGCGACGGAGATTTTGGATTGAGATTTAAGCTATCGCGATGGTCTCGAAGGGGCGTTTATAACGATCTGCCGACGTGGCCACGTTCTGGATTAATGTGTAATCGATAAATACAACGTCGTGATAAAGGATAGGTAGTGGCTTTGAGAGCGGCTTCGTGAACTCTTGTGTTAAGCAGCGTTGCCCTGGAGCAATACTTCGATGGGTGACCGTTCAGTCGTCCAATGACGAACGAGCGAAAATCATGTGTTACCGAGTTTCCCTGTGCCCTCGTCTACCAAGAAATATCAAAAATAAAATCAAATAAAAAAGTGAAACGTTGCTGCATCGAAAACTTTCAAAGGAGAAAATATTTTAAAATCAAATAATCGAAAAACGACTAAAAATACGCGACGGGGATAAGAAGAAAACAAAAACAATATTGACGTTTTTAAGGTAGTAGTCTCGCCACAGTCACGTTGAAAAGTTTATTCTCCGCTCAATCGACGAAAGGTTCGAAATATTGCGAAATATCCTTATAATGTAGGTTGTACATCTTATCGGGATGTAGAAACTTATAAAGTAATGATGAAAATGCCTGATATAATGCTTACCTAACCCTCACTTTTGTATCAGACTATCAATTTCGGCTATCAGTTTTGGCTAATACGTAGATACTCTGCGTATACGGATATGCACACACTACTGTAATCTAGTTCTAGTATGCTCCAGTCGCTTTTTGGCGCTAGCGTCGCTAGACATTGCTTAATTTAAATCGCTATATCTCTGAAGTAGTTCTAGTATGCTCCAGTCGCTTTTTGGCGCTAGCGTCGCTAGACATTGCTTAATTTAAATCGCTATATCTCTGAAGTAGTTCTAGTATGCTCCAGTCGCTTTTTGGCGCGAGCGTCGCTAGACATTGCTTAATTTAAATCGCTATATCTCTGAAACTAGACGGTTAAAATCCATGATTTATTTTTACCCACTTCGTCATATGTTCTTCTGTAATTAATAATAAAAAAAAACTGTAGAAAAGTTTCGAAGGTATTGCGTGAAATTTTCCACTGCTCCCCATAAGAACACGTGTAAAACCATGAAATCTTTGATATGCCAATATCTCGAAAATGGAACTGTGAATCCTTTTGAAATTTTGCAGGTGATCATTTAATAGTGTCCTGAATGAGTACTAAAAATAAAAAAATATCTATAGAAAAACGCGGGGCCGGGTTGAAATTCCGAATTCTACTGTTCCGAAACTACAAGTTTCGTAAAGACCTTGCCAGCGAAAGTCTACACAGTTGACTGTAAATGATGTAGAACGGTACGAGTAGCGATAGAAAAAAGATAGAAATATGATTTCTTATACGAGATAATTTTCAGAAATAGTATGAAGAAGACCAACGCTTTATTTGAATGGCCAGTAACACGACATACAAAACTCCGAATATGTAATATTAAGCATGCCACAAAATTCTGAAATTTTTATTATAGAAAACGAGCTATATCCGAAAGTTTAAATATAATAAAAGCTAATAAGAGATTCGTCAGGTTCACGAAAGTTTTGGACTCCGGAAATCATAGCTTCGATCATCCAGTTTGCGAAAACTGAAGTGTAGATAGTGTAAGATTCCGATAAAGAACGTTCAACATTCCGAAAACTCACACATAAAGCAGATAGGCAAGTTAGCCTAACGCGTTTAGATGGCAGCACCACGACTTATTTTGACGGTGTTCAGATTCTCGGAGTTTTTGTCTTTCGGATAAAATTCTTTCGGAGTTTTGATCTTTCGAGGTAGTATTCTTTCGGAGTTTTGATCTTTCTTGGTAGAATTTTTTCAGAGTTTTGATAACCCTTCACGTTTTATTGTGAATATATAATGTAAGGATCTTTAGCTATCGATGATTCTTATCGATATTCTTATTTTCGTAACTTTTTCCTGTACAAACCTTTGCCATTCAAGAACTCGAATTTCTAACACTACAATTTTTCGGAACTGTAGACTCTCTAATTATGGGAAGTGGATACTTGTTTTATGTGCTGTATTTTCATGTCGACGCTTTGTCAGTCGGTCCCATGATTATTGTCATTTAATTCCTTGGTGTATTATTATTTTCGGTTATATGATAATTCTGTTTACAAAATTTTGGGATTATACATTTCCAGAAGTATTGATTACTAGCTAATAAATTTGGAATTTTTAGCGTTCTGATCATTCAAAGTTCGGAATTTCAACCCGGCTCCAAAAACGACTTCGCGAGACTACTACCTTAAAAATGAGGCGTTTATATTTTGCACAATTTACCAATTGTTTGGAATAATTAATAAAAAAAACACATCGTCCAAACGCCATGTGTTTCCTTTTGCGGACGTTATAAAGAATTTTTTTTAAATCAGGTGCTTTCTGTCACCATGGAAACGACAGGGAATGGGCCAAAAATTGATTTGGCATCAATGCCTGCTCGTGCCAGCGGTGTAAAGGGCTACACGGTAAGGGGGTTGCAAATTTATTTATGAGGTCGCTGAGGCTCGAGACCTCCGCAGAGCAAGTACGCCGAAAGCGTTATTCCACCGTCCTCCACCCCCTTCGCTTTCTTCTATGAATTTCTCTCAACCTCTCCCTCTCTTTCTGCAAGTACCGGCCCTCCCCTTCACCCTCCCGCCGCTAAATGGGCTGTGTATGGGCTTCTTTTCTACTCTATTCTTTTGCCAACGCGGAAACGTTTGGAAAACGGCCAATCGCGAGTAACTTTTTATTTTTCGGTCCCCGCTCCTACAAAACGTTTCCCTTGAAAAGAGTCGAGAGAGGAGAATCGCCTTTACCGCAAGCACAAGGATCGCGAATTTGGGACGAATTTTTGGGGGAAAAAAACGAAAAAAAAATAAACGTACGCTCAATGAAAAGACTCGGCAAAAAGGCAAGCGATGAAAGAGGCATGTGCCGGAATTGGAAATCGTAATGAACATTTTTTATTCCTTTTTCCGATTACTTCTTGCCTTAATACTTGGGAGGAAAAAAAAATCAGCCGTCATGAATAGAAAAGCTTTTTCTTAGCTTCAAATATTGAACAAATGATTTTTTTTTACAATTCAAGTTATTATTTATTTGTGCTCCCTCTGACCACCTCTCTCGATGTATTCAAAAGACTCCATATAGAAAATCATCAAAAAATGTCTGAAGAACGAATGTCCGTGTAGCAATGAGAAGCTTTGAGTTCATGTTTTTACACGAAATGTTACTTTACATGAAGATGTGAAAGCCAATAAAAGAGGTTCAAAAGCTATAGGTTCAAAGATCAAGAAAGAATAAATGTATTGGCTCGTGTTCGATATATTCGTTTGAAACAAAAAAAAACACGATAAATGACAGAACAAACATTGACATAGTATTCTCATGTTTTGGACAAGTATTTTTTTTTCCTTCGTCAATAGCACGCATAAATTAACCCGAAACTTTGATAATTAAGGAGGCAAATGTTGGACGTTTAGGAACGAAAGATTGTCTGTATTATATGAGGAGAGAGGGAGAGAGGGGGAGAGAGAGAGAGAGAGAGAGAGAGAGAGAGAGAGAGAGAGAGAGAGAGAGAGAGAGAGAACACAAGAAAATTTGAGTATTCCATTTGCCTATACGTATAGTCCCTCTTTTCAGCAAGAAATTATAGAGAGAACTCTGGATACATAAATGAATGATAAGGCAATGAAGATATATATATAAATATATATATATATACATATATAATAGAATGTTCCTGCTGAAATCCTCCCAGAAAAATAATTGCTCCGAGTCGTCATTTGGCTGCAGCTGAAAAAAAGTTATACCGCAGATATTTAAATTATTCCGGGACTCGAGAG
>OZ010721.1:8914286-8947481 GCA_963932345.1 Ophion ventricosus
GAGAGAGAGAGAGAGAGAGAGAGAGAGAGAGAGAGAGAGAGAGAGAGAGAGAGAGAGAGAGAGAGAGAGAGAGAGAGAGAGAGAGAGAGAGAGAGAGAGAGAGAGAGAGAGAGAGAGAGAGAGAGAGAGAGAGAGAGAGAGAGAGAGAGAGAGAGAGAGAGAGAGAGAGAGAGAGAGAGAGAGAGAGAGAGAGAGAGAGAGAGAGAGAGAGAGAGAGAGAGAGAGAGAGAGAGAGAGAGTCGCGCATTCGAATCGCACACAGACGTCTTTTCATATCGCCGTTCCATATTTTTATCGATTTTGTGTAAATCTAGACGGGCACACGACTCCCCACGTATCGTATATTGCGAGATGCGATACAGGTAACCACGTGGCAAATATATGTATACTGAAGAATGGAATACATACACATAGATATTTCCATGCAGCATTTTCTCGTAAAATGAGCGGGCTATCGCTCTTTCTATGGTCTAGCAGCTGTATATATATATATATATATATACCTATACATACATACTCGTGGTACGATTTCCTGGCAGGTTGCATGACGACCCATGTTTTTCTTGTTTTCTTACTAGGCTATAAAGTTCAGGGGGAAGATTATATCATGAAAACGCGGGAGAACCCCCCCCCCCCCCCCCCCCCCCGGATGTATTACCTCAACGAGAAGCGACGATCGAGAGATCAAGTCTTCTTTTATTCTTGTACCTACGTCATCTTGGAAATTGGTTCGGGTCGCGGTGATTTAACTCGTGCATATGTATATATGTATATACGTACACATGATATGATAGGGGTAGGTAGATAGAGCGAGAGAGAGAGAGAGAGAGAGGGGGATGTGATGGGGTTGATCGTCGTGATATCAGGTTTCGATCCCGAGGAAAATTTTATTACCGTACGATACAGCGTGCTGGAATATATTTATATCGATGTATAAGTGCGTACATGTACACGCTCATATTTATCACTGCGACATTTGCAGTTTGAACGACGCTATTATCATTCAATTCCAATAATAAAGGGGTTTACCCGACCTCTTATCCAAGGCGAAGACATTAGTTTCTAACACGAGTGACTCAATCAATTTGCATTGCAAGTTTATCGTAAATGACACTCAGGCTTATCGAAAGGCATATTAATGACGATGCATAAAAATGTCTGTGTATAAAAAAAAAAATATACCCGGAGTGATCGGATGTATGAAAATACTTGATACTCGAAAGATCGACTTCGTATAATTGGAACAGCTTCTGAATTCGGCAAAATAGTCGGCATTCGAGTCACATTTGGTCGGTTGAACTTTAATGAGCTTCGAATGTGAAATTTCTATCTTTTTATTATTTATTTACGGTAAAAAACGTTTTTATAGTATTTTACAAATATAATACAGGAATATTTTATTGACGATTCTGTTTCTTTTTGATGTCGCATAACTTCTATAGGTTTTCATTTCGAGTGATCAAGTGCTGAGATATTGGGGCAGAGAAATGCGGGAAAAATACGTCCCGTAAGGAATTCTTTTATAAAAATTCTAACGATTTTTTTTTGTTCGTTGTTGGGCGGAAAAGTCAAGTTCTCGGGTTAATATTATATATTCTCGGATCTTCATCGGAATTTCTCCATGACTGTGACTAGATTTGTTGATTTGAAGTTATCCAATAGTTTGGAGGGCGCTTCGTTGGAAGTGAAATCTTTGTCGTGTCGCGCTGCGTTTCTCGTTTTTGCGACAGTTTACTAACGTACATATACATGCGCATGGACATACGTAATATATATATACAGCCTAGCTCAAAAGTATTAGGCACCCTGTAAGTTTTCTGTCCGGACAAAAAATTGAATATCTTGGCAAAAAAATCGTAAGCCAATTTACCAAACGGGGTTTTGAAGCGGATAAAGCCAGCTTCATTTGTTTTTTTATTTTTGCGATATTTTTTGTACCCGTTACGTCATTTTGGACATGTCAGTTCTTCACGATTTTCGCACTTTGCAAAATTGCATGCTGGTCTTTGAAAAAAACATAATCTCACTATTTAGTGATAAGATCTTTGAAAAGGACACCGTTAGCTTTGGTTTCATTAAAAAAAAAGTTTTTTCGATTTTTTTCGCAAAGTTATCTAGTTAAAACAAAAAAACGGCAGTTTTCCGAAAAGCCGGTATAGTGCGGCATAACCTTGAAAACTGCGAGATTTAGAATATTTAGTCTAAGGAGTAAAAAGTTGTATTTTGTCATTTTGGTCACTAGATTTTTTTAGGTTTTTTTCAAAATTTTTTTGTATCGCTATTTTTGGTTGATAGACGACGATTTGTCTCATTAATTTATTGCCGTTTCTTTAAAACAGAGATGTGTTAATGAAAATATTAAGAGGAGATAAGGTACATAATTAATTTGTACGTCGTACGAATCAGATGGTAGTCGATACGAATAAAATCGTCGAATATCAACCAAAAATGGCGATACAAAGAAATTTTGGAAAAAAAATCTTAAAAAAATTTAGTGACTCCAAAATAACAAAATACAACTTTTTATTCCTTAGACTAAATATTTCAAATCTCATAGTTTTCAAGTTACCGTTTTTTTAAGAAAAAACTAGATAACTCTGCGGAAAAAATCGCAAAAAAAAAACGAAACTAAAGCTAACGGTGTCCTCTTCAATAATCTTATTACTAATTGGTGAAATTATTTTTTTTCAAAGTCCAGCACGCGATTTTGCAAAGTTCGAAAATCGTGAAAAACTGACATGTTTAAAATGACGTACCGGGTACAAAAAAAAATCGCAAAAATAGAAATAAAAGAGCAAAATGAAGCTGGCTTTGTCCGGCTTAAAACCCCATTTGGTAAATTGGCTTACGATTTTTTTTTGCCGAGATATTCAATTTTGGTCCGGATAAAAAACTTCTTACAGGGTGCTTAATACTTTTGAGCAAGGCTGTATCCATAGGGGTCTATTGTGTCAAGGCTGTGCTCTCGGTACCGTAACCCGAGACGATATCGTGTATCACCGATGGAGCGGAAAGGTGAATCCCCATGAAAGAAGGGAAAAGGGCGAAAGGGGTGGTTTCCACATGGCTTTTGTTTCCTCGTTTCTGTTCTCCCCTCCCTCCTTCAGTTTGTTTCTTTTCGCCCCTTTTTCCCGTACCATGTGCATCTCGTATTATATCTATGTATAATTCGAAGTATGGAACACATACGAGTGTACATTTATGAGGAATGCCATACAAATTTGAGCAATTTTTCGCGGAGCAAGTTTTCAGGACTCTAATTTTCACGATTCTATATCTTTATGAATAATTTTCCTCAATATAAAGAGGAAGGTTTTTACCGATTTTCATCGAAGCTACCAACATCGATTTTGTCTGATCAATGGTGTCATTAGGGGACGTACTTTTTAAACGTCTAGTAGGCAATTTGCCTATTTCAGATCGAATATCTGATATATAACGTTTATAGAATAAGTATAGATGTATATAAGTTTTATGTGTATATATGTATGGATGTATGTGTATATATGTTTAGTGGGCCACGCTGTTACTTTACAGCCCCTTTGTGATGGCGCTACAGACGGGTCGGAACCCTTCAAAGGTCCGGTATAGCCAATTCCTTCGACCTCTCCGCATACACATCGTCGGTATCGACTATAAATATTTATAGAGATACAGTAAAACAAAAATGACGGGCCGCCTTCGGAATGTTCCTTCCACATACTTGTTCATTTATATAATCTATTTTCATTCATGTATTCATTCATCATTTATCCATGTTCATTATTACCATCAACGATCCCGTCAAACAAAAATAAACTCCGTCATCGACATGTTCTTTCCATATTTTTATTTAATTATTTTAACTTTTACATTTATAATTAACTTACATTTATAAATAACTAGAAATAAAATGTAAAAATGACTTAAATTAATTAGGTTATTTGAATCATTATAATTTCATTAAATAAAGATTATTTTCACGACCCTCCTTTATTAGGTTATTTGAATCATTATAATTTCATTAAATAAAGATTATTTTCACGACCCTCCTGTGCTCAAAATCAACGACCGCTTAAAAAAATGAAGGGTCTGTTCTGAATACCCGAGGCAACATTTGTCGAGCCGCGTTCAAGCCGCAAAATAAAGGCCGCCTTCCCCGAGCAGAGATCGGCGATAGAGGATGATCGAGTACCTAAACGAGGATAAAATGTTTGGAATACCAATACGGTAGGGTCTCCGATGAACCTCCCGAATGGCAGAAACTGGACATTGTCACTCAAAGGAGGCTAATGCAGAGCGCAACTGAACTTGCGAAATTACAGGTGGGCCTACTTCGAGCGCTCCTACAGAAACTACTGTCTCCCCTTTCGGCCTACTGCAGGCGCACTGTAGACCTTCCGGACCCTCCATTCAGCGAAAACGTATTTATTTCGTCATCGAACGGGTTACCGATCAGGCCACAATGGACTGTTGATGGAGGAGATATAGAATTTGGGCTCAAATCATGTTAGGTAGGGTCGAGACAACGGACTTGAGATCGAAAGCAGGTTAAGGAGGCCTGTGTTCTGCACGCTTCACTGAAACTGGGGTCAAAAGAAGGTTTGGGAGGACTAACAGAGGCTACACTAGACCAAACGGCACTGAACTCGACAAACGGGGTTTGGTACGTTCAACGGAGGCTGGCGGTTTGTGCATTACAAAAGAAATGGGTCCTGCGAGTGTTCAGGGGAGGCTAGCTAACTAAGGTATTTTTTTTTGAATACTCGTTCTTTCATTAACCCTTAGTGGTCACACATCCAAATTCAATCGCGGTGGTCAGACTTGGGTCGATTCTACCCAGTCAGTTTTCAAAAAAGTATTGTGACCAAACTATCCGTCCGAAGTGGTTCAAAAAATTATGGAACATGCTTTGAACTTTCTAGATGATGTACGAAACATTTATTTATAAGAAATAAAATGGCGAAATGTTAAAAAAAAAAATTCATAAATAGGTGAAAACACAAAAAATACACTTTTTCGCTCAAGAAATCATAGTTCCGTGAATTTTCAACATTTGTACCTAAAATTTGGACGTCATACTCGTTAGGTATGCTACTTTTGGGAAAAAATTAGTAGCATAGTGCGCGTTCCAAAAAAGGTATTTATTCCGACATGTGAAGAGGCTAAATTTTATGGTATGAGGATACTTCAAACTCTAGGTAAGATGGTAAATACAGTCCATTCGAAGCCGGGAACTATTATATATTTACGCCAAAAATTGATCGACGGGTCGATTCTACTTAGGGTGATCACGAAGGGTGAATTTTGATTTATATGATCTATTTTCATTCATTCATTCATAATTCATTTATGTTCATTAATATCATCAATGAGCCTCTTTAAAAATGAAGGGCTGTCTTCAGAATGTTCTTTCCATATATATATTCTGAGAACATTCTAAGGACGACCGTTTATTGTTTCGTTAAACGCTCGTTGATTCTGAGTACAGCACGGCCCTAAAAATAACCTTTATTATATAAATTTAAAATATTTAAAGTAACTTTCACAAACATATGCTTACATTCATCAAAAAATAATTTTAAAGAGATCGGGGTTTACACAATCTTGAGTATGGGAACAAATGGTCATTATGAAGACGGTCTTCAAAGTCGAAATTCTTCAAAATCATCTTTTCCCATATATATATATATA
The DNA here is from genome assembly GCA_963932345.1 of Ophion ventricosus. Taxonomy (NCBI): domain Eukaryota; kingdom Metazoa; phylum Arthropoda; class Insecta; order Hymenoptera; family Ichneumonidae; genus Ophion; species Ophion ventricosus. The sequence goes on from OZ010721.1 coordinate 8,919,960, forward strand.
TATATATATATATATATATCCGCAATAGCCTACACGCGAGACCGTAATGGATAGTACTTCTTTCGCTATTCTTTTTGCGCGCCATTGTCTCACAAGGTATTCCGCACCCCTGCATACATCGGGGCTGACAGATTCCATGGGGTCTCGAGTACACGAGTATATGGGCTCTTTGAACTTGCGGCCTCTTCTCCCGCCAGACTAGTCCTCGTATCGGGTTGCTCTTTGTCGAAACTCTTTTTCTTGCTCTTCCTCGCCCTCCCGTTTTTCGGGTCTGTCTGCCTTCCGAAAACAAAATCCTGGATATACGAAACGATCGCTCTATCGTACAGATGAGAACATTTTGTGCAGCAAGCGATGTTCATATTGTTAAACGAATTTCTTCAATTTTTCAAAATTTTTTTTGGGATTGAGCTACAATTTCGAATAGAACTTCAATTGGCATAGGGGCGAGGGGGTGGGTGGTGATTTTTATTGTTGTTTATGATAAATTGTAAGTTTTTATTTATTTATTAAACGCCACTGCAATCTAGGGTAGACTGGCTACGGTTGAAACACTGCGAATATTGACGAAAATATAAGTGGTGCGGAGAGGGGTACAAGGGGAAAGACGCAGACGTCTTGCAAGCCTCGACAGGCTTGTCAGTGCTAAGCGCCACTTCCTGCAAAACTGACGCGCGCAGAGGGGCCCATTCTTTTTGATATCACTTCGTTGATATAACAGTCCGCGTATTGGGTGACTTTCTGAATAATTATTGAACTTTAGAGTTTAGTAAACAAGTAACTGTGTATTTGTAGGTTACGTTTCTTGGTCACTGGGATAGTTTTATCGCCGAAAGGAGGAGGGGCGTGGGTGATCTCACTTGGAGTGTACTGACGGTAGTCGGAATTATATTTGCCATAATTGCGACTCATCTAATTAAGTTTTCTTAGGAATGCTAATTTAACAATTTAAATTGCACTTTAAATTGTTTAAGAAGCGTTTTGTTGATACGATAAAGAATTATCTTCATTATTTGAAAGGTTTGTTCCTATTTAATGCTAGTTTAAGGTAAAAATAATAAATATGTCAATGTCGATCTCATTCATTTTGTAGACTGATTACAGTGCCATACTAGAGTAAAGTAATTTGAAAGTACTTTAATACGTGTTTTTAATTGAAAACCGCTCCTGGAATGAGTACGGTTTTAACAGTGGCACAAGTTTTACAAAACAAGCTTCATCTCATATTCTTAAAAAGCTAATAGTGATTTCTTTTTGAAGGTAGATATCCAGTTCTAATATGAAGCATTGTATTTGCACGCCTTATACCATAATTGCAACGTTACGGGCGATCAACGGAAAACTGTTACAACCGTACCTAGTCTACTAATGATTTAAAAGAGTCCTGCTTATGCATCCACGCAACAGGATCCTCCACGAAAGGAGTACCTTAAATTAAACGAGACGAGCACCCGTCGCGCTCATTCAAGATCTTCACGAGCTACGCGAATCATTTAGATAAGCTGGCACGGCAAAATATCGTTGCGGGATTGAGGACTTGGGAAAGGTTGAAGGAAAGTTCGACTTCAATTTTCGCTCGCGCTCTCGCGGCTCCGTTGTGCCCAAATCCATAACTATACGCACCCACACCCACACAAACACACGCACACACACACATACACACACACACACCTCGCGCGCGTTTCCGCTCATGCTCCATATAACGCTACTAACCGTGATTAGCTCGGATAGAAATCTTGATTTATTCCCCGGGCCATTCGTATTCCCCAGGACGGAATACACCGGGAGTAAACGCGTTACGACACCGTGGGTGTGTGTACGTGCCGGCCATGCTCGCCGGAAGAAAGAAGAGAAATGGTAGTGAAAAAGATAGATAGCGAAAGTGAAATTCTACCAAATGTCTTCCGAGGTGTGTGTCGTCTTCGCTTCTCGCCTCTCGACTTATATAGGGATAAGCCTAGGGATTATGGACATATATATGGGGAAAGAATATTCTGAACCCGTTATATCTATATGCTACTTTGGCTATCGGCACGTCTGACTGTTTTGAGGACGGTCCAACGCTTTTTTCCCCCTTGGATCGTTGATTTTTGAGACAGGATGGTTCGTAAAATGATCTTTGGATAAAAATGCTTACATTCATCTGGGGGTGATATTGAAAAAAAAATTGGGACTTATTGAGTAGGTGTGGGGACATAAAGTTGGGAGGGAACTCCTCGGACTTGATTTTGGAGAAACATTTATACACTGCCGGCCAAAAGTTTGGGTACACTAGTGGAAATTTCTTACCGCATTAAAAGTTAGATAGCGGACTCAAAAATGAAGATAATTGAATTTCCGAAGTGGCGTTTTGAACAAGACAAGTTTACCTTCATTTTGCTTTTTTTCGAAAATTTTCTACGATTTTTTTTCGCCCCGGTACGCACTTTTGTACGTGGCCATTGTTCAGCTTTTTTCGGCCGTCGAAAATTAACTGCAAATTTTGGGGAAAATTTTTCCTCCGTTTTTCCATGGTGAATTTAAAAAGGATACTAAAATCTATATTTTTATTTTTTAGAACGTCTCGTACGATTTTTGTTCGCCCCAGTATTGCCTTTTTAGCTAAAAAAGACATGTTTTAGAAAAAAACGGCGTCATCGAAGAACTATAGGGTTTCAGAGGGAATGTCAAGAGGGTAAAAAGTTGCAGAGGTTCACACTGGAGTGGCTAGATTTTTTCAAAATTTTTTGTGTACATTTTTTTTTTACCATTTTTGGTTGGAACTTTGATGAGTGGAGAGGCTCCATTTGGGAATTATGGGGTCTAGGACAATATATTAAGAGAGGAAATTTGTTTAAATGTTTATTTATAATTAACTACAATTTTTCTAGATTTTTTCTATTTTTGAATATTATAATAAAAAATTAGTGTATATATATATATATATATATATATATATATACATGGGTATGTATATATATATATGTATATATATATATATATACATGGGTGAATCGACGAAACGATAAAAGCGGAAATGAGAAAAAGCACAAATCTCCGGTGAAATCCCTAACGATGGGGCTATGATATAGAAATTAATCTATACATATTCTTAATATAGAGGCGATGAAAAATATAAATGTATATAATGATTACTAGGGAGCAGAAGAACATCACCCTCATAATTTTACGCGCTTACGAGTCACGCCCCCTTCCTTGATACGAGCGGATATGGATATATATATATATATGGATATATATATATACGTCTGCGCGTGTATGCGTGCCTGCTATCCGGCTCAGCACCGAAGATAAAAATACAAGAAAACAGTATTTTTCATCATTATTGTGAGAAACGAGCACGTGCTCGTATTTCGAGATGTCAACCCTTTGGTTACAGGTGGAAAGAATTTGTCTCTTTTTCTCAGCTCACGCTGCACAATTTTATTTTTATTTTGTGCTCGATTCTGCCCCAACGCCTCGATCTTTTTCCCAATCCACGAATACATTTTAACGTGTACCCGATAAGAACTGCAATAGTTGCCTCGTGACAAACTTCAGACAGACGATTTTTCGTATGCCGGTTATGATAATCAATTTGTTTGTCGAGGCCCTACATCTGAGTAAAAAAAACTGTTTGACCATACTTTTTTAATGGCTCGAATGATGTATGAACATCACAAGAATGATATACACAAGAAATTAAACGCCAATTTTTTTTTGCATGCTCAGAGCTTACTTTTCGAAGTGCCTATGAGCACTACGATACGCACGAAACAGCCTAGACGATGAAAGCAGCAATTTAGATTGGTTTAATCCAGTCATTGTACTAAAAATATACAATCACCTAACAACTGAAGGCCTACTATCAAAATGCCTCGGTGGGTACACTTAGAATTCAAATAAGAACTTCAATTCCGTTTTGTGGATGATAATTCATAAATCCGTTTTGAAACTTTAAGGTATCACTGGATGGGTATTAAAAAATCGCCAAAATTCTTGAAAATTTGAGGAATTATAGTTCTTGATAGAATAATAATACATGAATTATTTTAGAATTTTCCACTAAATAATTTAGTAGTTATAAACATATGAATTTAACACGGTCGCTTAGGGGAAAACAGCTTCTGCAGACGAATGGAACTAAATGGCCGTAAATTCTGAAAATATTATATCATCAAGATTTAGGATCAAGCGATTGATTATGCTCAGTTTCAAATAAATCGACCAGGTAATTGTCGAGAAATTAATTAAAGTAGTGAGGAGTATCACCTTTTTTAACGATGAATTAATAGAAATAATTGGAAAACTCAATATATATTGAGTTTTTGGATAATTATTGATAATAATAAGATGATCTGAACGTATTAATTAAATTTAAAAATTGAGAAATTCTTTTGTTCGACAGTTGAAACAGATGTACAGTCACTGACAAAACCTCAGTCAAGCATACGCCAATATCGTCGAATTTGACTTGAATTATTATTAAAAGTGGAAAATTAACAATTCTAAGTATTAATTTATTATTGAAATAGCTATTTGTGAGGCTAAACATGTACAACATGATTTAATCTTGTAAATTCACGATACGCCGATTTTGGACTAACTTTTTGCCCGACGGTCCATCCAGTAATGGCTTAAATGCATTTTTCTCGAAGCCACGTTTTTGAAATCGGGAGAACGCATAATGCGGGCGATTTTCATTCGATTAACTTGGAATTTTAACTCAAGCTTCTTCCATAGATTCGCTAAAGAAGAGCATCCGATTTTTATGATTTATCAACAATTCTCGTTTTTATAAACTAATTGCGGCCGATTTTTTAGCGAAAGAAACAAATTTCATTCAAAATGGTGCCATTTGGCGAAAGAAAAAACATATTTTCTAGTAATCGTTTGTACTTTCCTAGTAAACACAATGTAAATAACGATTTTTTTTTGTTCTCGGTACTGATTCATAAAAGTTTTGCGTCCTCTCGTATAGCGCTTAAAAAAATCTCATACTATAGTTAGGTTTGAGCCGCAATTTTACATTTTTTCCAAAAAAAAATTTTTTTTTCGTATACGTCAACCCACGTACAATAAACCTTTCAAACCTGATTTCGATTCCTTTTTTAGTATTCTTAAATAAAAAAATTTTCCATAAAAGTCTTATTTTTACGTGAACCAAACAGATGTAACACTTTAATATTCTCCAAGCTTTTACGTTTTTCCCCGTTGCGGGTTTTTTTTTTGCGCAGATATTTATTTTCTTCGCTCTCAAGGTATTGAAGATCCGGATATGATGGAGGAAAGAAAGGATTAGACCGTAATTGTAACGCAAAAATCGCATAATCTTCGACGAGTTTCCAAAGATTTTCACGTTTCGAGAAAAGAAAAAAGCGTGGGAGTTCGTTTTTTTTTTTTCGCGGCGAGTTGACAGGGTGAATAGTGGTTGCAGGCGCAGAGAATGTTTCGATGCCACCCTCTTTCACAGTTCTCGAAATTGTGAGAGACGAGGTACTCTATCTCATTATCTTTTGGAGACCATTGAAGAAGTTGAAGGCAGGAGTGGGGAAGGGGATGATTTCATCCTTGTTTCGCGTAACCTCGTCGAGATAAGAGTGAGGATACCCCGGAACTCATTTCTACCACGAGAGTGGATGAAAGTTGGTTCGCAGAGCTGAAGAAAATCGTCCGAGACTGTAGAAGCGTTTTTTTTTTCAGCAACGTAATGCAATGAGTATAATAAACCCGAGCGTCCCGAAGTTTTGTATCTGTTTATCTTTGATAAGCGTAGAGTATAGAAAGAATAGAAGAAAAATAAATAAAAATAAACGAGATACCGTTATTTATCGTATACTTAACAAACGAACAATTTGTTTGGGGTTTTTTTTTCCGATACGCTCGGAAAAAATGTATTCGCTGCATCGGGGGAGAAAAGGGAATGTTCCGACAAAGCTCGCGTATCCTGCAACCGACAGGACGAGAATTGGTAGAAAAAAAAAGAAAGAAAAAAGAAAGGGAGACTTGTGGAAGAAGGACGAAGCTCGAGGCCGCAGTGGTCCTTTCGGCTGTACCGACCAAACATCAACGAAAGACGAGGGACGCGGGAGAACGAGCGGGTAAGGACCTCTTCGAAAATATAAAAGTATACTGCTGGGTCATGCTACGGTGGGTAAAAATGCGCGCGAGCTCGTCTCAGCACGCCCTCATCCACTCGAGACTGATTTATTGCGGATTCTTTCATTAAGGGAAGCCTAATATGCAGGTGGTCCCCTGTGCGTGTTGCGTAAAAACGCCACTTTTGCGGCACGTCGTGTGACCAACGACGAGATGTCGCGTTACTTTTGTCAATTTAAAACGTCCGTATGTATCCGAATGAGTGCCGTGTTTGGCTAGATCGGTGAAAAAAAAAAAAATGAAAATTCTATCTGGATAAAAGTTGATACGTTAAAGGAATTATTAGATTTTTTACAAGCTTTTATTTAAATTATTTTTCTGTGAGATGCAAAACGGTGAATCGATATTTCACTCACTTCCCGATTACTTGGAGCTCTGAAATTTTGCTATCATGCATCTAAGAGGTGACAATGCATGATTCAACTAAAAAAAAAGATATCCATAAAACTTTCAACTTTTCATGTAAAATTGGCGATATCTAATCATCCATATAAAATCTCAATAACCCACACAAACAAATTCGTAGCCGACTGTATTTGTATGTGAAAAGTTTATATGCAGCAATTAGTCGTAAGTTCAATCCCAATTACAGTCTTTATTTTTTACAAGAATTTCATGTTTATTTTATTTCTCCATTTTCCGAATAATAACACCGGTTCTTTTGGAAGGATTAATCCCTCTTTGAAAAAACTTCAGAGCTCTAGTAAAATCAATTAAAGACTAAAAAGTAGATAATGATGTTTTTTTTTACCAAGTCACCTATATGTGACTATTAATAAAAGCTTAGGGCACTCAAAATTTAAACATATAATCTTCAATTTACATAAATTCGTTAACATGTCAACTGTATTTAATTTACTGTAAAACAACCTTAGATTTTTTAAATAAAAATCATGAAACTGATTATAAACATCTGATAATAATTTCTCTAATTATTATTGTGCCAAATTAAATACGGTTAATGAAACTGAATTGATTTTATTAAACATTTAAAAAGTTGAGAGCCTCACACTTTTATTTATAGTCTGATATAGGTGACTCGGTAAAAAAATGTTTTTCTACTTTTTAGTACATTAAATAAAAGCTTGTTTAAATTTTTTTTTTATTCTATATACATTGTAAAATCTCATAATCCACGGCAATAAATTAACAAGTAGACAATAGTTTTTTCGCGAAACAAAAAAGTTTTTCTCGAAATAATAAAATGAAATGATCCCTCAAACCTTTGTAACTCGACAACGTAAAAATTAAAAAATAGTTGACTTTATAGTAGATTTTGGTAAATAAAAGAAAACATGTCTTATTGAATTTTTGAAAAATATAATCAGGCGGCTAGTTACAAAGCAATAAAGAGAGTGTGACAGACTTGTTTTCATAAAATTCCTTTATCATGGATAAAATGCTTTGAAGCAGTTGTTTTGCTTGTTGTAGCACAAAGCCACGCGACATTTTACACGCACAATTTGTGATTTTTATTTTATTTTTTTCGATTTTCGCAAACTTTACGCGCACTCGAATATTGCAATCTCGCGACAAGTGAACTTCGAACAAACTTTGATCCACCTAACGCCATCTAGTTTGCATGAATTGCACTAAAAAACAAAGCAAGGTTTTTAGCCGTCGTGTGGCATTGATTTAAAAAAGGATCAAATGTCAATATGGGATTTTGTGAGGACTTGGATGGTTTGTTACAGAACAGTCACACGGTGCTGGAAAAGATTGGTGAAAATATCGAGTATTTGGTTTTAGACAAATTCTCAATATATGATATTTCAAAAATATTATCTAAAAATTTCAAGTTGATCCGTTCAAAGTTGAGGGAGTTATAGGCATTCATAGGTAGGCTCCGCGGAGGGGCGAACTTTAATCGCGTTTTTTTTTAAATGTCACTTTTGAGGTTGGTGACCACGATATCTCAAAATCACTGCACCGATGAACTTTAAATTTGACAAGCTTCTTTTACATATCAAAAAGTCGTGCTTGAACAAAACAACGTTTTTTTATGCATAGTTTCTTTTTTATCAACGAAAATAGAGCATTTTTTCATAAAAAATCGATACTTTCATGTTGGATAGCGACCATTTTTTCAAAAATCAATATTTCATTATATCTTCCGTCCAAGCACTAGATAATTTCATGCAAAAACTACTGGGATATTGAATAAGTTCTCGCTGTTTTTTCGTGAAGATTGATGCTTTATTGAAAAAAAAATAGTAAAAAACATGTCACTGAAAGTATTGTCCATCGCTAACCACTACTTTTTCCCATCTTTCTGGTGGCATTTCAATTCCACACAGGAAAAACGACACGTCTTTTGAGGCTATCCAAGAGTCAACTCATTTTGTGGCATCTTCATAAGAATGGAAGCGCTGCTAAGCCAGGCCATGTGCCATCGATCCGAACAAATGATAATCGGAAGGGGTAATGTCTGGTCAATTTTGCGAGTGGGGTAGAGCTTCCCATTTAAGCGTTTCCAAGTAGATTTTCACCGGTTTTGCATCTTTTTAAATTAAAGTAGTGCAGTAAAATTCCCCGCAACTACTCTTTTTTTCGGCACGAAATTTGACATGTTCAACACTATGAAAAAAAAGTTGTTTGGGTTTATTTTTTAGCAAATTTTGTCGCATCGTGATTCTTTTTTTGATAATAAATATTATACAGGCAATTTCAAGTAGTGTGAGAATATTTGCGGCAGTGAATTTGCAAATGCACATCGCGTTGTATACATGCTGATAGAATAGGAGTCCATATTGCAAAAAAAAAAATCGAAATATCTATTACAAACTTTAACGTCTCAAAATCCACGCCAACAAATTAACAAGTAGACAATAACAATAGACAGTCTTTACGTAAAAAAAAAATAAGTTTTTCACTAAATAAATAATGTTTCGTTGCCATAAGTTAAGTTAGACGCTATTTTACGGCAATGAATATTGTATCGTCAGTTTCAGGCAGTGCTAGAAGAAGTGCAGAGGTGGGTGAGGAGCAGAGATTTCAGCCTTTCACTGCCGCGGCCTGGTACAACGAGCCGCTGTGGGCGAGTCACCTTTTTGTGGTATACGCATCTGCATACTGTGTGTGACAAGAGCAAGCGAAACGTACGAAAAACGACGAACGCATGTGTACAAGCGTTTTCACAAGGGATGAGGATAACGAGGGTGAGTGGCTTCGAAGTCTGGCGAAGGTGGTGGGAAAAACCACGATACCGCGAGAAACTCATGTTCGCTTTGGTACACATGAAGGGACACGCGCAGTGCTCCGGTTCGTCATCTGTTCATTGCTTTGGCTCATTCTTTGTCTACCGTGTACAGTTCTGTTCATCAGCTTTTTTTTAGTAAAACTGACGGGATCCAAATTTTACTCATGTCTAGGTACAATAATCCTATTGGGTGGCTACATATGAAACCTTTGGCAATAGATGATGAAATGAGAAAAAAAAATGGAAAGAAAAAACTCACCACGATGGGTCTGGCGGCAAAAAAGCTAAAATTATCATATTTTTTTACAACAAAAAAAAAAAAAAAAATCTAAAGTGGCTATCTTTGAAAAAATCGCGTTTTTTTTAACTTTTCAAAAAATCATGTCGAAGATGACTGAATATTTTTCAAATATTTTTGTCATCAAGAACATTTCAAAATAAAGAATTTAAAAAAGATCTCAATCGGTCCATTTTTCAGAAAGTTATGACCTATTAAAAAAACGGCTTTTTTTTAAATTCACTACGTATTTGTGATTTGTAAAATTTTTTTTTAAAAATAACACAAGCGTTTTAAAATGAAAAAATGACATATTAAAGTTTCAGCAAAATTGAAAGGGCTCGGGTCAGAGAGTGGTCGATTTGGCGTGGAATGACCCATATATATGTTATGTTTGAAAGAATCTATCTCATGATATTTGATCAAACTCTCCACCAATCACAATAACATTAATTAATTGATATAGTTTATGGAACACAACAAATAATTATAGGAATTACTTTTGGCTGTTATGTCATATCTGCGATTAAACAATAAAATGCTGCAAGCACTCGATAGCGTACAGGCAGCGTGCGTAATAAAGGTAGGTAGGTTGTAGATTCGATTCCATGTGAAGGCGAAATGTTTTCTTTAAAAAAAAAAAATCACTCCCGGACGTCTCGGAACGACAAATTATAAAAAATTATTGATGTAGAATTCTCAGTTGAGTATTTCATTCTATTTTGGATTTATGAATTATTCTATGAATTTAGTAGACGAGCTGTGATGCCTTGAACAAACAACACACGAAATATGCATAGAAATAATACTTAAGCGTGTAATGCAAAACGCATGAAGCGAATCCCAGCATTACACACTCGGAAATGTGTAAAAAGTGATCACAAGGTAGCTGTGTTAAAAAAAGACACTTGGATTTGCAGTGAAGTGTATGCCGAACATGCTCCATCGAGTTCAATGTCCAAAAAGTGCTTTCGCGTTTTCCAAAGTCGTAATTTCTCTATGGACAACAAGGACCGCGGAAAACCAGTCAAAAGAGAAGTGTCGTGTGTTGAAAGCTGCGGAAACTATCACTGAGGATGGTTATTGACTGCAACTGATGCGTTTGAATCGAGCTCTGCACGAGAAGAGGCCAAAATGGAAAAATCGCCATGAGTAGTTTATTTTGGTGTATGACAAGGCCAGGCTACATGTTGCCCAAACGGTCAAGAAGTAGTTAGAAAGAGTTAAGAGAATCCTCGCCTACTTGCCATATTCCCCAGGCATCGCTTCCTCCGATTACCATTTGTTCCGGTCGATGCAGTCAACGCTTATAGCCGAGCACTTCACCTCGTACGAAGGAGTCAAAAAATGGCTAGATGATTGGATCGATAAAGAACCCGAATTCTTCCTGCGTGGTGTTCGATTGTGGACATAAAAAGAGGGATGCTCCGTTCCATTGGACAATACTTTGAATAAACCAGATAGTAGATTTGCTACCGGTCCATTATCTTCTCTTTCGCTCAAGCATGGACGGTTTTAAATGCAGCCACCTTATACAATGCTTACAATTTTTTTTTTAGCATTTCACGTGCCGTGTGCGATTATGCAGACGCGGCGTGCCAGCTAACAACGAGTACTCGCGAATGAGTGCCGAGTAATATATACTTTTGCGAGAGGTTCCCTCTTTTGAATTCTGATGCGCGCGGTCTTCGCACACGGAGAATAAAATAAATGCAGCTCGTGGCCGGACAATGCGGCCACGTGGACCCGCCTGTGGAAAGGAACAAAATAATATCGACAATGACGAAGCGAGTTGGCAATAAAAATATATATCATAGACGAATTATACGCGAGGTGAAAAAGTCTTTCGTCTCTTCCGGATTATTGTCAAAAGCAGGCTTGTTTGCTCATTTATTGTTCTTTAGAATAGCAATTAATTTTAACTACGTAATTATCGTTTTTCAAATCCGTGAAACTCCGCAAGAATACTCATCAAGGAGGAAAAAAAACATCCATCATTAAAATATTCGTAAAAAATGTAGAAAAAAAAAACAAAGAAAAATTTACCGGGAAAAATCACCATGCAATTTGCTATAATTGTTCACTCCAGTAGACGAATTCGCCAAATATCCGGATCAAGGTTTCCCCACGAAGTGAAATAATTATTATTAATTTGTTTCCCACAAATCCCGTCGTTATCATTCGCATTGTTATTGTTATTATTATTATTAATTGGAGGATGATTTGAGAAGTTGTTATCTATCGGGAAGCAGCGCTGAGCAAAGAGTACGCGAGGTTCCTGCCGTTCTGCAAAGACCGCGAAACTTGAGGTTGGAGGGTTCATTGACCCGTGAAAAAGAGGGTTTTATAGAGTCGAGAGTAACGGCGAACATTTATTTACACACATATATATATGTATAGACAAGAAGTCGAATGAGAAACGTTAGGGAGAGAGAGGGAGGGAGGGAGAGAGAGAGAGAGAGAGAGAGAGAGAGAGAGAGAGAGAGAGAGAGAGAGAGAGAGAGAGAGAGAGAGAGAGAAATGCTTTCATGCAAATTATTAATGTCTCTTTCAAAGTAAATTTTCGTAATTCGAGTACTTATAGTCCTCGTTACTGGAGTACTATCACCCTCAATGCCAAGGATGCAGCACGAATATTTCTCGACAGATTTAATTCTATCCTGGGGACTTGTGAGCGAAAAAATCTTTATACTCGACCGACTTAGAAGGCGCGTTTAAAAAATACAAAATTCATAATTTCCTTGTGGTAACATTTCGGACATAAGTACTATGAATAGACCCGACGGCGGTACTGGGCCAGTATTTGTATGAATGACCGCTCAGCCGAGCACTGCCGACAACTACCAAGCGACAGGCAAATTCACCAGTTTTCGATGGTAACACAATTGAAATTCAGTGAAAATATAGCTAATTCGGTACAGGCTTTTCCACAATTGTCCTGGGCCCTTGTGCTCGTGCTATACAGCAAGGCATCGCGAAGGAGCGGCTGCGAATCGCTCTCTGGAGGCTCTCTCACTAGAAATACTGCAGACACAAGTGTGGCCTAAAAGCCACGTCCATAAACATTTATACATTTAAAACAGTTCTGTGACTGTATGACTGAATGACTGACTGACTGACATATAGACAACGCGCAGTCTAAACCGCTAAAGATAGAAACATGAAATTTGGAAGATATGTTCTTGAGAAGGTGCAGCGGTAAACTGAGAAAGGATTTTTCGAAAATCAACTTCTAAGGAGCTGAAATGGGTTGTAAAAGTTTGTATGGAATATTGTACTCGTTACGTGTATCAACTTAGAACTTGGTTTAAATATTCTTCAAAACAAATAATAAAACCGCTTATCTTAGGATTTTTTCAAACAACTCCTAACTAGGGGTGCAGCGGGGTGTTGAAGTTTATATGGGAAAATTGAACTCCCTGCTTTTATCTCAATTAAATTCGGAAGATATGTTCCTTAAATGGTGTAGAGGTGCACTAAGAAAGGATTAGCGTCTCGCATGGTCAACTATATGTGGGCTGCTCGAGAGTATCGAGTGCCCAAAAGTTGAATGTGCTTGCCGAACACTATAAATCATACAAAATGCCTACAGAATTATATTGCAAAGCCATATAGTTCTGTAGACAACAATGACACTGTACGAGGTGTGTAAATTAAGTAATGAGACTGGTAACGTAGCGTTCGATCTGGCAATACTTGGGACACGGGAATTGGAGGGGCGACCGGTGAACATGTGATACGCCTTCAGTACGAGTTTGAACTCGCTAGAGTCATTTGGTTGTCCGTAGCGATTTTTTTCGTGAAACAATTTTTTCTAGTGCGTATTAAAAATGAATGACATCAATTTTGAGGAACGGTGTGCTATCAGGTTATGCTTCAGACTTGGGTACAGTGCAACGGAAACTTTTGCAAAACTTCAGCAGGCCTACGAAGACAGTGTTTTGTCAAGGGCCGAGATTTTTCGGTGGTTTAAGCGATTTTCAGAAGGAAGAGAGTCGATTGAAGATGAACGACGCAGCGGAAGGCCTTCATATTCAAGAACCGATGATAATGTCGATAGAAGGCACAAGATCTGTCGATATTTTCATCGGTTCTTGAAGATGAAAGCCTGTTGCTGTGTGGCTCATCTTCAATCAACTCTCTTCCTTCTGAAAATGCCTTAAACCACTAAAAAACCTGGGCCCTTGACAAAACACTGTCTCCGTAAGCTTGTTGAAGTTCTACAAAAGTTTCCGTTACACTGTCCCCAAGTCTGAAGCAAAACCTGACAGCACACCGTTCCTCGAAATTGATGTCACTCATTTTTTAGAACGCACTAGATAAAACAGTTTTACGAAAAAAATTCCTACGGACAACCGAATGACTCTAGCGAGTACAAGCTCGTACTGAAGGTGTATCACATGCTCACCTGTCGCCTCTCCGAGCCCCCCTTTCCAAGTGTTGCCAGATCGAACGTTACGTTGCTAGTCTCATTACTCAATTCACACACCTCATACCTACCTGGAGTTGAAGGTTGGCATTTCAATACTACTATTTCATTAATTATCAACCTTTACCCTCAGTCAGTCAGTCTACCAGTATGCCTGAGAAATATGACCGTCTACTTCTTTTCTTTATATCTTACTTCTTCCTCTCTTTGTTTATCTTTTCTCTGGATCGAATTCTAAAGTCCACACGGACGAAGTCGCAGGCAAAAGCTATAGTCAGTAATACACGTAACGATTAATTTCCCCAAAGAACGATATCGGAATTTTTCATAAAAATAATGAATTTGACTTTGACAGCTTCCTCGGTACAAATTGTCCGAAGTTCAATGAAAACTGCTCTTGGAAATTGTAGAAATTTCGGAATCGCAGTCCATGGTGTTTCAATCCAATTGAACGACGATGGTGTTTATATTGATAACGATAATGGATAAGTGCAACAAGGAAAATTGGAGAGTACCGTGTTGGAAAATACGTAGTGAAATGACATAAAGCGCGTTACAAGTCGAATAAAGCGAGACTACGGGAGAGACGGAGTACGAGGAAACTGTGGATGGCGTCCAACTGGCTGGCTGGATCCGGACCAGGGCGACAACGGGATCCGAAGTCGAGCTTTAACGGCTCTCTCCTCTCTCTCTCTCTCCCTCTCTCTCTCTCTCTCTCTCTCTCTCTCTCTCCCTCCCCCTTGGCAGTGTTTTTACGGATTCCTGGGACATTCTGTCTCGTTGTGTGTCTCTCGTGTATCAGGCTCGTGGCGCGGAGCCCCTCGACGACTCCGGTCTCGGGGTCGTTACACCAGCGACAAGAACCCTCGGGAAGCTTTGGAAAATGTATTCCCGAATATAAGCACGTAAGAGAAATAGACTAAAAAAGAAACAAGATTAACTGATGGGAATGGTCCACTCATTTTTATAGCCGGAGACAAACGTTTGGAGCCGAAAATTCAAGGAATGTACATTTAACTATTTTACTCCTCGACGAAATTCTCTTTTTTCCGATACTTTCGACTCTTTTTCTTATGTATTGTCATTTTACGACAAGGCATTGCGTGAAGCCGCGTTGGCGTGGGCCAATATTTGGAAGGGTGAACCTTTAGCCGAGCTAGCACTGCGATTACCGAGTGGGAAGGACTTCTCATTTTAAAAAAATTGTTAACTTGTCTTTAAAGGATTACACCATTTTAGCGCTCGGAAGAATAGGTATAATTGTTTTTTATTTGACGCAACTATTAAATATGTTAAATCATTTTTAATAAATCCTTAAAAAAATGGCGGAGATAAATGATAATGAAGTCGTCCAGTAGGACCCCTTTTTCAAAACTGCTGGACACAGTATCTCGAAATCTACTTAACGAATTTTAATTAAATTCATACCATATATTCTTTATAATATTATCTAGGATATAGCAGAGGATTTTTTGTTATTGGATAATGTGTTCATTTTTTATTAATTTTTAAAACAGAAAATTTTGGTAAAAATTAATGTTTTTTTCAAACAGCTGTCATTTCTACAAAAAAAAATTTTTTAAACGAAATTTTCCTTGCTACACTTTCGCTATTACCTTTCGTTACAAGAATTTTTTAATTTTTTATTTTTAAGACGATGCCTAACAGAAAAAAAATTCCACCATTGTCTAGGATTCAAAAGAGGCTCCTACTAGACGACTTACAGGTCCGCAATTTATGAATAAAAAAATTCTTTCAAGTCTAATGTATTTGTGAAAAATAAAAACGATTTTATATATTTAATAGTCGCGTCAAAATTTTTTATTTATTTTTATACCTATTTTTCCGAGCGCCAAGATGCGGTAACGCCTTAATAATCGTGATCGGAAATGATGCCAAATGTGAAAAATTGTTGGATTACGTCCGACGTATGTATTTTTAACCCTTCGTGGTCACACATCCAAATTCAATCGCGGTGGTTACACTTGGGTCGATTCTACCTAGTCAGTTTTCAAAAAAGAATTGTGACCAAACTATCCGTCCGAAGTGGTTCAAAAAATTACGGAACATGCTTTGAACTTTCTCGATGATGTACGAGAAATTTATTTATAAGAAATAAAATGTCGACATGTTAAAAAAAATCATAAAGAGGTGAAAACGCAAAAAAGACACTTTTTCGTTAAAAAAATCATAGTTCCTCGAATTTTCAACATTTTTACCCAAAATTTGGTCGTGATACTCCTTAGATATGCTACTTTTGGGGAAAAAAATAGTAGCATAGTGCGCGTTCCAAAAAAGGCATTTATTCCGACATGTGAAGAGGGTAAATTTTTATGGTATGAGGATACTTCAAACTCTAGGAAAGATGGTAAATATAGTCCCATTCGAAGCCGGGAACTATTATATATTTACGTTAAAAATTGATCGACGGTCGATTCTACCCATGATGACCACGAAGGGTTAACGAGCCTGTACACACTCGAAAACCAGTGGAGCGAGCAGAAATTAATATTGATTATTGTTGTGTTTGCTATCTCAACTGTATGACACGCGTACGTACGTTTCTCGATTTCCATTATGCAACGGCGCATACAATCATGCACTTTGCGAGGCCAGAATTATAGGTATTGTCGGTGAGTGCATAGAACAGTAATAATAATAACAATAGTAAATAATGTATGTAGTATGGGGAGCATCCGCCGTCACTCTTTCTCTCTCCTACATAAGATACTGACCGGGTTGACGTCCGGTGTGGATTTTCATGCGCTATGCCACCAAAGTTCACTGCGAATTCCCGAGCCACACGCTCGGGAATTCACGCTTTTATCGTGAATGTAATACATTTTATGCCATTAGTATCGACTCCGAGGAGCTTGCAATTCAAGGGCTTTCCATAACCGGACGAAACTATTGGAAGCGTTTCTGTGGAGTTGGATTTTTGTGGCGATTAGTTCATGCGCCGTATCCAGTTTCGGGGGGGAGTATATTAATGGAAATTATTTTTCGCGCAAAGGATTTCCTCTGTTACCAATCGACAGTCATTGGAAAAAGTAGTAGGATAAATAAATAAATAGCATAATTAAGAGGAAAAAAAAACACTCCATTTATATTCATTACCTTATACTCTACGTTCTTTACGGAGTAATAACGTTTTTAATATGTATTTCTTACCTCCGATTTTTGTTCTTAATTTTTATTGCCTTTCATATACGAATTGATAAATGTATATGGTATACTTATATACATACAGGAACATATGACGAAGAAGATAAAAAAAAATATGAATTTTGACCGTCTAGTTTCAGAGATATAGCGATTTAAATAAAGCAATGTCTAGCAACGCTAGCGCCACGAAGCGACTGGAGCAGACTAGAACTAGATTACAGTAGTATGTGCATATCCGGATACGCAGAGTATCTACGTATTAGTAGCCGGAATGGATAGTCTGATACAAAAGTGAGGCTTAGGTACATTCATATTAGGCGTTTTTATCGCCACATTATAATAGGCGTTTTCATCATTACTTTATAAGTTATCCTGATAAGATATACAACCTATATTATAAGGATATTCCGCAATATTTCGAAGCTTTCATCGATTGAGCGGAGAATAAACTTTTTAACGTGACTCTGGCGAAACTACTACCTTGAGGCCTCAGGCCACTCGAGAATTTTCCAAAAATCGATTCTTTTTTTTGTTAAAAATATACCTTAGTACCTATAAAATTATATTCCAAAAGATTATGGGTGTGAAAAATCTCTAAGTACTCGATTTTCGAATTCTAGAGCAATCCCTCTTGATTCATATCGTGGCTTTCTACTAACTTTGAAACGCGTTTATCTCAAAACTACATTTTTCAAGTCGGCCGGACTCATAACTCAAATAAATTTCAACCGCTTGAAATTTTAACGGTATATTTAGAATTACATTTTCTGAGGCACTACGTAGGATTTTTTAAAATTATGTTGTATAGTTCCTTTTTTATAAACAATTTGCTGACGATTTTCTCATGGCATTTTATTCTTTTTGTTTTAGAAATGCGCCATTTTGACAAAAAACAATATATCAAAAAAGCCCTACGTACTTTTATAGCTATTCTTATATATAATCAAAAAAACTTTAGTGTCTCATCATAACTAAAAAATTATAGGAGCTGTTGGTCCGGCTGTTGATCTTCCAGAAATAAAGGCGTCATCGGAAAAATGTTGCACAGTCGCCATTTTGACATGTATCGCTGTGAAAAAATAATTTTGTATAGTCAATTACGTGTATAATAAAAATCCCTATTTTGTAATTCCGATTTATTTTATGGTTTCGCTGAACAAAAAATTACAAAATATGCCCTTTTTTGGCCTCCAGAGTGATCTAAAGTTTTAAAAGGAAATTCCAGCTGAAAACATGCTGGGCCGATTTGCATTTAAAAAATAAACAGAGAACGAAGACTTATTTAATTGAGTACCTAATGAAAGTAACCTTTAAAGACTGGTAACTGGGTCAAAGGATGATAAAAAATTGGATGATTATTTTTTAATGTATTGCAAGAGTTTGATATTAACGTTAACATGAACGTGTGATTAAAGCAAGTTTCATATTTCAGGCGTGTAACGTGATTATCGGATATTACATAAATTTTATTTAAAAAAAAAGATGATTGTGATCAAAAGCAGTTCTTGTTAGGACGGAACCTCCTGCCCCCTCTCCACTAAACAAAAATGCTGTCTATGCCATTGCCCGTTCTCCCTCGCCTTCTTTCGCCGTCTCTCTCGTTCCCTTGCCCTCCCTCGTCATTTCTCGCCCATTCAATTAGGTGTTCAGGGAAAACCGATAATTTTAGAGTGCATCGCAGGGGCTGCACATATTTTTGTTCCATATTAAAACAAAAAGTAGCGTGGTTGAATTTGCAGTATTCCATACGTTGATAGAGTAGTTTGCTGAATTGTGGTTCAGCAAAAGGAACTTTCTTTTCCTACGTAATTCACCCTCCCTCTCCCTCTCCATTTATCACTCTCCCCTGGACCATATTGTTTGACGTTATGTGTATCCAGAAGAGCGTTGGATAAACACACCGTGTCTTTATCGAGCACAAATTCTCATTGCCGATATAAATGAAGCTAAAGGGAATTACTTTCGCTCTGCTGTGCAGACAAAAGCTCGATTGGTTTCGTGACATTCGAGGGTGGAGGAGTAGTGCACCACCCTTGAATGCGCGTGGCCAGACTCGTAAAACGACCGGTAAAACCGGCGGTTATTTACTCGATATAACCGGCTCAGTTCGCGGGAGGGACGAGAGAAACAACGAGCAACGTTTTGAGGGAGGGGGAGTACGAGAAAGTGAGATGAAGAGGGAAGAATGAAGAAAGAGAAAAAAATAGGATAGACCGTTTCGGAAGTACACCGAGCTCGCAATGATTCATGTCGGACGCCATATTGGGCTGCACACAAACACTTTTACCAATGCAGTCACCCGTATATGATCCTCGGGACGACTTATTCCTGTATTCAGCCCGGGGCTCTTTAATATTGACCGTACATTCTCTTTCTACATCTCCCATCCTCTGGTTCCGCGAGATTTCCGAATATTCGCGCACACAGTTCCCGAGGCCTTCGAATTTCGACCAACTTTTGAAGATTCCGAGTGTTAAGGTTGTTGTGGGGCGAGGTCAAAATGTTACCATCTAGCTGCATTTTTTTTCTCGGTATATTGGGTGTTTTCGGTCCATAATTCAGCTGGTCGGTTACATCCGTTTGAATGTTTTCGAGTGTCCCAAAATGTCGTCCCTTGAGGTGATTTTTCAATCTCGGGAAGAGGAAAAAGTCACAAGGACTCAAGTCAGGCGAATAAGGAGGCTGAGGAGCCGCAGGAATGTTTTGACTGGCTAAAAACTCGTTTATTGAAATTGCTCTGTGACAAGGCGCATTGTCATGATGCGACCCCCAATTGTTCTTGATTTTTGGTCTCACACGCATGACCCTTTTTCGCAGTTTTTCAAGAACTTCTCGGTAAAAGTGTTGATTGACCGTTTGGCCTTGAGGCACAAACTCTTTGTGGACGATTCCCCGGCTATCGATAAAGCAAATCAGCATGCATTTGATCTTCGACTTGCTCATTCTAGCTTTTATTGGCATTAGAGAAGTTGAAGTGTGCCATTCCACCACCCACCACCGAAAAACCTGAGCCCTTGACAAAACACTTCTCCGTAGGCCTGTTGAATTTTTGCAAAAGTTTCCGTTGCACTGTACCCAAGTCTCAAGTAAAACCCGATAGCACACCGTTGCTCGAAATTGATGTCACTCATTTTTAGATGGCACTAGAAAAAGCTGTTTCACGAAAAAAAATCGCTACGGACAAACCAAATGACTCTAGCGAGTTCAAACTCGTACTGAAGGTGTATCACATGTTCACCAGCCGCGCTTCCAAGTCCAGCGTCCCAAGTTTGTCAGACCGAAAGCTACATTGCCGGTCTTATTACTGAATTTACTGATCTCGTACTTCACCCCCGATGGCTTGACCTCATAATAACCATAATCGATACTTCTCATACCTTCATTTGATCGAAATCTACTTTTTCACAATATATTCTCTATTTATTGGCTAATTCTTTCACCGAGTTCCAGTAGTGTCACCATTGGACATTGCGTAGAACTTCCTACCGGTTAATATCCGGTCACCCATCCAACTGTTGGCCCGGGCAAACGGTGCTTGATCGTTGCTACATTTTTTGGCCATCTCATCGATATTCATCAAAGCCTGGCTGTGTGAAAGTGAAAATAGAATTAATATGAATATTCAAGGAAATGCTTTTCGTTAAAAAAAAATTGTGGATACATTTTCCTTTTACGTATCAATTCCCGGATAAAAATCTCGTCATAATTTTGGATTAAGCCACGGTCACTATTCAACGAATATTCCTCCAGACTTCCAATGTGACTTCGTTTCTAAAAAAAAGAACTTTCGATATCCTCTCGATCGATCGATTCCCTACAATTTATAATTTTTTTTTTTCAGCTACCTTAATGTAGTCATCCGTCGTAAAACTCTCGTACAACTTGCTATCTTTTGAACGTGTCGAAATGAATTCAGTCGGGAGGTTTCGTGTTTTACGGGGATAATACGATTTATGGATACTATATATCTACGCGGATAAAATTCTATACGTGTAGCGTGAAATTAGTCATTAAATATTTGAAGCTCTGTAAAATCTGGCACATTTTCATGCACACGAGTATTACCGCTCTGTGACGACACGACACTTTTATCCTCGAGTATATTGTGATTATATTTCACGCTCGTTTGCGTCGTGTATATATTAAATTAAATATAGAAATTATTTTGAAGCAGAAAATGAGCATGTGAGCGAGAAAATAAATCGAACTCGTGTATGCGATGCCATCGCGGAAAATACTTAGCAATGGTTGTCGCACGATAAAATGGCATCATAAATGTTAATAATTTTAGAAAATTAATTTAATTGCTTTAAATAATCTGGAGTATCGATTATAATAAAATATACGTAAATTTGTGCATGTATTCAATACTTCGTGGACATGACAGATAGCAAAAAAACTTTAAGTAAAATACGAAAAAAATCGAACATCCCAGCTGTAGGACAATCACAGTGTCGCGAGAAAATAACTTGCTCAGAACCGAGAGGTAAATTGAAAAATAACGAAATTTAATTGCCACCCAGCGCCTTTAATCGGTCACTTAATCGTTTAATTTCATTTTTAATCTCCAGGCATATTCCATCGAATGATAACTACGATCTACTGTCTTCTTTTTTTTTTACCTTTTTCATAGCGTTTCGACCTAATTTTATTTGATTCGTTACATTTCTCTCTCCCTCTCTCTCACTCTTTCTCCCTGTCTATTTTTCCCTCTCCTTTTCTTGGCATGTCTCCGCGTTTAATGAATCCAATAGACGTTCTACTCGATGCGGATGGAGTAGAATAGTCGTCGATGTACACCGACGAGGATGAGAGCGCGCCCTCGTGTTCACCCTCAATTGCCTTTTTTCCATCGCCATCGTAAACCGCGGCGGCTGGGAAGCTTTAACGGATCGGGATAAAGGTTGAGCGAGAATTTTTGGACCGCAGAGATATCCAATCGGGAAAATTGACACGCTTTTCAGGATCGTCCCTGGAAAAGCTGAGGAGAGAAAAGGACACCTCTAATCGACAACTGATAAGAGTCTCTCTCTCTCTCTCTCTCTCTCTCTCTCTCTTATTTGTGAGTACAGTTCGGATCGCTACTTGGATGAATGGCCGATTAGCCGCACAAAAAAACTTCAAAATTACAATCAAATTAAAAATAAATAAATGAAATGATATTAATATTACAATAATTAAATTTAAAAAATTGGTTGATATTCTACATACGTTAAATATTAACAAATATTGCGTTTCAGGAACAAAAATATATTTTTATTTTCAATTCCTTTTGATTGGGTTCTTTTAAGGGGTCATCACAGAGTAAAATTTTCAAAAAATCGAGTTTTTTGCATTATCCGATAGTATAGACGGTTATAAACGTGCTGTTTATTTTTTGGGGCGAATTTCGAATAATTTCGATCGCTACAGCCTTTCTCAGAGAAAGTGATGCGAGCAGCGGCTTCCGCCCTCGAAACTTTAAACGCGTTTTTCTCGAAATGTCATTTTTCAAAACGGTGTACGCTCTCAAAGGAAGAGTTTTCAAGCTATCCGTTTCAAATTTGGATAAAATATGCTCTACCCCGTTCTTTATCTTGCTATGAAAGCTTTTTTTTAAATCTTCATTTTTTTTAACGAAAAACTTTAAAAAGAAATAGGCTAAATTCGATACTTTTCTCAAACTCCCGCCATTTTGTCAATTTTTATAAAAAAAACTTCATAGCAAGATAGATAAAAAAAACTTCATAGCAAGATAGTGGCTTCATACAGATTAATAATTATTTTACCAATTTTGTTTCAGATAATATTTACGGCCACAACCGTGTACACCGCGAGGACTCCTTTTTTTCAAAGACATTTTCAACCGTTAAAAAAATCTACAAAAAATGAAAAAACGTTTAAAAATTTATTTTCTGTTCTTCATAAGTGCTTTGATTTGACATTAAAAAATCTGACTGATTAGCGTATTTTAACAATCGAAAAAAAATCGCGAATATCAGCTATTTTTCGACCCGTTTCACTGTGATGATCCCTTAATTCAATTTTATCTAACCAGTTAAATTAATTTAATGATTTAATAACTTTCTTTTAAATCATTTTAATTGCTTGACACGTGACATCGCCGACGTCGCGCACCGATCGCGCATCCACTAACCATTGGATAGGAAAATGATATTGTCTCGGAGCATCGACCGAATAAAAATGGAAAATCCCGGGTATGGCGGCATAAACACTTTATGCATCAACAATACATGCTTTGGTAATCGGATATAGGGCCGATGACGGCCCATCAGTTGCCTAATAATGGCGATATACGGAGCTTCACGAAGTATGTTCCGCTTATCAACTTTGTCGTACCAGCTAAAGTGCATTGCCAACGAATTTTCGATGCAAAATTATGGTAATCTTTAAGCCAGGCTTTACTGCTTTACCAACAGCTACGATCGATTTTCCACTCGTCAATAATGAGTCTTATTGTGTGTACATTTTTTATTTGTGGCGCGTACGTGATTGCCAAATGTCAATTATACTAGCGGGTCGTGATCTTTGAGCTAATGGACTGTCATCGGACGGTGTCGCGTGAATTCTGCAGCTTGATGCATTCTGATGCGGGCATAAGAATTCAGAAGCACGAGTTGTAATGAGCTTGGCAGAAAATATTTTACCGCCTATTCGTGTTTCAAATTCCATCCAGACCTTCCCGAGGGGTTGTAAAGAATGATGGAGGGTGGGATAAAAGTGTGGGGATGCATGAGCGAGAGAGAGAGAGAGAGGGAGAGGGAGAAATTCGAACCCGGAAGAACTTCGAATATATCCGTGAAAAAGGGATGAAGCCAGAGGGTGGTGAAGCCTCGGTATAAGACGCGGGTTACGAGAGAAAGAAGCGACAGAGAGGATGAGAACGGGACGGGAATAAATCCGAAGGCGCCACGGCGGCGTCGTCTCGATCGAGCTCGCTAGGGTGTGTCTGTTCGTTCAGAACCGCGGACACGGAAAATAGGATATTGTCCATTCCCCTTATAAGATTTTTTTTATTCCCTTCTTTATACTTGCCCATCTTCCACGTTTCCTCATCCGCACACTAGACGTGCGACGCGGGCAGTGTAAAAATCAATTTTCTTGGCTCGTTCGATAAGTGTACAAGAAAACACAATTCTCTCACGCAATTGACAATCACCGCCAGCTGTCAACAGCCGAAAAACAACATAACGAATTGATTTGTATGAATTCTAAGCCGCGCACTTGAAACAGTCGACATTACGTCCGTTAGTTTGCAAAATAGAATCTACTAATTGTGAATTAATCGAGGAATAATTTCGTGGCATTGCGGCGTATCAAATTATAGGGCCGAGATTTCGCAGATTAAATATCAGCCTCGACGATTGAATTATTCAAATAAGTCAGGAGAGGATCGGGCGTTGTTCGAGGAATGTGTCTGGCGGAAAAAATACGATTCCCTGCTCGGCTCGCGGTTCTTGGCACGAAACGATTTATACTGAAAACGATTGTGACTATAGCGAGGAGCGTGTTACACAACGAACACACACACACACACACACACACACACACACACACACAGACACACTCGTACCGTCTGAAATCGCGAGAAATAGAACGGCAAAAGAAACGAGAGAACTCGATAGTTTTGCTTCTTTCGTTGCGACTGTTTCAATTTACTATAGCGCGTTTTATCGCATACACTGGGAAAGCGTTGTAAAGAAAGAGAGAGAGAGAGAGAGAGGCGAGCGACGGTCCCATAGGGAAGGGGATAGGTCCGCAATGTGGCAAAACTGAGAGTCCGCGACCCTACTTGACCTGAAGAAAAGACACGCCAGAGGGTTGCCACCCTGTGCCTCGCCAGTCAACCAGGGTCGAAACTCTTTTTCATCGACCTCGGCGAGTCTACGATGTGCAAAAACGTCAGCGTAGGTTTCTCTCGTTCCAACGTTTACGTCGTCATCCTGCGCCGCAGTGGTGACAACTCATCCGCAACGGGGAAAAAAAACAATCCCGTGAATCGCTATTTTTGGAAACCTTCCCTTTACCACCGTTTCTTAGGAGAAATTGCTTGGACCAGTGTGGCAGGAGGCTTGGAGAACACTAGCGTGAAAAGAATCGATGAACATCACCAACGGACATAATCGGACTAGGTTGATTCCCGTAACGGGCCAATTGTTACGTCATACCGCTGTTGTAAAATACACTCTATTTCAGTTCGCGGCAATTTTGAATTCACGAAAGCCCCGAAACGTTGCCAACGAATATAAGTATCCTGAGCCATTTCGCGCTCTAACGTTCTCGTAAATATTTATGGAAGAGGTTCCATCAACATAAGAGGGGGATGGCTTTATTCCTTGCTTTGGGATCATTTTTCGACGCGACGTTCCAACCGCGGACACTTGCCCTTGCTAGTAAAAAAAATCAGTTTCCAACCCTCAACATTTGGTTATCTCTAGATACAGTGGCTCATGGGAACTTGGAAAATTCAAATAGTCAAAGTGAAGTGGCAACGTGGCAAACACGTTTCATTTTGCTTTGCGTGTGAATAATGGCAGGCTATAGATGAAAAATGTAGAAGGTGTAGGCACACCGTCGGAGGTCGAACCTCGAGAACGCTAGTAACAGTTGATCCAAACTGCCAGCTTCACCCGTTGCGGTGTAATACACGATCACGAATCAATGGGAACTCGGTCTTGACTTGATGTACGTAACATATCGATACATCTATGCATATGCCCACGCTTAGTACGATGTGCTTCTATACCTCTGAATAGAATTTTATGTGTTATAGTCCACTGGCATACGTCTGCTGAGCTATAGAATCGGCGGAGGTTTACAGATGTCCGTTGAACTCGAAAGAGAGAGAAGTAGGAGGATGTCGACTAGTCTCGACATATCGATCGTTGACGCTTCCTCTCTATTATTCTCCTCGAGTGTTCTCTCGTTGGGAACAGTGGATCGTTCTCTTCTCTGCATCCTCCGATACTTTTGCTCTGTACGGAATTCTATTTTTATCAAGCGCAAGAGCGGAATCATCTCATTCCCCCAATACGTTTGAGTTATAGTTCATCGGCAATTAGCCCCTCTTGGAAATCTACATTTTCTGTCTAATTAGCAATGGCCGCAGTGTCTCACCAAGGTGGCTCATTCGTTGCTGGAGCAGAACGAGTCTGGAATCTTGTAGTAGGTGGTAGCCTCTTGAGAAAGCAGCGGTGAAGGCATGTGGACGAATGAATTTGCAGGAAGTTCGCGACGTCAACGGAAGATCGATCGTGTGGTGACCTACGGTGGCCAGTGTGGCGATGATTTAAGCGGCGCCTCACACCAGCGGATAAGACACGAATGCAGAGAACAAGCGTGACTTCGGGCACCCTAGTTGGTCCGCGACTGTCAGCCGCAAAGCTCTCCGTAGGTGTCTCTGCTCAACCTCTCTTCCCTCGCACTCTCGTCGTCGTCACATTCGCTTTCGTGTCGGCCGAATCATCCCCTGAATACACTGTACACGCGATGCATCCGCAGCGACGTCTACAATTTCCGTTTCTACCGGTCCGTTTAGACGTGAAATCTCGGGCCAAGAAACGGACAGATGTTCATCATTAGAAAATTCGTACCGTAATTGGCACGATTTTCCCTATGAACCCTCTTAACAGCAACGATACGTGCGCGCTTAATGAGAAGCGTTAGTTGTCTGGCTGAGACGTACGATAATAGTGACACGCAGATCGATAAGTACACACGCGAAACTGAAATCGATTGTTCCGCAAGAGGCTTTATCCGAGCTTCCTGAATCTCCAGAGTTCATGAATCCTTCAGCGGAAGTTCACCAACGGTAATACAATATAAGTGAATTGGCAAGGATGAGCCTGCGTGGGTGTCTGTGTGTGCCAAAAGGTGCACATCCATTCTCGTCTATTCTTGATAGGTGAAAGGGTAGTCAACGTAGAATATTCCAGTGATTCTCTCTGAGCGACGGCGATGTCCCCTCATTGCTGACAATGACTGTTTGCTATTTATTGATTACTCATCGAAACTTTAGAAACAATTTTCGAAAAATCCCTCCGACTCTATCATTCCTGTCTTCAACCACTGGCATCGACATTTTCCACGAACAGATCATCCCTAAAGTATAAAAACCGCTATTATCCACATTGTCACGATCTACGCGCTGTCCTCAACCAGTTTTGCGTAATATGTCGCAACAGTTTTTCAGATTAACAAACGTTTACGCATTTTCGTCCCACCGTGCGTTGGATACATAGAGCTGGGACGACCAGCAGGATTCCTCATGTGACAGCCGCACCGGCGCCAGAATTCGAGCATATATATGCGTAT
>OZ010721.1:8947681-9081634 GCA_963932345.1 Ophion ventricosus
AGAGCGAGAGCGAGAGCGAGAGCGAGAGCGAGAGCGAGAGCGAGAGCGAGAGCGAGAGAGAGAGAGAAGTATGGAAAGATCAAGCCATCCAACCTCAACTGAGGAATCCGAACGGAAACGAAGAATGGATCGTTAGTAATGGATACGAATGGACACGAAGGGGAGAACCTTTTTCTCGAAGAACGGCGATTCGGTGAACGCGGAAAAGGAGCACTACCAAGAGAGGTAGGGAGAGAGAGAGAGGCAGAGACTTGGAAAGGGAAGATTGTACCTAGAATATTCAACTGGCAACTAAGACGTACAGAGGCGAAAGCACCGTGCTTTACTATGCGTCTATCGTCTGGACTTGCGTTACTCTGATGTGCCACAAGAGATGCCAGTAATAGCGAAAACAGTTGAACGTCGTTTCTCCATGTGACGAAGTCGAGGGCAATGACAACGACGACGAACTTCCTTGCCAAAAGCTATTTAACTCGTGTCTCAATGTCCGTTGTTGAATTTATGGTCCAGGCAGCATGAGCTGACTAGACTCCGTGGTCCAAAAAAAGAAAAAGTCTGTACAATTTTGGCGCAGGGAAGAAAAATCTGGCAAACGTTTGGTCTTTGACCCCCAGGCACTTATCGTACCAAGTCAATCAATAATTGTAATAACCAAAGGCAATTGAAGTGGATGAACGAACTGGAAATACCGATGTGCCAGAAGTGACCTCAAAATAAAAGGAAGAGAGTACTAAAAAGCCCGTAGGGCATACGAAGGACCATTGGAAATTTAACAAAATATTAACCCAAAACGCAACAGTCATCGACAATCTGATAAAAAATTGAACTAATCAATAAAACAATGAACAGTTCAATGACTTTCGCAAATGATTTAGCAACACCCAAAAAATGGACTCGTCATCAATTCATTGATTTGATTTGGCATCATTGCAGTTGAATCAAAGAGACTCTCTCGCCCCCCGCGATAGCACGCCTCGAACATTGATAATTGCGAGTGGTTCGTATTTTCTCGCAGGTTGAAATTAGCATGACACTCGTGTGCACGCGCGACTAGGGTCTCCGTGACGAAGCTCCATTGATGCGTCTCTCGTGGTATTCAACATCAAAGCGGTATTATGCGAGGACCCGAGTGCAAACTTCTCTTTCACCACTTTGCGATACACACTGCGCTCGTCCATTGAAAGTGGCGAACAATGGACCAAACGCCACGGGGTTGCACGTCTCGCGGAGATTCCTGAACGGTCAAGTATACGCACTATATATGTATTGAGTTGTGCGAGGGTATATGCGAGCCCTCGACGCGATCGTTCCTCGCACGGAATGGAACATCGCGCTGTCGTTTCGGGATATTGTCAGGCACTTCCAGCCAACTCGTGCCTTCTGCGTGACCATAGTTGGATATTAAACGTGATATGATCACTTCATTTCACCGGAGAACAAATTTTCTTCCAAAAGTCCCTAATTTGGGAATTCCTGTAATCGTTTAATCGCCATTAGCTCCAATTGGTGATGGCTTTCCCACTAACCTTGATCAAGCCTCGAACGAGAAACGTCGTTCAATCGTAGCATCGAGGAAAGCTGGCGCAATAAATCCCCTCTATTAGCTACCTGGCTCTTTGACTCCATCAATTTTGCACCAAGATGTGCGTAGATTGTTCGTAGCCTCGCTCCAGGAAAGAACAAACCAGTGGGCAAGAATTGTTTCCCTAGAGCTTTGCAAGCTCGTTTTGTAGCTCTCGCGCCAAATGCCTCTGTGTACACGAAGTAGTCTTTGTTTTATTGACAACAGGGTTAGCACGAAGGAACGAATGGAGAGGCCGGAAGGGTGCGGGAGAACTGAAAAAAGGAAAAGAAGATGATGGATGCCTGCAGTTTTCAAGGGAGAAGAAATCCACGGATCACGATTTTCCTCTTGCGTTCCCTTTGCTCCTCGTTTGGAGACGTATGGAATATGCAGCAGGCTACATCAGCACGAGCTACATCGGCGTTCGTTGCATTATTTCTAACGTCGAGTTGAATTTCTCATCGTCGAAGGAGGATGAAGAAAGACATTCGCGATAGAGATCGAGAATGAAAGATCCGAGAGTCAGTAATCCAAGAACATGAAACGAGTCAAGAGGGATGAAAGACATTTGGAATGCGGAATGGAACGGAGGTGCGAGCTCAAGCAAAAGAGTGAAGAAGACAACGCTAAAGAGGCAAGATTCGCGTTCGATGGTCACATGTGTTGGCCACCACCAAAGCAAAGAAGAATATCAGAGGCTGCTCTTGAATTGAAGCACAGGCACGAAGACGTTATAGACTCTGTACGTACCGGGAATTCGATATTTCAAAAAGCTGTCTCTCGAACATCCCTGCGTGCCCGGCAGAAGCAGCCGAGAAATGACAGCCTCGTTGCGCGCCAAGCCAATTCAGGAGGGAGACGGCACACGCGCCTCTATTTATACACGTACGCGTGTGTAAATATGTACACTACCATGACAATGCGCTACATAAACCCCCGCCCCATCTTCCTCAAACATGCATAAGAGACGAGAGTAGTTCATTTGAATAAGACAGCAGTTAGTCCTGTTCACAACGGTGTAGCACGGCTGACAAACGATTACAAATTGTCTCTTGTACGTTGGTAGGCCCCACTGTATGCAACATTGCAAGGGAGACCGTTAACGTTGCACAAACACTTGGACCATAACGTTATGTATCGGCTCTCATACTTAGTTCTCTGATACACCTTCCTACAGATATAGGCCAGCTGAAGACTGTCTTCAGCGTTGAACAACTTGAGCAATTGGACGGATTCGCGCGATGACAGGTCTTTTCAAATTATAAGCAATTTTTTTTCTCCTCTATGAACTTTTTCTGTGTGTTTGAATCAAATTTGTCCATATTTTCTTTGCCAACTGGCCGAGCAATAAGCCGTGCGGAAAATTGGTAGGGTATACCTAATACAATTCGGGGCCTTCAATCGATTATTTGTGGATTCCATAGTAGGGTTTTCCGTAAAAGAGCCGGACCGGGCCCCTATTAGGAAATGGTAGGGTAGGTAGGTTTACTAAAACTACGGTCTAAGTACGAAGACCAAGTGAAGGGCTTTAAGGGGTGTAGTTGTAGATTCCTTAATAGCGATTGCCCCAATACTACCAGACTTTGCTATTATAGGGGCAAATCAGTGTAAATTGCTTGACTAAAGAATTTTTGGCCTAGTAATGATCGAGATCGATGAAATATAATAATTAAACTATGCGTTTAGTAAACGAGCTGTGATGCCTTAAGGCCTTAGGCTACTTTAGAGGCAAAAAAGGGCATATTTTGTGATTTTTTTTCAGCGAAACCGTAAAATAAATCGGAATTATAAAATAGGAGTTTTATTATACACGTAATTGACTATACAAAATTATTTTTTCGCAGCGATACATGTCAAAATGGCGACTGTGCAGCATTTTTCCAATGGCGCCTTTATTTCTGGAAGGTCAACGGCCGGACCAATAGCCCCTATAATTTTTGAGTTATGATGAGACACTAAAGTTTTTTTTATTCTAATAAAAATACCTATAGAAGTACGTAGAATTTTTTTGATATAATGTTTTTTGTAAAAATGGCGCATTTCTAAAACAAAAAGTATAAAATGCCATGAGAAAATCGTCAGAAAATTGTTTATAAAAAAGGAACTATGCAATATAATTAAAAAATCCTACGTAGTGCCTCAGAAAATGTAATTCTAAATATAAGTTAAAATTTCAAGTGAATCGGTTGAAATTTGTTTGAGTTATGAGTCCGGCCGACTTGAATATTGTAGTTTTGAGATAAACGCGTTTAAAGTTAGTCGAAAGTCATGACATGAATCAAGAGGGGTTGCGCTAGAATTCGAAAATCGAGTACTTAGAGATTTTTCACACCCATAATCTTTTGGAATATAATTTTATAGGTACTAAGGTACATATTTAACAAACAAAAAATCGATTTTTGGAAAATCCTAGAGTGGCCAAAGGCCTTAAACTAATACGCATGCAGTGCGTTCATTGGAACAACGTGGAATCTCAAAATATTCGACAGAATTCTAAGCCTCAAATGTATTGAAACAACACATTTCTTTTTTACAGTGTACACACACGCACGTACGCATATGGCGGCAATAATTTTTATGAGGCACCGTTCCAATTTGAGGCACCAGAAACTCAATTTCTGCACGGGAATTCGCTAACTTTATTGTTCAAGATTTAAAAATGATTTGTGATGGCAGTATTATTGTATGCGTAGTCCCGTGCAGAAATTTGTTCGAGAGTGACCAGATCCGACCACATCCCTATAGGGATTTGATAGGGACCCCGCACGTAGGGAGTCCACATTGAAATCAAAGTGGATGACGCGCTATTTCCCGGAATTTGTTGGATTTTCCAAAAGAAAACGTCCTTTCGTGATTTCGTGCACAATTTTGTTGAGAAGTCCCAAGATGCACTCGCAACTCTATAGGGATTTGCCAGGGACACCGCACATAGGGCGTCCTCATTAGGATCCAATTGGGTTCTGCACTGTTTTCCGATAAACGACGTTTGAGAATTCTTACCAGGTTCGAATCGAAAATATATGAAAAGTCACGGGAAGAAGCTCGGCGTGTTGAAACACAACCCGTACGCTTCGTGAGCGTGTACGTGTGTGCTGATATTATGTCAAAATGCAGTATAAATAAATAACAAACGATAATTTAAGTGAATTCTCAGTGATGTCATTCAAATCTATTTATAAGATGTACTTTTTTCCAGCGATACATACTATTGTAAGATAAAATTTATACTTTTTTAAGATCCACTCATTTTGTGTATCTATATATTTTGTTTAGAAAATTCAACGTACAGAATGCGATGGGATCCATCAAGCTTCGTTTAGGACTCTGCTCGACAATGCGGCAATCCTCTAGGATTCAAATTGAATTCCAATAGGGAATCCTAATTGGAACACAATGTACGAGCGTGACGTTTTAGTATAGGGATCCAATGCGATTACCCATTAGATCCCTATCAGGAAGTAGAGTCAAGTATGGGAAACCAATTGGATCCCTATGGCAATATCTACACGGGCTGTTACTTCCTACGTTCTTTTGGCCTGACTAATGAGTTCCCGTTATGTCATCATCGGCAATGAGCAAAGACCAGGCCGAGCGGCCACCCATCCAAGTGTTGGCGCAGGCCAATGCTGCTTGACGTTATTTTTGAATGTATAATTACAATTTCATTTTTCTCTTCGATTCAGCACTTGTTTCTTACCTCCTGTGCTCAGTCTATCATTTTGTACGTATCGATGCATCACGCTGGAGAGGAATTGCGGCGGTACGTGACGGTTTTCCAGTCGGTTATCGTGTTGCAGCTAAACGGCCAAGAGAGGGAGGAAAAAAGAGAGCACGGAGGCACTGATTTCCGTGGCGAAGATTCTGCTGCGAGTGCCCCGAGAGGAAACGTGTATAGATGCCCTTTCGTAGGAGGAACGAAGACCAAGAGAGGAGAAGGGGCAGGGCCAGAGAGTGCCAGAGAGAAAGAAACCGAGAACTATGCTCCCCGGTTCTCCTATGAAAGTCCTCCTATCGGAGATGATGTAACCAGAGGGTGGTAAGCGTACTGGCGTCGGGAATTTCCGAACTCTCTCCTCCGGGTGCTCCCACAGCTTCGTAAGACGAGGATGGAGCGAGGGTTGGAAAATGGAGTGAAGCATCAACCCCAGCCCTCCTGGCGCGGATCTCGCGCCCGGGTGGTCTTTTAGGCGCCGGGATGGCTGACTCTCAAATACTACCTTCTCTCTCTCTCTCTCTCTCTCTCTCTATATATATATATAATATGTAGCGGCAGCGCATACTCTATAGCGTACTAGGATAGTCATTCTCCTTAGCTCTATACTTTTTTCCATCCGACGAGATTCACGTGGTCCTCCGCCTCGACCGGTGGTCGATATGGACGCGCATCTTTTGCCGCGAGCCCAACGTTGAGTTGTCTACCATATAATCAGCATGGGGCATTTATATATATAACGATTATTTTATAAAAAATTAAAAATTTAAACAGGAATGAGGGAAAAAGACATGGGGATCAAACTAAAAGAGGAACGAGTATATAGTCTGGCATTGCCGGATATTGAACGTCAACGAGAAGTTTCATAAAAAATTTGGAAGAAAAGAGACGAGAGAAAATATAAAGAATACGCGGAGTAACGCATTCGAAGACGGACGTGAACGAATAATAAAAATGGGAGAAGATTAATAAACTATGTCGCTAGCAAAATCATTTTCGATAAATTTCGCAATCATTATTGATTTTGTCTGTTAAAAAAAAATTGTATTTGTTGGAAAAGATCAACGGGACTCTGACTCGTTAAAAAATTTAAAAAATGTTTTCGATCACTCTGGATAATTGCGAAATTATATTGGTATAACATAATGCATTTTATTTCTTATTTTACGAAGATACCTCTAAAATGAATCTCTAAAATGAATTATCTTATTCTTATATAATTCTGCAATTGTCCAAAGTGATCGAAAATTTGCAATTATCCAAAGTGATCGTAAACTTTTGTCCGGTCCTGTATGTATATATATATATACTAGTATATATATATATACCCCTAGTATATATATATACTAGTATATATATATATACCCCTAGTATATATATATACTAGTATATATATATATACATACACCTATATATATACCCCTAGGGGTATATATATATATACCAGTATATATATATATAGCCCTAGTATATAGTATTGAAGGGAAAAAGAGCCGTTGATATTTTTTAACAAATAAAAATTATTTTAACACAGACAAAAAATTGATAATGATTTCAATATTAATCGAAAATAAATTTTTCAGCGATATCGTTTATTAATATTTTTTCTTTTTTATTGCTCTCTCACGTCTGTCTTCGATCACGCTCTCCCCAAATTCTTTCTTCTTTCTCATCTCCTTTCTTTCAAATTGTTAACTAATTTCTCGTTGACTATCAATATCCTGTACCCTCAGACTATCCACTTACTCCTCCATCAGACTGATACCCATTTCTTTTTTCCATGTTTTTTTTTTCTTTTACGGATTTCATTTTTGTATATATGGCATCTATATGGTATATATATATATTGACGAACGCAATAAAGTTAAAAAAAGTCAGAACGCTCTTAGAAGACTCGGCCCCAATAGTAATTCATTAATACATTTACTTTTCTCCACCTCTTTTTCGAAATAGATGACCCTTTTCCCCGATAATCGATAATTCGACCAGTTCAGTCGAACAGTTTCGACATCAACTATAGCCCAGCTGTGGATTTATCTCACTCAATCCTTGGAACATAAATTTTTATTGCAAAATTGAAATTACAGTTTTGTACAACCAATTGAAAGTGAAAATCGAACGGTTCGATTGCAAAGAGGCTTTTTCAGCGAATGCTCCAGCCATCGAGATTAATTATCATTTAACGGATCGTGTGCGCGGTAGTAGGATACGATACAGCGCCATTTTGCTTGCCCCAAATTCGACGTCGATGAATCGCAATGAAAAAGCCATTGCGAGGCTTTTGACAAATTATTTTCTGGATTTTTTCAATTTCACGACTTTTGTTCGCGCGCGTTACAGCGAGAGCGTATCAATGTTTCATTTGACGTTTTGGGCAGAAAAGAGCATTTTCGAACGTGTAGCCGGAGGCTGTGCGATGTTCATCTCTTTTTTTTGCTCCGTTATCACGGTAACTCGCTGTGCATACGAACTCAGTGCACTCGTACATCGTATACACAGAAGAACAACGATTATTCGCAAAACCTGACAAAGTTTGGTGGCAAAACTCGTTCATTCAGAATATGAAATAAAAAAAAAAACAAAAACAAAAGCGCGGTTTCAAAAGCAGAAACAAAGTGTCGAAAAAATATATGTTTCAGGTAAATCGCGAGTACGTGTACGCATGCCCAACAATATCAAATTAACTCTTCCCATATCGCTAATACTTGTAAGCCGAGCTTCGACGAAGCCAGTTACAATTTTACAAAAGTTTACTAAATATTTACATCGCTGAGCCATTTCTCACATCGGTTTTACGCGCCCCCGAGCTCGTTACGTACAGTTCATTTTTAGTTTGTTTTGGAAAATTGTATATTTTTTCATACCTCATGGGCCGCATAGCTACATAGCTGGGGTGGGATTTATCGCCCTACCGACCTTCTGTATTCGAGCTGTCGAATTTTAATTATTCGCAACTTTCCATCAGTACGAAACAAAAATTATCCATACTCGATACTTTGCTAGCCTGCAAATTAGGTACCGTGGATTGGTGTTACTTTGATCAATTTTGAAATGAAAATCAATATATCTCTTTAAATAATATCGTAAAAAAAATTTTTTGGGCACATCAACTTTTATTAGTCGTTTTATCTTCCAAATTACAATTTAATTTTTTTTTAAATAAATGGTAAACATAATAATTAGTCATGATCAAAGTTATACTGAAAGTGGGGTTACTTTAATACCGACCTTTTTCTTAATGAGAATCGGAAGTAAAATAAAGTAAAATAAAAGAAGAAGAAGGAACATTTTTACTGAATGAAGAAAAAAGAAAGGTCAACGGGATCGAAAGTTACAACGATTTTGATTGTTTTGGGGTTACTTTGATCGAACAAATATTACACCTTTACTTTTCAAAATCAACTTTATTGATAAATAACTGGTATTTTATAATTATTTATGCGGTAACACATCCATAAACTTCGAAACAATAAAAATATATAAAAAACAAGTTGTAAGGTAGGTAACATACTTTTGTTTACCTAGGTAATCTAAATCATAAAAAAAGATCGAATTGTTCATTAGGAACATTTCTAAACCTACGATTCTGCAAAATTAATATCAAATGGGAATTCAACATAATCATATTTATCGATAGGTTTCGGTTAGAATGATACTATATCAATGTTATCGATTTCAGATATATCTCCTTTAATTTTCTTGAATCTTGTTTTACTTCAGCTGATTTGAAACCTTCTGCTAGTGAAGGGTCTAGTTCCATTATTTGGCAACCGTACTTGTACGTTTTTTTTTTTGCCAAGACTGAGAATACTGAGAATACTCCGAGACTAGCAATAAAGATAATACGTAGGGTGAAATTATTGATCAGTGATCAATGTTACCCCGTCGAAGCGATCAAAGACACCCCAACGAAACAATTGCTGCCCATCATTGCAATACTCAACTTGTTATTTCTGAAGTTATTTGAGTCTAAAGAATAGTTTAAATACATTATTTACGTTTTTTTTTAATTTTCACGGTCACTTAAATCCATAAGTTCGTGCTGTGTTTGAGTGATGACGTAGACATTCAGGCTTGCCAACCGTAAAAAAAAAACTTTCGGTCGCCTTCAGGAACTTCGTAATTTGAATTTAAAAAATAAAACAAAGTTTTTATGAAAGTAACCCCATGAATCAAAGTAACCCCAATCCACGGTATACTGTTTGTACGTGTATGGTATAATACTAAAGGAATATTCGTTCTAATAATACTACAGGATATTTAGTGAGAAACTAATGATTGATGTACAATTTTCTCAATGTATCGATAAAAATAAAATAATACTAATAATAATATAATGATCCCGCGGTTAAAACCAGTATCGTAAAAGTATCACTTTTCTGAAATCTGAGTGTATGACGACAATGTCACGTCAAAACGGTCCATTATCGTAACATGTTCGTCATGTAGGGGAAAAAACAAATTGTTAGGATATTATTGATGGGGCACGATTGGATCGACACTTGTAACGTCAATGCGAATTTTTCCAAATTGTCGTGAAATGATGGAGTGTATCGGCATATATATAGAAAGAGAGAAAAAAAAGAGATAAAAAGAGAGGGAGTCTGTGAGAAAGATCGGCGTTGGCGTACATATATGTGTTGATTGACGCGCCACCCAACCTCACCTCTTGTTTTTTTTTTCCCACATAATCCTGCGGTCTTCTCACATCTCGTAGCTTCATCACGTCAGATCCTATGTAAAATGTATTTTCCCGCGAAAATATAAACACAAAAATCGTTCCCAGTTTCATTATCGACATTTTTCGGCAAACATGCGCTTTAATGTGCACGAACGATTTAATTAGTCGAGTTACGTTCCGTCACTGTTCTATGGTACTTTCGAGGTATAACGAAAGTTTCATTGCACACCTGATGCCTGAATAAAATGTCCGATATTTGAGCATGTAAACATTTGAGATTTATATGCGATATGCACTTATTAGGATAGGAGACTGCAATTTCATTGGGATTTATATGCGATATGCATTTATTGGGACAGGAGACTGCAATTTCATTGCGATCCTTGCGATCGAAGAATAAAACGAGGTTGTCGAATGAAAATAATAATAGTCATTATTATTGTCTTTCGCCAAGTTTTTTTTCTGTAATAATAATAATCATTATTGTTATATTATTTGGTTCATATAAATGTCGGGACGGGATTTTCTATATATTGAAAGAACAAAAAATGCATAATCACATTACCAGAACAAATACATAAAGATAGATACAAGTAAAGACTAAACCCGACGAAACTGCTTAACATTATTACTAGAGATCTTCCTTTAAAGGGTCTAGCCGGATAAGAATGGTGAATCTGCCCTCACCGAATTTTGTGGCGCCGATTTTTTCCCAAGTCCCTAATCTAAAAAACAATTTTGTGCAAAATTACAGCTTTCTACATCGATGCCGAGGGGTCTTCCTGCTGAAAAAACGTGTTTTTTTCGATTTTTGCAGTTTTTAAATACCAAGAGGCGACCGAAAAATCTGAAAAAATTCGGAAAAATCAGCAACATGTCAATGTTAATGGGAAATTTTTTTTCGTTTTTTTTTAAATGCGAAACTCCCTTTTTATGTTAATGGGAAATTTTTTTTCCGTTTTTTTTAAATGCTAAACTCCCTTTTTAATCATCAAATCTTCCTTTAAAAACATTATTTTGTAGTGAAGAGATTTTTCTACTATTATGACAAAAATTGACATGATTTTACTCTTGATTCCCTGCATTTCAAAAAAAAAACGTCTCATAATTCGACCTGCAACACATTGAAAA
Source organism: Ophion ventricosus (assembly GCA_963932345.1). NCBI lineage: Eukaryota > Metazoa > Arthropoda > Insecta > Hymenoptera > Ichneumonidae > Ophion > Ophion ventricosus. The sequence continues at coordinate 8,958,770 of OZ010721.1, forward strand.
AAAATGAAAACGACAAAATTTATAATTTTTCATTGGAAATCCATACATAAATCATTCTTTCAGTTTAATAAATGGGTGCTCATGGCTGGAGTAGTTATGAGAAATGAGACAAGACATCTTGATCGATTGCGTAATTCAATTTAGTTCGATGCATCCACACTAGTGGCGCCACTTGAACTGTGCAGTTTTACCGACAGCTATGCTGAGATGAGTATGTTTACGCGGACTTTTGGTCAAGCTAATAAGCTGAAATATTCATATCCGCGTAAACTGTCAAACAACTGTGAGAGGGTACGTTTACGCAAGCCGCAATTCTGTAACGCTGCGCTGTTACCTTAGTACTGTAGAAAAAACTCGCGTAAACGCCATCAGTTCGTTCTTCATGTTATTATGCATGCGTGTTTGACCGTTTACGTAACTAGAATATCTTAGCGTAACGTGAGCAAGTGTCTGCATAAACATACTCAATGATTTTCTCATCGACATGTTATTCAATGACGTCGAAAAATAAAAAATATCCACAATCAGCGTAAAAATCCTATTGTTTACATCTGTTTGTTATGTCTGACAACTACTCCAGCTTTGAGCACCGATTTATTAAACCGAAAGAATGATTTATGTATGGATTTCCAATGAAAAATGAGAAATTTTGTCGTTTTTATTTTTTTCCAATGTGTTGCAGGTCGAACTTTGAGACTTTTTTTTTTTTGAAATGTAGGGAATGAAGAGTAAAATCATGTAAATTTTTGTCATAATAGTAGAAAAATCTCTTCGCTACAAAATAATGTTTTTGAAGGAAGATTCGATGATTAAAAATAGAGTTCAGCATTAAAAAAAACGAAAATAATTTTTCCATTAACATTGACATATTTCTGATTTTACAGAATTTTTTCAGATTTTTCGGTCGCCTCTTAGTATTTAATAACTGCAAAAATGAAAAAAAACACGTTTTTTCAGCAGGAAGACCCCTCGGAATCGATGTAGAAAGCTGTAGTTTTGCACAACATTTTTTTTAGGTTTGAAACTTAGGAAAAAATCAGCGCCACAAAATACGGTGGGGGCAGATTCATCATTCTTATCTGGCTAGACCCTTTAGAAGGACATTTACTTGACGGATTCAAATGAATAAAAGTAAAGGAAAATTCTGGAAGCGTTAATTTTCGGATACCAAACACACGGAAAGACGAAATTTCAACAAAAAAAAATATAGATATCGTTTGAGCATCATATTCTAATCCGAACAGCTGAATTTCAGCCTGAAGGAAAACGGATGTACAGGCAGAAGCTACAATTTTATTCACACTTATACATTTTTTACATATTATTTATTATTTTATATTATGTTAATAATTATGATTACTATCATTATTAGCATATAATATTTATAGAATGACTAGATTCCGCCCGCGGCTTCGTCCGCGTCGAATTTGGCCCATAGAAACTTCATTAACAGTTGCACCCCTCATTAAGGGTTGTTTGAAAAAATCCTGAAATATGCGTTTTATTATTTGTTTTGAAGAATATTTATACCGAGTTTCAAGTTGACACACGCAAGGACTACAATTTTCCATACAAACTTTTACATCCCATTTCATCCTCTTAGGAGTTAACTTTCGAAAAATTCTTTCTTAGTGCACCTTTAAACCGAGTGAGGAACATATCTATAAATTTCATGGTTCTATCTTCAGCGGTTTTGGCTGTGCGTTGTCTGTATGCCAGTCAGTCAGTTACAGAACTGTTTTATCTTTTACCTTACAAACTTTACTACCCCCTTTTCCCCTTAAGTATTGAATTTCCAAAAACGCTGAAATTTCATTAATTGTGTCTAGGAGCCGTTATAAAAAGTTTGAAGTAAATTTGATCCAATTTTTTTTATTTTCCATACAAACTTTGCCACCCCCTTTCGCCCCTTAGGGGTTGAATTTCTAAAAACGCTGAAATACGTGTTTCATTAATTGTATCAAGAAGCACGAATACCAAATTTCAAGTAAAATTTCAAGTAAAATACCAAATTTCAAGTAAATGATGTCTACACAATAAAATGAACACGCCCTCCAAATTTCACGTTTCTACATTTAGCGGTTTAGGCTGGGCGATGATGAGTCAGTCAGTCAGGACTTTGCCTTTCATATATAGGGGAAGGTGGGGCACAGTGTGGCACTTTTTTTTTATCGAATTTTTATTCTTACCAAAGTAGTCTGATTAGAAAGAAAAGTTCATAACCGATTTTATAGACCTTTGGGCGTACAATAAAGCTAGCATATTTTTTGCAAAAAGATTAAAAATCCTACAATAATGGGTTCGAAAAAAATTTGCAGATTGGCTCATTGTGCCCCACGAGTGGGGCACAATATGTCAGATAGGTCGGTACAGTATGTCAAGTGCTGCAAAACGTAGAGTCCAACGAGCCGGTTGAAAGTCTTATATTTTCCTAACATAGATAACAGATTTTTATACATACCGATCATTTCACAACGGGTATAATTTGCCAATAACATTGGGAGTCGACTCATTGTGCTCAACAACTCGATGACACATTGTGCTCCACACAATTACCTCACAATATTTGATGTTTTCCGGCAAGCGAATTTTTTTTTTTCGCGACTCAAATTAATTTTGTACTTTTAATAATTCTTCGTGAGCTGCTATTGATTTTATTTTAGGCCAGCCGAAACTTAATATAAATCACGGACCAGCACAAAAAATTCTGGATTTTACAAGCTAAAAAATCCGAGAAATCGCATGTGGTTGACACATTGCGCTTCTTCGGAGCGTCGGCACTTCTTTGTTTCCTCATTGAGGGTCAACTCATTTTGCCCCACCACTCGGTGACACATTGTACCCCACTAGTAAAATATTTGATTTTTGATAAAAATAACTATTAATTAAACTACCGATGGAAAAACCCAAGTCACTGAGTGCATCATAAATAATAAAACTACCGATTAGAACCGAAAGCCGGAGCCGCTACAGAAAGTGTCGTCATATTTTACGACACTTTCTGACAATCCTTTGTACTTTTCAACAATCCTTTGTAAGCAGCTATCGACTTTCTTTTAGGCTTGACGAAACCTAATATAAATCGCAGTCCAACACATAACATTTTGGAATTTACGAGCTACAAATCTCCGAGAAATTGCACGTGGCTCACTGTGCCCCATGACACATTGTGCCCCACTCTTCCCTATAAAAGATTGATAAACATCATATTTATATGATTTGACGAAATCGAAATTGTAATGTTTGACTGATTCAGACGCAAAAAAGATTCATCAGTCGAAAAAAACGGGCAATTGCCATATTCTCGCTTACCGTTATAAGTAGAACTCGCATTTTTGCTGTCGGACTCGGCATTCTTGTAATCCACAATGCAATTATACCGGAATGAACCGAAGATGCATCATTTCTGTAAAACAAAATGAAAAATTACATTCCAATATGAATGCGTTGGTTCAAAAGTTCGTGTTTGTCATGAACTTTGACAGAAAATAGCAATTTGCTATTACATCAAAATTTTGTCGACTTCTCCTTGCTTTCTGTCTCGTGTGCTTCCTCTTTTCGGTTCCTCCTCGAAGCACAAAAAGCTCTTGGACCTTCGAGCCAATGTGATAGGATTGCGCGGTGTACAAGACAGGGCGGTACGTCGTCTTGCGGAACTGTTTCCCTCCTCTCCCTACCCGCTACTCCTTGCTTCTCTTATTTCGAAACTTTCCTAACGAAATACGTATCGAAAAGATCGAGTTAAAAAGTTTGCGGCAACTCTCGACGTCCGACGAGTGGACCGACTTTTAATAAAGACTTCAGGTTTCGCTTGTACGCCACCGCAAACTCTAAATCCCAAAGAATAATATAGTGGTCTAACGAAAAGCAAAAAAAAAACCCCTGACAAAATCGACGGTTCCAAAAGGAGCGATGTAACGTCAAGGAACAGAAAAACTATCGGCAACGACTCTATGAATTATGTGAAAAAAGAAGGTCGAAAAAAGAACAATGAGGAAGGAAAAGGCAAAGAGGGTCCCAAAAGTTATCCAACTTCGTAAAGACGTAAATTGCGGAAACTTCCGCTCGAACTTGAACACCGAGCAGAGTCGTTAAGTCCTAGCTAGGTCGTCAAGCTAATTCCCCGATAATTCCGGTGACAAGAATTGCCTCGTCACCTCCTACCCTTTTCATCCGCCCAGGTGACGGCCGCGTCAACGTCTTTTTTTTTATATTTATTTTAAAGCGTCCCAGCCTCTTCGGATCGTAATCTCTTCGTCTCCGTTATACTTCGATAAGAAATATAAAAATCAGCTAAGTGCAGGTGAACCGAGTAGTTTTCATCTTCCATTTCCTTCAATCGCGACAACTCCCTCAGCAATAAATATTTTGTTTGGTACCTCTGTGAAAAAGAAAAAAAATCATCAAACGATCGCGCTCATGTATTTCAATGCGGGTAGAGAATAAATCGATCGATACGAATTTCCATAATAAAATACCGCGTGAGACCGAGATTTCTTTTAAATTCCTGTTGAATAAGTTTCACGAGGATTTATCCGCATGCTGGCATGAATTACTCTTCCCACTGTTCTATGTCGAATGTAAAGTAACGTTGTAGGCAAAGTAGGCATTCGTATATACCTTGAGCATCGAAGGTTACGTCGAACTTTCGAAATCGTAAAGATTTGAATTTAAAATCGATTGGTGCTTGTTGGGACGTTTACGACATGGAATTCGAGACAGAAACACGATGAAAAGGATTCCACCACTCGAGGGGAAACGATACAGCATCGATGTCACATCCGCATGGATCTGCTGTTGGTGGAAGTTCTCACGAAAAAAAAAAATAATAACAGAGTTACAAGGATTCTCCTGTCATCACAAATAAAGTATCGCAGAGAGTATCGAGCTGAGACATTTTTATGAACGAAAGTCGTTGTTCGTGTCTCATACCGGACGTGAATATGCGAGCGAATAGAGCACCTTGGGTGGCAATCTAATGTCGATAAACTTCATTTTCGTAATTACCAGTCACGTAAACCGTGTTCACACAGTACTAAATTTTTCACTACTTCCTCCAGTATCTTTCCGAGAAAGCATGTCCGTTATACCATCCGGAATCTTACAAACTGCCAATGAACATTAACACAGGCAGCGCACTTTTTTTCCCTCAATGTTCCTCCGGCCTTTCCGGCCTTTCACGAACCCAAACCTTTCGCTGTTCACCCCTTGTCGCTTCACTATTCCGAGTTCCTCAGAGACTCGTCGGAGTGTGCTCACCCGAGATGGGCAAAAAGTAATTGAATTAACAATTAACAATTACTATTACTACTGTAATTGATAATTTAATTACTTTGTAACAGATTACCTAAGTAATTAGTTACCACAAGTGTCTAGTGTAATTAATTACTATGTAATTTAATTGAAAGTTAATCTAATTATAAATGAATCGATTGTATATTAATTCGAATAAACCGGTTTGCCAACTAATAGCTACACAATATTTTGATGTTGTAGTTCAAACGAGACATAATTTATCACTTTTTTATCCAACTTTAGAAGATAAAATGATATTTTCTCCTACATTACACCATAACTAGTAACAAAGTAATTCAATTACAAAGTATTTGAATACATTTTCATCAGATTACTTTGTAATTAAATACCTTATAACAGATTTCATAATATGTCCTAAATAATTACAATTACAATGTAATGACATACAGTTCAATGAGATTATTTTGTAAGTTAATTAGTTTGTAACCAGATTAATAATTGAATTCCATTGGAATTTAGGTATGCCCATCTCTGGTGCGCACCGTCACTCGTTTCCTAACGCACTTTGTCGCATTCGCACGAGGGCACAGGGAAACTGCGGAAAACATGTGATGATACAGGCAATCTGAGTATTGGCCGGAGCTACTATCAGTCCACACACACAAACGTGAAGAAGGAAGTATCGAAGGGAGATAATGATTGTGACTTGCTCTTACACACACAGTAGAAACATATTCGCCCTCCAGATTTTTAGATCGTTTATATTACGGGCATTTTGCCATTTGCCTGTAATTTAAACGGGAATTAAGGAGATACGATCATGAAGACGAATCCAACTTTCGGGCCTGAAATTTTTATATGATGTTGACGAATAAGTCATGCACCCTTTGGAAAAATTTGACCTATATTGACCGTTCAGTTATTTCGTAATAAAATTGCAAAGTCGAGCACTTTGAGCTAGTGAAGCACGTCGTCTTACGGAGACGGTCGACCGGTGGTGTGGTGATCACGCATTTTCTGCTCACGCATCCAACTAAGCTCGTTGGAAAACTTAACTTTGCTAAATTAGACATAATAGATATTGTAAAAAATCGAAAATTCGAACTTCACCGTGTAGTTCAAGCATTACATTATAAAATGGTTTCAACTTCCGGTTGAATATTATCATAATGACGAAATAGCATCCATAGAATTGCCAACGGTGGGCGCAACAGCTGATTCGTTTGGCGAGCTCTGTAGCCAGATTCTGTAACTCGGTAGTGACAGTTTCCGTTGTCGCTGGCTAGCGACAGCCAATCGCAAGTACGATCAGAAGAAAAGGAGCCTCTTATTGGCTGTCGCTAGCTAACGATAACGACAACAGTCGCTATCGAGTTACATAATCTCGCTACTGCTTGGAAATCGTCGTGAAAACTCCAGAGAGGTTGAGCATCTAATTTTTCAGTTTTTTATTAGTAAACATGCAATAAATCAAATATTCACCATAAATTTGGCACTTTGGGATCGACAATACGAATATTCAACATAAGTTAACATAAATCAGAATACCCGTGGGGTAATATAAATTTTGTCTTTTTGTTGACCCCCGAGTAGTCGTACTCCTTAAATAAACAGTTCATAGAAAAGAGCAAGTTTCCGTTATTCCTAATTGACAGGGGAAAAACGTATAAAAATTGTAGCGGTATAAAAAAAATCGTATTTTTATTTACGTAGAATGTTAGAAGCTGAAGGATTATTGTATGGCCCTGGAATTTCAGATTAGCCGGTAAGCCACTAAAATTAGTAAGTCTTCGTAGGTGGAAACTCTAAACACGTTTTTCTCAAAACTACATTTTTAAGTTCGTGGGAAACAACTTTAAAACCAGTTGACCGATCGTGCTAAAATTATACACGCAACTCAATAACAATATCACCTTGGCCTTTCCGTAAAGAAATGTGACCGGGCATTTCCTAACTTGTGTCGGTCTCTGGCAAGGCTTACCTTGTCTAAATCATGGAACAGACCAGAAAGATCGCAAAATCATTTTTTATGACTTACACTCGATGTTTGGAAATTGCTATGTTCTGGCTGAAATAAATTGCGAATAAGAATACTTTCACGTAATGTATAGCCGGCTAGAACATTGACATTTCCTGAAAAGTTAAGCTTAAGAACTGTCTAAAGCTGCTTTGCTTTATAGCTCATCAAATATATTTACAATCGATCAGGATGAAACTAGTACATCTGTTGTATTTTTTTTTCACTATTATAAGCATTTTTTTTCTTCGATGATAATCTACGGGAATAATAATGCTCATCATAAATAATGGTATTGCAACAAGTATTTGAACATAACAAATAACCAAATTATTTAATAAGACAAAAAATAAAGGAGGTGATTCGTGGTTTTGAAATAATCCTATAAGGATAAAACTTCGAACTGTTGAGTTCAGCATTTCGATGTTAAAATACTAAAAATTCTTGGCTCATATTTTTCAGAATAATATTGAAGTCATTGGATTTCCCACAAGCGGACAACTGCCGTCAAACGCTTCCTGGAAGACCACGACATAACTATATTGTGCCTAAATTGTCATAGATGTTACACGTTTTGTTCCTTTGCAAAAAAAAGATCACTATTCGCTAGTTTATCGTCGCTTACATGTATGTCCCCCCTTAACACGGATGTTTGACGCGTGAAATTTCGCAATGCACCGTAAAGAATGGAATCAGCGGTTCGAGATTACTTATCAATCTCATTGCAGATGATGAACAGCTGTAGAGGGGAAGGCTAGATCGGCTGGCGAAACGGGAGGTATTCACAGAGCGTATTAAGTTCCGACGAATCGATAGACAGTAATCGAGAGGCGCAGAGCGCGCTCCGATTCCCCATTGGAAGCACTGATGCTTTTCCCTTCCGGCCCCTGCCCCCTTCGCTATGTAGCACAAATAAAATATTGGCATTCCCTCGGCTCTCGTGTAGGGATAGGGGACGGAGGGGAACCTGTCACCCCTGGAGCGTAGGAGGCAGGCAGGGGATGAAACACGAAAAGTATGAAGGGGGTTGAGTTCCTGAAAGTGGGGAGGAATGCGACAAGCTTCGGCTTGCCAAATGCCGCTTAGTATTTTGCAACTTCGTTTAACTCTGCCAGTAGTAACTGCAACCACTGTATGTCCGATGAAAGTGCCAAATGGTAGCCGAGCTCATTTTGCCCAAGAGAGTCCGAGTGACCTGATGTGAATGGAGAGCTGTCTCGGATGAGAAACAGTGATTCGGCACTTCGGCCAAGCTAGCCTAACGTTACGTTAACTTTAAATGGACATATTTCTCCATTCCTGTTGGTCCTTCAAGTGGGCAATCTTTCCTCATTCGTCATTGATCTTTTTATAGATTTGCGGCAATTATTCAATCCACTAGGCGAATTTAGGTTTTCGAGTTAGCAAGAACAGCATTGAATCAGCGATCCAATTCTCAGCGATCAGCTCTAACTCCATCAATGGAGTTCGGGAATAGTCGTGAAGAGAAGAAGAATCGAAGATAAGCGGCGATGAAGATAGGGGTGGCAAAGTGGTCAAAAAGTGGATCCAGCCAGTAGGATAGGAATCGAGTGGTAAGACCGGGGTGGGCGACAGGTCAGTGAGCATCCACGGAAGAAAGTTGGTCGCCAGAGTGCAGAGCAAGGGATGAGGTGAGCCAGTGTGAGAAGGTCTAATGTGTGCCAAGGATGTTAAAGGATGAAGCGAAGGAACGGTGAGCGAGAGAGAGAGAGAGAGAGGCAGAGAAAGGTCTCTCGTTGGATAAAGTTGCCAGCGCACGACTGGTAAGAGTGTATCCCTCGGGACAAATTCTGTCCTAGTTGGATGCGGCTCACAGGTTAGTACGGAATCGTTGAAGATGAAGACGAGAGATGCCGGGAAGCAGGTTAGTCCTGAAGCTCTTAAGAGCCCGCCAGCGAATCCCGATCACGTCGATTGCTCTCAAATCGTTTCGTGCAACTATAGGCTAGGATGCATTTATGCATGACATTCATATATCCAGGATGAGAAAGATTGCACGATTGGAAACTCCACCCTTTTCAAACTAGTTCAGTATTCGTTTCCGAAGACTGCTATACAATTGTTAAAGAGTTGACCTACCAGGGTGAATACTTTTAATCGCAGTATTGTTATAGTAACGAAGAAAAAATATGCTTATTAGCAAAAAAAATACTGGTATTCTCTGATCGTTGATGCCTAAGATAATTGACACCTCACTCTAGTTTAACCTGAGTGGGACATGATCTCATCTCGTCGAGAAATTGCGAGCTCTACCTGGCACGGTCGTCATTGTTTTACGAGAGAGGTTTCAGGATCCCCGGGGTTGTTAAGGACGCCTTACGAGCTTCTACACCGCTCATACCTCCAGGGTCCCTTTTCGCACCAGCGATGATCTCACTACCGTTAACAATCATAATTGTACATTTACCTCGTTGTCTCTTGCTGCTCCAGTGAATACTCGCAAGCTGATCATCAACCAGACACTGTATTGTTACTTTGCACTCAAGGATAGAAGAGAGCCAGCTCATACAGTTGTTTTTTATTAATAGAGGAATCAATATAAATCTTGCAATTAGTAAGATCTTGCAGATAATCGTTAATCAGCTCATGGTAACTTGGCAAAGAAAAGTATTTCCTTAGTTATTGAAGGAGTTGTCGATTAATCTTCACCTTGATTCTACATCTATCACAATTGCAATCATCACCCGTGACCTAATAAAGCGTCGCTCCTCCAGATCCAGCGTCCCTTCCGACAGTTAACTTCTGGCACAGGTTGTGAGTCAATGGTACACAGTTCGGAAACTGCGTAAAATATCGTCGTAGAAGAGAAGCACGATGTTGGCTGTTGCATAATGATGACTTCGTTCAAATTTCTCCATTCCGCGCGATTCCGCCACAGTAACACAGGTGTAGCAAGTGGCGTTGAAAGTTTTTTTCCCACCCAATTTGTAATGGTAATGGTTGAATTTTCGTTGTCGCCGCTTGCTTTCAACTCGTATCACGTTCCGAAAAAAAAAAACAATATGCAGACTTTTCGGCCCGGAAAATACATAGAAGTTTCGCAAGCGTCTGTAATTAATGCCTCGTGGATGGGAGTAAAGAGTGATCGAGGCAAATTGCACTAAACGCTGTATCGCATTGCGATCGAGTTGTCGCAGGAAATAGAACCCAGAAATCGATGGCAGGGCTTTGAACGGTCTCGGGAGAGGTTTGACTGCCGGGAATTCTGATTGTGAGACAGAGAGAAAGGGAATCGTGGGCTGATTGTCTCCCGGAGCTGAAAGAGCCACATCATCCTCCTACTCATTTTGCTTTCAGTCGATGAATTCTTCAACTTTGGAATATCCGATTGAAAGCAGGCGGGGATGGAAAAAAAGCCGAAGAAGTTTCGCCACTGGTTCCAATTAGCCTCGAATAGTTGCGTTGAGACAGATGGGAAAACCAAAAGACGCGAGCAGGGTCAAAGAGGCAGACACAAGAAGAGGTATACAAAATGGAAAAGCTGCCTGTACTCCGTCATTGAAAAGTATCCTTGTGTCTTCCTGTTGCTTCGTGTCTAACAGAGCCTTTTTCCTCGTACACTTTCTTCACCATAGTAGCCTGGAGGAAGTTCTCTTCCATTAAAGTCCATGAAAATGCGGACGAAGAAAAAAGATTCACCTGCGAGTCTAAGCAGAAAAGGAGAAAAGGAAAAACTCGCGTCTGTTTATTCCAAGCGCATCGTGCTGCGAGAGATCCACAATGGCTAATCGAGAACAAACCGTAACTGACGAGGAAGATTCGTCTTTTCTGTGAAGAGAAAAACTTTAAGAAAGTCATTGTTCTCGTTTTAGTTATCGACTTTTGTCCTTGTTTAAATGTTCAATGCAACTTGCACTTGTTCCTTGTAGCGATTTATCGTTCAACCAGCGTCGAGTGGGAACTGAGAGAAATGACAGGGAGCAAAAAGGAGCGAGCGAGAGAGGGGGGGGGGGGAGAGAGAGAGAGAGAGAGAGAGAGAGAGAGAGAGAGAGAGAGAGAGAGAGAGGATGGAAAAGGAGAAAGCGAAGAAGTTGCTTGTCCCCTCAAGAACGGCACCACGGTTCTTGGGTGCAAAAGAAAGTTTAAGTTTGTCGTTAACCCGCTGGTACTTTCACCACTATATACTTTGTGCTTTCCACATGATGTTACGCGGACACATATCCAAGCTCGAAGCTTATTCTTACTTTTCACGATTCTAATACAGGTTTCGACGAAGAGTTGCAAAGACATCGCACTTACCACTCTCTCTCTCTCTCTCTCTCTCTCTCTCTCTCTCTCTCTCCCTCTCTCTCTCTCTTTCTCTCTCTCTCTCGCCGAGTACTTAAAATATATGACTTCTGGGATCAATAGACCTCGGAAGTTGCCAGTGAAGAACAACATATGTGCGCAACTCTTGCAAAATCCACGAAACAATGAATTCTTCATCAAAGAACAATTCTCCAATTCATTCATTTTTCAACCAGCCTCCATTTGTTCAAGTCCTTTCAAAAAGATAAAAACCCAATTATCTTTGGCTCATTAGGTTACGTTTTTCATTAGGACTTACTGCGGTTACTCGTTACCGCTCATCGTTACACCATCCATCATTGCCTTTCAATCTTACGCAGTTGCCTTTCGTCGTTGCTCCAGCGAGTGATCAACCGAAATTAGAGTCCAACAGAGGAAACTCTGGCCGAGTAAAAGAGGTTTGATAGAGAAAAGGGGGGAGTTATGAGCGGTGGGCAAGTGAAAAGAAAACGCGAGTGGCGCGAGTCGGAATAGAGAGCAAAAAAGAAGTGAGGCATCTAAGTGGAAAACTGCCTGAAGGATAATTGCCGTGGCAACGCGCGAAGTCTTGGAACTGGTTGGGTGCCTGGCTCTCTTCAGTTGGTTTGAGAGACCCAACTAGGTAACTAGCTACTGAACATTCTATATTATATCCCGAGGAAAACGTCGTGGCTGAGACGTTGAAAGGCAAAACATCTCTTCTTGAAGCAATGGGCGTAAGCAAGACAGAGAGAGAGAGAGAGAGAGATACAGAAATGGAAAGGCCACTTTATTTACAGAGTCGGGGACAAAATAGAAAAGATAATCGATTCACGTGAAAGCATTCCCACCCGCATAAATCAATAACTTGTCACCAGACATTTTTCATTTCAACAGAAAGAAGAAATGGTAGTTTGCTCCAAAGACTGGCCCTCTGGAATGTCAATTTGTCGAGCAATCCAGTTGGTCTTCTTCACCCCGTGAGGTAAATTGGCAGGGCATCCCTAATACAATTCGACGCCTTCAAGGGACTATTTGTGGATTCCATCGTAGAGTTTCCCGTAAAAGAGCTGGGCCGGGCCTTTATTAGGGAATGTTAGGTTAGGTAGGTTGCCTAAACCTAAGTTCGTTCATTGCAACAACGCGAGATCAAATGTGTCAAAATATACAACAGAATTTTAAGGCTCAAATGTATTGAAATAACAAATTTCTTGTTCATAGTGTACATATACGCAAATACGCATGTGGCTACAATAATTTTCATGAGGCACCCGTTGAGGCAATTTTAAAGGCCCTGGCTATTTCACCTTCAATGGCCCTCATTACCAAAGTGAGACCGGCCACTGATGGCCCATATGAGGTTTCTAGACTAGGGCCTAAATAAAGTTAGGGAAAATTAAGATGGGCCCGATCAAAACCCGAACTCAATTTCCGCATCGGACTGTTTGTAAAACGGACTTCTGTCTATTTCACTGTTTACCAAAATCGAGGTAATAACTCATTCCTATCCTGATTTTCGTAACGTTTCGTTGATGTTTGTTGATGTAAGCAAATAAACACAAGCTTTAACGAAATACGTGTCTTCACTCATTTAGAATTAACAATCCGCAAGCAGCCTGACGATGAGTTAAATCAACTTTGCAGTATGTACACAAGTGATTCTATATGGAGACACATAGGTATACACCCACGCACGTATATATATATATATAGTAGAATGGAGGATTCTAGATGTGCAGTAGAGATTGTGTTATTTGTAAGTTCGGTGGATCACATAGATGTCCGTCTCGATTATCTGGCAACCCCGTTCGGTCCCGCTTCGATCGTGTCTGGCATTATTCCCCTGCCTGTGTTTCCGCGTATACCTAATTATGTGCATGTATATATGTACTCGTAACCATATTCCTCTCTCTCTCTCTCTCTCTCTCTCTCTGTGCACGCCTGGCCAACCCCGCGTCCTTACAATTCCTCTCGTTGGGGTTTGATGGTCCAACAGGGTAATGCGTAGTTGTATTATCGAGGGCTTGTTGATTCGGTGCTCGATTCGGCCCAAGAGTAAATTTCAGAATCAGCTGGTGTGCCATCAGGACATATCTCGCGATTTCGTCCACCAATCGTGGATCCCGGTTTCCGGTGGATGTGATGGTGAGAACGATGCGGCTGACGCCACTCTGTATATCTCGGAAACATCGCTGGGACCTGATGCAAGGAGGATTTCGACGTTTGCCCGAGAATGTTATCGTTTTACAGGGAGAGGGGGGGGGGGGGGGGGGGGGGGGTGCGAGTACATCGTTGCCGGGTAGCACACACGAAGCCGAAGACGCCCCAACGTAGCCGATGTTTGCATCGGGCAAAATCGCATGGGCGGGACTAGGAACGAACGCGGGTTGTGCAATCATTGAGGATCGTTGGGCCGCGAGGGATATGTGTATCAATCTCTTCACTGCAATATCTGATGAGGGAAATCATGAATTGTATGTTGAAGTTTGCATCGTTGGAATGCAACATACATTCTTATTTATATTGTTATCTTGTCGATTTTATTATCATATCGAATACTTATTTTTGCAGATTTCAAGGGCCGATATCTACACTTTAAAAAGTGGTTCAGAGTTTCTCGTAGCTGAAATACACGAAAAAAAGTTTGAGCAGGTTGAAGAAAAAATTGTCTTCCCTTGCATTTCAACGATGCAAACTTTAATCTCCTTGAACTGTCTACGCAGGTCTTCAAATAAGTATCGGCTTTTTAAAAATGATTAGTAATAAGCTTTTTTAAAATTCTTATTGATAAGCTCTGCGGTGGAAGCGGTCACGATTTCTCATGGTGAACAGCAGTGGACTGAGCTTATATTTGGTTGGGTGATCGCTTGGCCTCTTTGCAGTTTACAGGCTGCCTACTGAGCTGTCACAGACTAGAAGTGCAAATAATGGGATCGTAAAAGACCACACAGGGGCTATCCCTCTCTGGAAACTTCAAAAAATCGTTTTTTTTTGCATATTGTTATAGTGTGAACTTTCAAGAATATTTTTAGACCAACCGGACCCTGAAATTCTAAAAATTGCCAAAGTTACACCTATTTTAGTGGAACAGTGTGCGTCGGGTTTACCGCGATCCGTCGAGTCGGTTACCTGAGGCATGATCTGCCCGCAGATTGCATAGATTAGGTGTGCAACACAATCTCGATGATAAGGAAGGACACTTATATGGTGCCGGAATCGCTGACTAGCGGTAAGGCGACAATATTTCACAAGATCGTGTAAACTATGTACCAAAACTTTGAACGTGATTATCTCGAAACTTCATATTTTGACACGGCGGGATTGATATCTTGAGTAACTTTCACACTATTGACTTGAATTTGCACAGTTAGCGTTCAAACAGTAGTCATTTTCGGTTCACGATCGCATTTTTTAATTGGATGAACCATTTGTTAATAACAATGACTTCAGCATGCTATGTTTCAAGAGAAAAATGAGGTTTTCTTTGAAGAAGCTGTCATTTTTCGTATTTTTCGAAATTTCGAAAAGTGGATCGTGAACCCATAGGCAGTTGGATATATTTGAAGAAATGTTTTTTTATTTTTGTTTCAGATTACATTTGAGCCTGGTAGAGATCCCGCCGTTTCGAGCCTCGCCGCTGCAGGATTGCAACGCCAATTGCAGCACCACGAACACTTTGAACGATTTTCTTCCGAAAAATTACATTGTAACCACAAACATGTGTACAATGTACTGGGAAAAAAATTAATTTATTCCAACCAATGTGTTACTAGAAAAAAAAATCATCATTCTGACCATTTAAATTGGGCTTCCAGAGGGGAATATTCCCTTAAGAAATGATACCAAAAAACTCTTATAAAGTTCGATAAGGTCAGAATGACATTGAAAATTAAAATTTCTTGGTAGGTAAAAATTGACACTAAAAAACGAAATTCCTTCCCAACCACCCAAAACGAAGTATTCCGAAGGAATAAGATCAAATCCAACAGGACCACTGCTTTAATGTTAACGGAATGGTCCTGCAGCAGGCACGCCACAATTTCAGCCTTTTACGCTCGAATTCGCCCATTACTTTTTTCATCACTGTTGTTTCTACTGATTAATCAGGAATTATTTTACGCGCCGACGATACTCGGCTGATCGCGAGCGCCAGCAAACGAAAACCCGTCGCATCTCGGATGATAAAATCGCGTATACGTCGCAAAGTTAACGAAGCGTAAAAAAATATTGCGAGTCAAAAAAATTCGGCTAAAAGCTGCATATCGGTAAAGTCATCTCGCTGTGCCGCGAACAATGTTACATAGGGCGTGTGTAAAAAGAAAATCTCTTTTATCGTGCACCGCTGCTTCGTTTGTTCCCGTAAAAGCTGCGAATTAAATGCACACGGTTGACAAAGTGGGTTGGAGGCTGCGAGCTACCCTTCTGGCGTATGTAGGCCAGAATGGGAGTGCGTAGAGGAGAAATACGGACTCTCTATCATGGGAGAGCCTCGGCAGGAGAGAACGAATGAAAAAAAAGGTTCACCGAGGGGGAAGAGCTTGAAGTGAGCAAATAATGGGCAAATTTTATTGTGCACACCTTTTTTTTCCTGCACTGTACGATGACTGTTTCACAGTGCAAACCGTACAGTAAAGACCTGTGCGATGTGCGGGCAAAGATTGTGTGCGTAAAAAGAGACTCGAGTGACAGAATATCGGAAAAAGGGGTTTCTATGATACTAATTTACTTCGAGTTCCATCAGAATGTTTTTCCAGCAATTATTCTCACAAACAACAAATTGTGGAAATTGAATAAAAATTGTGGAGCTCAAATGAAATTTGTGGAAACGAAATCAAATTACTGGCAATGAAATAAAAATACGGAAGATGAAATCAAATTACTGGAAATTAAATAAAGTTACTGGAAATGGAAGAAAATAACTGGAAATGGAATAAAAATACTGGGAATGAACTAAAATGACTGGGCAAGAAACAAAATTACTGGAGATGAAGTAAATTTGTTTTTTTTTTACTTAGACTTAATACAACTTTATCATACGATCGTACATGCATTAGACGATTAAAACACTAGTGCAAAAAATCCTATTTTGCCAATGATGCAGATAAAGCATGACGCTCGCTCATCGAGGGTTCCTAATTTGTGGTTCGCGGATGCGGGTGAATTTTCGCCATGACTGTGCAAGAGTCCTCCCAAGAATTTATTTTTCCCAAACGAGAAACCTTGACGTGAAAGAAAAGGGATGCGAAAAAGAAAAAAAAAACAATCCGAATGGAGATACACGAGAGATTCCAGACCCGTGTTAAATTACCGCAAAAACAGCACCTGTCGATGATGTTTTTCTTACGTGGCAGTTCATCACTTGAGCTACGCTTCAAGGCATCTTAGACCCAAGTAGCCGCCTTCCCTTCGCACATTTCTCAGCATCCCTTTGTCGGGAGTATCATCACACATGTTCGTTTAGAGTTTTCTTCTTTTTTATTATTATTATTTATCAGGTTGAAACTTAATTAAAATATGGCTTTAACTCACAAAATTTGGGACACACGTGTTATTGAAAGTTGATTGACATTTACGAAGAATGTTTTAAGAGATAAAATAAAAAGTATAAAAAACCAATCATTCCGCGATCATCCGGGTGAAAAATAATTAAAAGACCTTGCGGCGTGAAGAGACCGTGCGAGCCATCGCACACTTTACTATCGAACTATCCGATAAATCGAAGGTGACGAGGGTGCGCATCTTTCGTGAGCATCGGCATCGAGTGTCGACAATCCTTCTTCAATGAGAAACGTAATTTGAAGAAGCACGAGAAAATTAAAACGAGCGGAAGTTTGTGAAGAGTGAGAGGAAAAACGTCGAAAAAAAAACGAAATTGACCGGATCAAGAAGAAGAAGAACAAAAATGGAATAAAATTTCCGACGCAGAGTTCCGAGAGAGAGAGAGAGAGAGAGAGAGAGGGAGAGGGAGAGAGATGAGAAAAAAAATGGAAAACGCATCACGTGAGTTTCTCTCCCTATCCGGACTGGCATTCTCATCGGCACGAACGATCGAGCAGGGTTTTTTCTTTCGCGAAGCTCGACGCTTAATTAGAGAGCTGCCGGTATTGCTCCATATCCCTCTCTCTCTCTTTCTCTTTCTCCCCATCTGTCCCTTGGCCCTTCTCTCTCACAGATGGTGAAGGACAGAAGGATGCTGAGAAAGCTCTCGCTTGACTCTCAGCAAGCGACAGCTCGACACGATGCTTTTGATGCGCGTATGCATAGATTGAAACGAGATGGAGAAAGATGGCGACAGGAAGAGACGAAGAGAGAGAGAGAGAGAGAGAGAGAGAGAGAGAGAGAGATGGATGCGTTGGTTTCTCCGCGGAAGATGCATCGAAGGAAACCCAGCTGGGTCCTACGCGAGCTGAGAAACGGGAGACGCGAGATCGTCCACGCTATCGTAAGCTTGAACAATGCCAACGTACACACAACTGTACGTAGGAGGGATATCGATTGGCCTACATAAACTATATATTCTGCACCTGCTGATGGTCTGCCGGAGTAAGACAGAGAAATACGTCATACCGTTTTACCTGACCTGGCTCACTCTGCAATCTTCTTTCCTTCGCCTCCCTGCAGCCTACACGGACTAATATACCATCCCGATAGCGGAAATGGCTTGAGGTATATGAGGAACAAGAGATGCCGCCAGACATTCAATCTTGGCAAACTTCATCGCTCAATGTATACACTCCGCTCAAACGAACCGTTCGATTACGTAACTCTTGTATTTTTCTACGTGATGAGTCGAACTCACACCTCAACACATCCATTTTACCCATGGGATATTTTTTCTTTTTCGGAGACTTTACACTGTGAAATTAGAACAGCGAATTTCCAAAATCGCTGGGAAAATTATCATCAGTAGCCACGAAGATTGATGTACTCGACAGGCGTCATTTGATCCTGTTGGATCTTATCGCGTTCTTCCAAAGTGTTGATTATGAGGTGTGTAAATTAAGTAATGGGACTGGCAACGTAGCGTTCGATCTGGCAGCACTTGGGACGCGTCATTTGGTTGTCCATAGCGATTTTTTTTTCGTGAAACAGTTTTTTCTAGGGCGTTATAAAAATGTGTGACATCAATTTCGAGCAATGGTGTGCTTTCCCGTTTTGCTTTAGACTTGGGCACAGTGCAACGGAAACTTTTGCTAAACTTCAGCTGGCCTGCGGAGACAGTGTTTTGTCAAGGGTCCAGATTTTTCGGTGGTTTAAGGTCTTAGGCCACTCTAGAGACAAAAAAGGGCATATTTTGTGATTTTTTTTCAGCAAAACCGTAAAATAAGTCGGAATTAAAAAATAGGGGTATTATTATACACGTAATTGACTATACAAAATTATTTTTTCACAGCGATACAAGTAAAAATGGCGACTATGCAGCATTTTTCCGATGATGCCTTTATTTCTGGAAGGTCAACGGCCGGACTAACAGCTCCTATAATTTTTGAGTTATGATGAGATATTAAAGTTTTTTCGATTATATATAAGAATAGCTATAGAAGTACGTAGGATTTTTTTGATATGTTGCTTTTTTGTCAAAATAACGCATTTCTAAAACAAAAAGTATAAAATGCTATGAAAAAATCATCAGAAAATTGTTTATAAAAAAGGAACTATGCAATATATTTAAAAAATCCCACGAAGTGCCTCAAAAAATGTAATTCTAAATATACCAAAAATTTCAAGTGAATCGGTCGAAATTTGTTTGAGTTATGAGTCCGGCCGACTTGAAAAATGTAGTTTTGAGATAAACGCGTTTAAAGTTAGTACAAAGTCACGACATGAATCAAGAAGGGTTGCGCTAGAATCCGAAAATCGAGTACTTAGAGATTTTTCACACCCATAATCTTTTGGAATATAATTTTATAGGTACTAAGGTACAGCTTTAACAAAAAAAATCGATTTTTGTAAAATCCTAGAGTGGCCTAAGGCCTTAAGGTATTTTCAGAAGGAAGCCAGTCGATTGAAGATTTACAGTGGAAGGCCTTGATCTTCAAGAACCGAAGAAAATGTCGACAGAATCCGGGATCTTGTGCGTTCAGATTGTCGATTGACAGTCGGAATGATCGGGGAAGAGTTGAATTTGACTCGCACCACCGTTCATCAGATTTTCACCAATGAATTGGGAATGAGAAAAATTGCTGTCATAAAGCAATTTCAAAACTGGTTTATTTTGACCAGCAAAAATATTTCTGTAAGTCCTCAGCCTCCTTATTCGCTTAACTTAAGGCCTTCTGACTTTTTCCTCTTCCCAAGATTGAAAAATCACCTCAAGGGACGTCCTTTTGGGATACTCGAAAACATTCAAACGGCTGTAACCTACCAGCTGAAGGCTATTCCAGTATCCGAGTTCCAGCATTGCTATGATAATTGGAAGAACCGTTACCAGCGCTGTGTGGCTTCCCAAGGAAGCTATTTTGAGGGAGACAATATTGAATTGTAATTCTATACGAAGAAAAAAATCAGTCTCATCACTTGATTTACACATCTCGTAAGTCCTTTCGGATCTAATCTCGTCTTCTTCTTCTTTATTTCGAGCTTCCAAATGGGACAATGCTCTAATTTCATCCTGATATCAACCTGCCAAATCTTTGAATTAAAAACATTGAGTCTCATTCAATTCTGGTGAGCCCTGTCCCGTTCTTTTCGCATCAAGACCAAATTGCTTCGAAAAATAACTACGTCGAGATTGAGTCAAGGAGAATTGAACAAACTATTTGATAACTCCGGTGAAAAGCGTACAATTTACAAATAGCCAATCATTTTACTATTCTAATACCAAACTGATATCCGGTTCAGACTAGCAAGACTATAGAATAGAGTTATTCGCTTGATTACCTATTTTTCGTCCTGGACAAAAGTCATCCCATTGAAGGCAAAAACAAGTCCATAAAACAGTGGACAATTAACTGGAAGATTCATTTTTTACTGACGCATATTTTGACGAGGTGAGCCGAGCTCACACTTCAATACACCGATCATAGTCGTCAATGATATTTTTTCCGAATCCTAGACACCTGTCACAAGCAAACGTGCATAATTCACCAGCAGTGAACTAGACACTCCCGCCTTGCTTGATACGAGTAATCCACGCGACGTAATCGAATACTTGACGTGTCAGGAGATACATGTCGAAATTGAAGTATAATTAGAAGCCGCGTGTCAGGACGTCCAATAGGACGGAGAACTTGTCAAACGGTAATCAGTTGATAACTTGATGATGACTGACTGTGACGGGACGGAAACTTTCTCGACTGATTTTAGGTTAACGCACGGTGTAAGGTCATCCAGAGATTGGACAATACTGGCTGCGATTGAGAAACCTTATTGTGCCTAGTTCGATTTTATCGACCATCAAAGGGCTTTCGTCATCTGTCTTCAACATTGTCACGTTGGACACGTTGTTTCTTTCTAATGAAATTTTCTAATAAAAAGAAGGAAGGTAGCCTTCATTTATTGGGTCCTACTTATTGCGGTTTTCCATGGCTCTCGCATATTTTGAACTTTTGATGTAGCTGCGGTCGCTTAAAGGGGAACTATCCAATAACATTTCAACTAGGGCACTACAAATGGCGAGGACTGGATTGCAAGGGTGAAGCATTGGGAGAGCGGGAATAAACATCCCCGGTTTCAGCTACTCCATTTTCATGCCAAAATAGACAGTCTAGAGAACACTGATCTCTCTCGCTCTGTCCCTCCATTTCTCTCTCTCTCTCTCTCTCTCTCTGGCGTTCACTGTGTCCCTTCGAAAGCTTCAGAGCCCAGCCGCCACCAGGTCCGTTGATTACACACCCCATCCAGCTCGCTTTTCTCTGTCACTGAGCTAGTGCGACGCAAATTAAATGCCTTTAATAAAGCGAGTCCGTATTTCCCGGTGTCGACGGCTTACGTCGCCCTTTCCCCACCGTCTCTTCGCGCATGGAACATTGAACCACCGAGCATTTTAACCCGATGTCGTCACAAGGTTTGGAGCAACATCTCTACTATCTCTCTCTCCTGCTTCTATCTCCAACCCACTCTGGATTATTACCAGTTACAGGGTCCAAACTGCCCGGGATATTCACACCAAGATGATGTTTGGTTTGTTGGTTTTATTCAGATTTCTGCTATTCCTTCTCGCACTGCAATTGCGTCCTCTAATCGCACATCTCTGTCTTTATGAGCATAAGAACCAGGTTAAATTCTTAAGGGGAAACACCATTTATAAGACCAAAAAATAGCTGTTTGTTAAGATTTTTTGAAATTTATTTCACATTTTGACTATATAAAAAAATATTTTTTAATAATCCAAATTGGTGGATGTACAGCTCGGTCTTCTCGAAAGGTCACATCATGAGTTGCAAAATTTTTGGTATTCTAAATGCTGGCTGTAGTTTTTTTTAAATAGATGAATCAAACATTTTTCTAAAGTTTACATCCATATGCTGTCAGTAGATCAAAAGAATCAAAATATATGAAAAATTCGCAAGGTACCAACTTAAGAAAGTCCGCGTTGTATTTTATAAATGAAATTTCCGCTATATTATGCGAAAAAATATATTCTTTCATTCGAATTTTACACGATTTTTTTTATTCGTCGATAAACCGATAGCATAAGGCAGATGTGTGTCAAATTTTATAAAGATCGGTTGAATAGTTTTTAAGAAATCATGCTAACAGTTTGGAAAGATGAATTTTTGAGAGAAACGCGTTCAAAGTTTTAATAAGTTGAAAATGGATGATTTTGACGTCTTGCCGGCTAATCAGTGCCATACATTAGTCCGTCAGCGTCTTCATAATACTGCTTTTCCTGGTTTCAATTCGTTAATGCAGGTAAATGGTGTTCTCCTCTTAATTATCGTTAAATGTTCCAACGAGGTATTCATAAACTTTTAACGACAACATCTGTACTGCAGAAAATCTTAATTTTCGGATTGATTACAATGCCTCATGAGATGGTCACAATGAGCGATTGACATTTATCATTTGAAAGAACAATACACTTAAACTAAATGTCTGAGATTGAATGCATCTGTCTCTCTTTGCGTATATGCAGTGATGGAACTTTCAGTCACGTGACGCCAGAATCTCGGGCTGGTATGGATCGACGCACGTTCTCCGCCGGGCCTCCTCAGTAATGTTGAATCTGTATGCAAGACCGCCAAGAAGTACTACGAGCAATAACCCCGAGTTTGCATTATCATGCGGATTATATAGTAACTGATATCAGCTCGTTATCGCACCTACATCTTGATTATGTACTTCAAACAACGTCATTTCCGTGTATATTCACCGAGAGAGGGTGGGCAACGGAGTTCGGGTTCCTCAAGACACCCATCGAATATGTATTCTTCGAGTCATTCCGAGTGTAGCTTCCACGCCCTCTTCGCCACCCATCACAATTGTACAGCACTGGTGGCGATAGTGACGACAATGCTTGGTTTTCATAATTCATTTCACAGCTCAAGGTATACTGAACGAAGGCAATACGACGCGTCCTCATGACTGTTTTTTTATTTTTTTTTAAATTGGGAAACGCTCGACGGTTTTCCTTTTGCTTCGATAGAATCGAAAAAAATTGTTTCCTGCTGAAAAATACGAACAAAACCTATCGATTTTAATTTGATATTATCTTTTCCTGCCGATGTTTGTTCTTGCTTTTAAAAAATCGTAGCAAAACGGCCAATTTCTCTGCTCCTTCAAACGAATCAGAAAAAAATCTGCCTATTTGTACATGCTTTATAAAAGTCTGGACAAAACCTGCCGATTTTTTCTTGCTAAAAAAACCTGCCGATTATTTCCTGCTGTGAAAAATCTGCCAATTGTTTCCTGCTGAAAAAACCTGTCGATTTTTTCCTGCTGAAAAACGTGTCGATTGTTTTCTGCTTAAGAAACCTGCCGATTTTTTCCTGCTAAAAGAACCTGCCGATTGTTTCCTGCTTTAAAAAACCTGTCGATTGTTTTCTGCTTAAAAAACTTGCCTTTTTTCCTGCTGAAAAATTCGAAAAAACTTGTTGATTTTAATTCGACATAATTTTATCCGGCCGATGTTTGTTCTTGCTTAAAAAAAAAATCGTAACAAAACGGCCGATTTCTCTGCTGTTTTAAACGAATTAGAAAAAACCTGCTTATTTGTACATGCTTTACAAAGGTCTAGATAAATCTTGCCGATTTTTCCTTGCTCAAAAAAACCTGCCGATTATTTCCTGTTGAGAAAAACCTGCCGATTGTTTCCTGCTAAAAGAGCTGACCGATTGTTTCCTGCTTTTATAAACCTGTCGATTTTTTCCTGCAAGAAAAACCTGTCGATAGTTGCCTGCTGAAAAAATGTGTCAATTATTTTCTGCTGTAAAATTCGAAAAAAAACCTGTCGATTTTAATTCGACATTATTTTTTCCGGCCAATGTTTGTTCTTGTTTTAAAAAAATCGTAACAAATAGGTGAATTTCTCGGCTGTTTCAAACGCATCAGAAAAAACCTGCCTATTTGTACATGCTTTACAAAAGTGTGGACAAATCCTGCCGATTTTTTCTTGCTAAAAGAACCTGCCGATTGTTTTCTGCTGAAAAATTCGAAAAAAAACTTGTCGATTTTAATTCGCCATTATTTTTTTCTATACGCTTGTCCCCACCCCTCGAATGGTCCATGAAATATCTCAAGAATTCCATCAGCCAAAAGTCGTTTCGGTTTTCGTCCGACGCTCCGCATAAAATTGTCGAGACGATGAAATTGACCGTCCTGCAACTCTGCCCGAAAGAATTGTACGACATTCACGGTCGAGGCGATGCACGCGCCGCTTCTCCTTCTTCTTGCTCTCGCCGACAGGGGAAAAGAAAGGAGAGAAATGGCGGGTAGGACAGGGGAATCTGACAATGGAGATTCAATTATACTCTGTGAGAGATATATCGTCATCATTGTTAACGTTTCGTCACGACATAGGACGCCAATATTCGGCTTGTTGTCGGCCCGTGCGATCGAGGCTGGCGAAGGAGTGATCGGGGTGTGGAAAAAAAGAAAAGTGTCTAGAGATTGTGGGAGAGGCACTCGAAGTAACACCGTATGCAGTTATGCGGATATACACATTTACCATATACAAATTGTTATTTCAAATGGGATATGTATGCGTTTTTAATATGATCCAATGCTCTGAAAGAAACGTATTAGCATATTTAGACTCGTGTGCGTCGCCTTGCTCCTCCTCTGCTCCTCTCTCGTTTTCTTTCTTTTCCTCTTTCAAGCTTCGACACCCCCGTTACGTAGCATCGCGAGTGAAAAGAAAATTCCATCTGGGATTAATCGTCACTCCTTCAGCGCTCTTCTTATATCTTGTGCCTCGTTTCCCATTCACTTATGAATCATATTTCGAGACACACATACAATTGCCACGACTCCCGGCACCGATTAAAAAACTATTCGGGTCGAAAATATTCGAATGAGATAAGTTGGAAAAAAAATTTCGTTTTCGTGATGATCGCGAGAAAGTTGTATTGGGGGACAGGATTTGAAAAAAAATTAATCTTCCAGTACATTCTGGAAAGTTTTGTGACTTGCCTTTACCTCAATTGGAAATGGTTTTTTATCCGGGACGAAAAATAGGTGATCGAGCAATAAGCTCTTTTTTAGTCCTGATGATCCGAACCGTATTTCAATCTGGTATTCGAATATAAAAAATTATTGGATATTTGTAGATCGTTCACCGGCATTTAAAAAAAATGTGGCTCCATTCTACTTGTCTTAATCTCGGCCTAATTATTTTTTCGAAGCAGTTTAGGCTTGATGTAAAAAGAACGGGACAGGACACACCAGAATTTAATAAGACTTAAGGCTTTTAAGGGAAGTTTCTACTTTGTTGGACCAAAAAAAAACATTACATGATTTTAAACACCAAGGACCACTTGCGACTGAAATTCAAAAATGCCTTCATCCGATATACTCAGATCTGTTGTCAGGCGATCCGTTGCAACGGTGACATACGCAAAATACTAACGAAAGTTTCAACGCTGTCCTCTGGCACTTGGCCCCAAAACACATTTTTCGCTTGAAACAAATTATTGACTGACATCTTCTATTGCCGCATGTATTTTGAACGAAGGTATTTTTCCACTACGCGTATGATGGAAGTGATGGACATACCAATTGAACCCCAAGCAAAAATAATGTCCGACAAGAGCGATATGGTGCGCGTGAAAAAAGCTGACGCCACACATTCTGCTGCATCAAAAGAGGCAAGATTGGTCCGAAGTCTGAAGCGGACGCCTCAAGAAGAACTTTTTGAAGAGGAGGAAGGTGTACCCTATGGCCCTGGCATAGTAAATTAGGTGTAAGTATGAAACTTTTCATTTTATTCCCACACAAACTTCAGTTTAACTTTAAACGCGTTTTTCTCGAAACCACGTTTTGCAATTTTGCGGAAGTCCTCCTACACGCCCTAGTTGAGCAATCGTTATGGAATTTGGCAGGCATGTATACAACGAACGTCTCCATTAGTTGAACTAGAATTATCCAAAAATATTCAAACGTTTTTATTTTATGAACAGAAAACTGCAAAAAATTTTGGTACAATACTAAAATTCCTCTTCAATCGCTCACTATACTTTTATCTTTCAATTTTTCTTCTTGATTCTAGTTTGACTTATATACAATATTGTATAAAGTTAAAATGTGTTTGATTTTTTTGCTTCATATTACCTGTCCAGGATATAGGACTTCCGCAAGCGAAGAAAATCATCGCCAGCGCACTGACATACGTGGCTCCTCCCACTCCCAGTATCATGTTTTTTCGAACTTCAAAAATTATTATCATGTTTAATAAGGACCGCTTAGTAAACATACCAAATTTCAACATTTGATATTCAATATTTTTCGCATAAAAAATTGGTGTAAAATCAAACATTTTTTGGCCCAACAAAGTAGAAAGCTTCCTTAAGGAGTTACGATCATGGAAAGGAATCCAACTTTCGGGCCTGAAATTTTTGTATTTTGTTGACGAATACGTTATGCACACTTTAGAAAAATTTGAGCTATATTGACCATTCAGTCTTTTCGTAATAAAATTGCAAAGTCGAGCACTTTGAGCTAGTGAAGCACGTCGTATTATGAAGACGGTCGACGGGAAGTGTGGTGATCACGGTTTTGCTGCTCACGTATCCAACTAAGGTCGTTGGAAAACTGAAATTTGATAAATTAGACATAATAGATATTGTAAAAAATATAAAATTCGAACTTCACCGTGTCGTTTAAGCACTACATTGTAAAACGGTTTCAACTTCCGGTTGAATATTATCATAATGGCGAAATAGTACCCATAGACTTGCCAACGTCGTGCGCAACAGCTGATTCGTTTAGCGAGTATAACCTAGCTCTGTAACGAGATTCTGTAACTCGGTAGCGACAAATTTTATTGTCGCTAGCTAGCGACAGCCAATAGCATGCACGATCAGAAGAAAGGGAGCCTCTTATTGGCTGGCGCTAGCTAACGATAACGAAAACGGTCGCTACCGAATTACAGAATGTCGCTACTGCTTGGAAATCGTCGCGAACACCCCAGAGTCGTTGAGGATCTAATTTTTCAGTTTTCATTAGTAAATATGCAATAAATAAAATATTTACCACAAATTTCGCACTTTGGGATCGACAATGCGAATATTCATCATAAGTTAACATAAATCAAAACACGTGTGGGGTAACATAAATTTAGTCTCTTTGTTGACCCTGAGGGAGTAGTCGTACCTCCTTAATTAAAACATTTGACAGGTTGACATCAGGATAAAATTAGAGTACTGATCCTTGTTGGTAGCTCGAAATAAAGACGAAGAAGGCGAGGCCAAATTCAAAAGGGCTGAATCAGCCGTTTGGAAGAACGTGATCAGATCCAATAGGATCGAATTACCGTTTGCCTGCCGAGTGCTTTAATCTTCGTGGCACCTGATTATAATTTTTCGCGCAATTTTGGAAACTCGACGTTCCAATTTGACCGACATCCCCCGCTCGTTATGAAACACCCTTACACGTTGACGTGTATCCGCGCGTGGCAAAAACGAAGTGTATCTCTCGTCGTAAAGGGGCATTTGCTGGTCGCTACCGTATTCTCGGCGCATTCGACAAAAAGGTTGTTATGATAGTAGCTCGTCCTAGGGGAGCACTCCAGTCTGACTCTAGTATCTGTAAGCTCTGCAGAGAGAACGCACGTTGAAGTCACACGAGAAAGTATGAATCAAGAAATTCGCCCATTCTACCCTCGTTGTACTTCTTCTCACAAG
The DNA here is from genome assembly GCA_963932345.1 of Ophion ventricosus. Lineage (NCBI taxonomy): Eukaryota > Metazoa > Arthropoda > Insecta > Hymenoptera > Ichneumonidae > Ophion > Ophion ventricosus. The sequence goes on from OZ010721.1 coordinate 8,986,589, forward strand.
TGTTCTTCTCTTTCTCTTTCCCGAACGAATCCCTTGGTCCTCGTACTTGCTCTCCGTGTTTATACACCTTATTCGTACGTGAGAAAGATAATTTTATTTTCTTCCTCTCATTTTATTTGCCACGTGATACAGGAAACGGTGGTCGTACAGGAAGAAAAGGAGAAGAAAAAAAAACAACCACACACATCCTTCAAGATATACTTTCGGAAAAGCGATTCCAAGTGATAATTTCCCCCCCCAGCCGTAAGTATCCAGTGTCGGCCAGTTTCTTTGGTGGCTCTTGCGAATCAATTCCTTATAGAATTTTGATTCGAAGAACAACTACTTCGATACGTTTCTAGTTTATTTTAATCGTACACCCAAACAAAGCCCTTTTGGTCTTTGTAGCAAGTCCACGAAGAAAAACGTTCGCGAGGAGTTAAAAAATTCTTCATCCTTCCCGTGCAGGGATGTGACCGGGCATTATTTCTCACACAGGATCCCATCAGTACACCATCACCTTTCTTATTTCGTGGCGATTTTATGGTGTTGAAGTTTGCGTCGTTGGAATGCAACGAAAGTTCTTCCATTTTCTTTTTACTTCTTCATTTTTATTATGATTTATAATTTTTTTTCTAGATTAAGATCATGGATCTCTAATGAGGATAAGAAAAACCGTTTGGGTGACGACCCTAAATCGGCGGAATAAATGTGAGCAATGAAAGAAAAATTAACTTTCGTTGCATTCCAACGATGCAAACTTCAACGTCATATGATTTTCCGATCCCTTTCCTCGTCAGTTACCAGCTGATTGCTAATCAGTTCCCGAAAATAGGGAACGGCGGATCAGGGCCTGGCCTAATATCCGTTACATAGTGTATCTGATCCATGTTGGAAGTCCTGACTATATCCTGATATTATCTAGGGAAGGCAAAATAAGGGGCAGTACGTATTCTCGACTCAAATTTCTACACGAGTTTCGAACGCAAAAAAGGGGTTGTCTCCGTTGTTGGTATGCGGTATGAACATGCTCGGCTTCTTCTAGGCTGTAGAGCGATTTCGTCTCGATCGTTCTCGAGACGCATAACCCTTGATCTCTTGCAAACAAGGTCCGGCAGCCTATATACAGGGTGTCTCAAAATGACCTGACATTTTAATTTATTAATAAAACGTATTATTTAATTGAAAAGTAGGAATATTTTTATATTAATATAAGGTACAAACATGGAGGTTATGTGTGGATAACAATATCATAAATGGCCGCCTCGTCCCTGTTTGCAAACTCTTTCACAAAATTTTCAATAACATTTTGGCATAATTGCGGACTAATTTCATTAATGGTGCGTCCAATTGCTTCCTTCAGCTCCGGAATGATCTGTGGATCATTGACATACACTTTTCTTTTCAGAAAACCCCAAAGAAAGAAGTCGAATCGCCGCGGCGCGAAATAACACGACCATGAAACATCATGTGCAATAACTGCATTGTTTCACATTGTATTTTCACAATTTCCATGCGTTGCTGGATCGTTTAATTCTCCATGACTAAACCTCAATACTTCCTGATGCCAGTTGTCAAAGATTAGTACTCTATGTTCGCCACAAAAAAAAATGGCTGGTGATTTTGAGGTGATTTTGAGACACCCTTCCCAAGGTATGTTCATAAAGTAATGCAAGTGATTTTATTGTGAAGCGACTATAGGTCACAGCGCGCCCAGACCTTTGGGCTTGAACGGGGGGGGGGGGGGGCTTGGCTTCACAACGTTTTCAAGGTCAGACTTCTGTTTGTTTCCGAGGATTAAGACCACCCTCGAAGGACACCGTTTTGACGGTATTGAGGCGATCGAAGCCACCGTGACGACCGCTCCGGAGAATGTTTCGGTCGGAGCCTTTCAGGGCACGTATCGAGAGTGGGAAAATCGCTAGAAAAATGTGTACATGCACGAGGGGAGTGCATCGATGTTTTCTAAATATTTGTAAGTATATCTTGAATAATTTTTTTTTTTCCGACAACACTTGCATTACTTTATGAACACACCTTGTATATAAACCGATCAACCCCGTGGAGGTGATGTAAAGTGTAGAAAAAGTCTGTATGATGAAGGAGGGAGGTGGTGAAGAGGGGGAGGAAAAGTGGGATGGAGAAGGCAACCCGAAGAAAATGGGCGATACATAACTCTCTTTGTTCCGCATCAAGGTATAAAGCTTCCTGTATTTCTCCGCTCCCTCTGGAGCCTTTGGCTTCTCTGCGCCCCCCCCCTCTCCCACCCTTACTCTGCGAGCGGAACACAAGCCCTCGCGTGTGTGGAGACCGGTTTTGCTGCTTTCGCACAACCGAGAAATACGTGCCTCTTCGGGACAAAAGGCTTCAACCCCTTCGGTCTGCCAATCCCCGCTACTGGCTGCAGCTATAACCACGCGTCCCATAGTTCGGATGTCAATTTACCTCCATACAATGCTTCAATCAGAACGCAAACAACAGTCGCCGGTGTCTAGGCCAAACCGAATTGCATTTTACATCGTGACGTTCCTGTGGCCTAGTGCCCCTCGACTATAGGACATTCTACGCGAATTGTCATGATCTTTTGATAAATCACATTCCTGACGAACTTCGCTAGTAGGATAAAAGAGGAGGGCCTGTTGAAAAAAGGCTTAATATTCTGGGCCGAACTAGTTGCATTTTACGTGTCGTTGACAACAAGGGGACTGCCAATCCTTTTCTCTTACGCTTTTCTGCTTGCAGTTGCAACGTAGGGGAAAGTGGGGAACAGTGTGTCACTTTTTTTCTAACGAACTTTCACTCTTACCAAAGTAGTCTGATTAGAAAGAAAAAAGATCATAATCGATTTTATAGACCTTTGGGCGTACAATAAAGCTACCATATTTTTTGCAAAAAGATTTAAAATCTTAAAATAATAGGATCGAAAAAGAATTGCGGATTGGCTCATTGTGCCCCACGGGTGGGTTACAATGTGTCAGATAGGTGGATACAGTGTGTCAAGTGCTGCGAAACGTAGGGTACACCGAGCTGGTTGAAACTCTTATATTTTCCTAACATAGATACCAAATTTTCATACACACCGATAATTTCACAATGGGTATTATTTGCCAATAAAATTGGGAGTCGACTCATTGTGTTCAATAACTCGATGACACATTGTGCCCCACACAATTGTCCCACAATATTTGACGTTTTCCCGGCAAACGAAATTTTTTTTTACGCTCAAATTAATTTTGTATTTTTTAATCATTTTTTGTCAGCTGCTATTGACTTTCTTTTAGGCCTGCCGAAACTTAATATAAATCACGGGCCAACACAAAAAATGTTGGACTTTACGAGCTACAAAACTCCGACCAATCGCATGTGATTGAGAGTTGCTCGTGACACACTGCGCTTCTTCGGAGCGTCGTCACTTCTTTGTTTCCTCATTGGGATTCGACTCATTGTGCCCCACAACTCGGTGACACATTGTACCCCACTAGTTAAATATTTGATTATTGATGAAAATAAATATGAATTAAACTACAAATAGAAAAACACAAGTCGCTGAGTGCATCACAAATAATAAAACTATAGATTGGGACCGAAAACCCGAGCCGCTACAGAAAGTGTCGTTATATTTTACATTTTCCCGGTGAGCGAAATATTTTTTTTCCAAGCCGCAAATCAATTTTTAATTTTTAATAATTTTTTGTGATCTGCCATCGACTTTCTTTTAGGCCTGACGAAACAACACATAAATCGGGGTCCAACACATAACATTTTGGAATTTACGAACTACAAACCTCCGGGAAACCGCATGTGGCTCGCAGTGCCCCGTGACACATTGTGCCCCACTCTCCCCTCTATCAGTCCGGGGGGGTCCTTTCCGTTACGTCCGAATCTCGTTTCACAGCTATGAGCATTTGTATCCTGACGTTACTAGCAAACACCCACTTGCTGTCACGTATATCTGTACAATAGTGTATTCCGAGGATGTATTGCAAACTTCGCCTGAGCATTAATTCCTCCCTTCAAAAATTGCCACTTATCAATGATTACTGTTTTTCGCGAGTAACAGGCAGGCTCATATTTAAGCCCGTCGTTGGAGTTTGATCCTTGAGCAGAAGAATTTTATATATTCAACAGTTTTTTTTTAATTCCCGATTAAAATAGCACGAAATTCACGGTTTTTTGAAAAATTTCCCTTCGCAGCTTTGTCGAACACGTACGGGCTTTGCAGGTCCATACGTAGTTGGCAGATTTACCCTGCACATACAGGACTGAAAGCTCGGACAAATAGAGACACTCGCTTAACGATTCTTTTGATGAAAATTTGTGCGAGCCCTAGGAGTTTTTTTTTGTTTGTTTTGTTTTCACGTGGTACTTTCACGAGCGTGTGCATCGCTCGAGTACAATACTTGCTCGTGTAACATCACCTATTGACCGCACATGTGCACTGGATGCAGATAGCACAGAGAGGACGTTTCTACGTGCTCGGAGGGTTCGTTTCATTCTTTGCCTGGCCTCGCTGATACTTCAACACGACAGACCATCAATGTTGTACGACTGTTTCTCTTTCTCTTTGTATGGTATTTTTCAGATTTCGGTGAACCGTCTGGTCCGCGATAATGGAAGAATGCCACTACTGGAAACAAATTGGGAAATAATTCATATAAATCCCGTTGCCTCGGGGCAATAAAAAAAAATAATTCCTGAATATCTATCAATCATTATACATATGAAGAATGGCCTGAAAACTGACGTTCGAAAGGATAATCTCTAGATGTCTTGTATCGATACCTATTCAAAACTTTTCCACTCGGAATACGCCGTATTCTCCAGATTATTGCTCCTTCCGATTACCACCTATTTCGATCGATGACTCACGGCTTGTCTGAGCAGTGCTTCCATTCTTATGACGATACGAAAAAATGGGTCGATTTGTGGATATCCTCTAAAGATGGGACAAAATTATGGCTAGCGATGCACAATATTTTCAATAATCAATTTGTAAGCATTTTTCACAATAAATATTTGAACCAAAAAATCCCCTAAAACTAATCATACACTCTTAATACATGCACGAAGGCGAAATATTGAAAAACCCCGTGCAAAATTATTGTCATGGATACAGTCCGATTCGGTCAAGGATCTTGATTTCTCAATCGGGATCCAGCCAGGGTCCTAATTCGGAACTATCAAGGACTCTACTCAGAATCCAAATAGAAACTTTGCATAGGATCCAGGCTAGAATCCCGAACTTCCAGAATAAGATCTAGTTCGATATCGAATCGGATCGCAGGGATGAATGTAAAAATCGCCAGGAGATACCGATCCGTATCAACTGGAGACGCTGGACGTTTTCTGAAATCATTTATTCAAGGATCTGAAAAAGATTAGGTTAAAAATTGGTAGTACGGTATAACTGTCAAAACTTAGATATATTAATAACACAGTTTCGAACAAAATTCTTGACATTTATTAAAATTTTTGGCAAGAGTACGATATCCGAGGCGCCAAGATTTGACGGCGAATTTAGGATTATCGAGTCAAAATAAACGAAATATGAAGTGGTCAAAGTTAATATTTCACTTATTTTGCGTTAAAATTCGAATTTTTCGTTAGTTATCGAAAATGACGTTTTTTTTCGAATTTGAAAATGTCAAGGAACATCAGGCAAGGTAACTTGGAAATATATAGTTTCAACAGTTTCTCAGAAGGCAAAAATGTATTTTGAATACCACTACCATGTTTTCCTCGCTTATAGGTGCGACGAGACAGAGAGTAAAGTAGCACTTTTAATCGCTAGAAGTCCGAAGAGGGATTAAAAGTATACGGTTCATCCCTCTTTGCACTTGTAAGGCTCCAAGTTTTTGTAAAATATATTGTTTAGTTATTTGGTGTAGTAATTATATGAAACAATTCTTATTTTTATAAATAAACAAAGAATATAAATAAATAAAGCATCATAATCTCGGAATTTATGTTGAAAATCATATGAATACTGCGTTTAGTGTCCTTGGGGGGGGCTCCGTCCCCTACACCCCCGCAAGAGGGTGCCCTTAACCCCACCGGGGGGTTACATCCCCTGGACCCCTCGCGCTCCAGCGGCAAATACCTTTCGCGTGCGACATACCTTCTACGTACATAGCATCTCGTCAATAGAGAAGCACGGAAAAAATGGTGTACTATATTGAAGTATAACTTCTTGGGTCTCAGCCAAATAAGAGAAAAACTTTTTGCCCTTGAGGCAATACTAAACAAATACTTTTTGAAGCTCGCCCGGGCAATTTTCATTATTTATGATAAAATAAAGATATTGTACCCATGAGCCAACAACTATCGTTGAATTTTGGCGTTTTTCCAAATACCGCTAAAAGCGCTCATAACTTCTTAAGGAAACCGAAATGGCAAATTTTTTATTCTTGCAATTCTCCTTATTTTGTTTCAAATATCAAGAATCAACGGTCCAAAACCAAAACTTGGTGCCTCGGTCATCGTACTATCCCCAATTTTTTCGAAAAAACAATATATAGACCTTCAAAGACTTATATTTCCTGAAGAAAAGTCATACAGGTTATTTTGTCTAAGTAATTATATTTAAATTAAATGGAGATCGTTCGAACTAAGAAAATATGTATGTAATTTGTTAAGAAAAATATATTTAATACGTATTTGAAATACGTATTTCAAATTCTTGCCGCCACGTCACCGCCTCGTGCTACGTAGTGGGCGCCATCTGGATTCTGATGAGGATACCCCTTCTAGGGAATCCGAATCATATGCCGATCGGGATCTGATCGGAACTTAGGTATCCCTAAGAAATTTTTGCACGGAACGCTTTTCTCGAAAGTTAAGGCAATCGTAAAATATGAAGGTGATTCGGATAGGTATTGATACGTGGCATTTAAATTTTCCTTTTGGTCGTCAATTTTTGAGTCACTCTGTATATAATTTCCAATATTTCTTCGTAAATGACAATTCCGTTTTTTCCGATTTCATTCTTTGTATCTCTTTTCACTTGTTTTGTTTCACTATTTCCAGTTTCCGAGAGATAATATACAAAAACACACCTGTTGCCGTTTTTCTCCACTACTACCTAATTTTACAATTTTTTTTCTGCATATTCGTCCATGAATAATCGCGATGATTCGATATTGAATTCTTCATACTCTGTTAGCACAATTCGCCCCATTTCGTCTTCCAGTAAATTTTGGAAATGTGACGTCGTCGAGGTAGATACGAGGAAATTTGTATGATTTAAGAACTCAACGTAAACCGGCAAATCTTCGAGTTCATCTGTTTCGGTGTCGCGAGGCAATTGGATTTATTGTGTGGATCGTTGTGCGGAAGCAAGTACAAGGATGACGGGAAATAAAAAGGGCTGCACGTCGATCACCATTCTCGTGGAAGTGAAACAACAAAAAGAGACAGCGCCAATACGACACCGAGGACTGAAAAAGTCTCTACGTGCCACTTTTTTTTTCCTCGGTTACGTGCAATGACTCTCCGCCTTTATTGCTCCTTGTTTTTCCATTATTTTTCGCCATTGTTCTTGTGCCTCTCCATTTATGAAGGCCCAATGCTTCCCATACAGACTCTTTCATCACTTTTGTTCTTGTCGCATTGTCCGGCTACATTCACGGTGCCCGATACTTAACGCTACAATTCACATTTTGTCACGATTTTCCTGAATGACTCTACGAGTCTGCGAAAAAAAAAGTAGTAATTGGCTCGAATAACCATGAAATTTGATGAAATTGCTCATCAGTACTGTCGAGGGTCAATTTACGTAGCAATCGTCACGATGAATTTTTTTACCGCTGCTCGAGGCGAAATCCTCTCTCGTCACACGAGTTTTACCAACCGCTCGATACCTTCAGATTTTTTTTTACCTTTCGAATCTCAGTGAACTAGTGAAATTGGTATTGAAAAATGTCATCCACAGCCAGTGTTGGGCGTTAATCAATTAAATTTTCAATCAGTTCATTAATTGACTAAAAAAGTAATTGAAATTAACATTAATTGCATTTAACTATTAATTGCATGTTACAATTTATTTATTTGTTTTAAACTATGTTAATTGCAACTCGCAGTTAAAACAATTGCAATTCACTTTTTTAATTGTTTTAATAAACAATTAAAAATAATAATTAAGCTATTTAACTTTATAGATATCAGATACGACGTGTTTGTTTGGGTTTTGTAGGCTTACGCAGCGCCTTATATAATAATCAGATTTAATTGTTAGTTTTTAATCAAATACACCAAAAAGATTAAAAATGAATTAGCCTCTAATTGTGGAAAGTCACGATTGACAATAGATTAATTGTTAACTGCGACTACAGCAATTAAGATTTAATTAATTGGTAATCGTGAGTTTTCACAATTACAATTAATTAATTGTTAATTGTTATAGTAGTGATTAACAATTAATTATCACGTAATGTATAGCCAGAACATTGACATTTCTTGACAAGTGGAGCCCGACTTTAAGGTAGTAGTCTCGTTACAGTCACGTTGAAAAGTTTATTCCCCGCTCAATCGATGAAAGCTTCGAAATATTGCGAAAAATCCTTATAATGTAGGTTGTACATGTTATCGAGATGTAAAAACTTATGAAGCAATTATGAAAACGCGTAATATAATGTTTACCTAACCCTCACTTTTGTATCAGACTATCCATTCCGGCTACTAATACGTAGGTACTCTGCGTATACGGATATGCGCACACTACTGTAATCTAGTTCTAGTCTGCGCCAGTCGCTTCGTGGCGCTAGCGTCGCTAGACATTGCATAATTTAAATCGCTATGTCTCTGAAACTAGACGGCCAAAATTCGTGATTTTTTTTTACCCACTTCGTCATATGTTCCTCTGTAATTGAGAATTGAAAAAAAATCTGTAGAAAAGTTTCGAAGTTATTGCGTGATTGTGAAATTTTCCATTGCTCCCCATAAGAACACGTGCAAAACTATGAAATCTTTGATTGCCAATATCTCGAAAACGGAACGGTGAATCCTTTTGAAGTTTTGCAGGTAATCATTCAATAGTGTCACTGAATGAGTCCTCAAAATTTCAAAAAAAAAATCTATAGAAAAACGCTTTGGCGAGACCTTAAGACCTTTGTAAAGCTGCTTTGCTATTAATCCCATCGAAGATATTTGCAACTACTTAGGATGAAACTAATACATCTGTTGTAATACTATTCACTATTATAAGCATTTGTTTCATCAATGATAATCTATGATAATAAAAATGCTTATCATACATAATGATATTACAACAATTATAAGTTACGATATTACAACAATTTTAAGTTATGATATTACGACAATTCGAACATAAGGATTAATCAAACTATTTAAAGTGACAAAAAAGCCAGTTCCCGAAAAAGGGAACGGCAGATCGGTGCCTGAGCTAAGACCTATAACCAGATCTATTCTGGACGGCCTAACCGTGGCCTGATATTAGCTAGGGAAGGCATACAAGAGGCAGTACTTTTTCTCGAATGAAATTTCTACATGGGCTGCACGGCTAAGCAGTCACCGCTCCGAGTATCGGTCATGCACAATGCTGCTTAATTCGAAGTAGCGCCGAAGCCGAATCTCGACTGCTTATCCACCAGTGTCGTTTGTACTATTCATTAGATATTTTATTTATTATTTTTATGCTCGTATTTCGAAGAAGATGTGTTATGAAAAATGGACCCCTTAACGAGATGTGTCAGCAGAATCAAAATTCGACTGTAAATATAAATAAAGAACCTCGGTAGCAACGGCAGCAATGGTCAATTGCAAACCCGTACAAGTAATTACCAATTCAGGGCTGATCCCTCTTCTCCCATGGGATCCGGTAGCGAGGTTTCGACTATGCTATCTCCATTTCTATTGCTTCCACTCTCTCTCTCTCTCTCTCTCTCTCTCTTGGTCCCTGTTCTTCATCCTCGTTTTGCGAAGCCCCAGTGGCACGGTACTGTTCCACACGCACTCCATGCACCGAGTATATCTGCCCTGTAAGCCCGGACACGACCCGTAAATTTATAACGTGGCCGCGGAGTTAAAAGAGAATATGTATCCGGAGTTATCAGTGATCCCACTGCCGGGATCTCCCATGTGGCAGGTTCAAAAAAGTTGGACGGATTATTCGTTAAGGTATTTCACATTCTCTTTCAACGTGATATCGCGTGCTGCTCTTTGTCAGAACTTTTTGCAACGCTCTCACGGATTTTAACTTGAAGAGGGAGAGTTTCTTTTTTTTTGCGTTAATCCTTGAGGATGTGCGGGAGGTACAACCCCTGGCAAAAGTAGGAACAATTTGAATTTTTTAAATTTTCGTCCTCGACGTAAAGTAGTATTAGCTGTTAGTGCCATAATTTGTAAATTAAGCACGAAACTTCCAGCTGAGAGTGTTTTTTTTTGTTGAATCTTATATTTTTAAATATTTAACTTTATTAGGAAAGATCTCTTGAGAGATGCGATTCAGGATCACCACAGTTTTCGAGCCACTCAACTATTGACAGCGTTGCTATACTGCAGTGAATAATTTTGAAATATTTGAAAATGTTCTTTTCACACATAAATTAATCAGACAAAAATCTAAAAAATGATCTACAGTTTTTGTCGCTATGCTTTTTCTCATAATTTCCGATAGTCTTTTAAGGTCCTGTAAGTTCCGTCAAGGCCCTCGAAGATCCTTCAAGGTTTTGCAATGTCCTTTAAGGTCCTGTAAGGTTCTTTCAAGTCCTTTCAAATCCTTCAAGGGCCTCTAAACACATGCAACACTACTGGAAATTAAAAATGTAATAATTCTCCAAAGACTTACCCCTAGGACCCTACACTATCTGTACGAAACAAAAAAACTACACAGGGGTTGCGTACACCCCAGTACTTCAAATCTCGTTTTTTTATTTCAAAAAACATAATAACGGATATTGAGCTGATTATACATGAAATTATTTGAAAAATAATACATTTAGCTCAACGTACAGGATTATTAAATTAGGGTTACGTAATAATGTAAAAAAAAATCGCTCCCTGTAGTTTAACATGGGATATTAGAAATGAAAAAAAAAGAAATGCACATTGTAGTTTAACATAAACGCATAAATGTAGTTTAACATAAAATAAATATAAATTCAGTTTGGTGCGCATTGAGTGCACTGCATCGTGCGATGATCTTGGTAACGCGGCTGTCGGCATTTTGAACATAGGTATTTAGTTTTTTTTAAATCTTTGTTACGAGGTCAAAAAGCCCAACGTATTTGTTTATCCGAAGTATAATTAATGGCGTCACGAACTGGCTTGGTAGTAAAATCGATGCCTAACACCAATTCAATCAAAGCACGGACTTGGAAGCACAACGTTAAAACCTGCAGTTGGCGTTGCAAAAATGGCGTGACCAGATAGTTTGCTAAATTTTCATTAAATTCATGACGAGTGATTAATTTTCTATCTTTACTTAATGGAAATACAATGAACGCCTTTATTGAACTTTTATCCGAAATTCCATAGAAGAAGCGTAAAGGCCATCGTCGAGTGCCACGAGTTACAGAACATTCGTGACACATTTGGTCAAACGTATCCGTTGCGCCTTTCGTCTTATTGTAATATAATTAGAACCCCCCGATTCTTCTTCGTGGTCTGATTTACTATCAGTCGAGTCATTGTCCTGAGGTTCCTTTTTTTCAGTTTGCGCCTGCAGCATCCTCCGGATCTTCTCCGCCTTTCATACTCGCGTCCTGGTGTCCGTGGCTTTATTTTAATAAAAATATTTAGAATCGTATAAAAGCGTTTATAATGTCGTTTCTGTTGATAATACACCGATTTTATAGATAAATGACAAAAAACAATAGAAATAATTATATACCGTAGATTGGGGTTATTTTGATTGATGGGGTTACTTTGATAAAAACTTAGTTCTGTTTTTCAATTCAAATTACGAACTGCCTGAGGGCGACCGAAAGTTTTTTTTTTACGGTTGGCAAGGCTGAATGTCTCTTTATATCATCGCTCAGGCTCAGCACGAACGAACGGGTTTAAGTGACCGTGAAAATATAAAAAAACGTAAGTAATGTATTTAAACCAGTTTTTATGCTCGTATAACTAAAAAAATAACAAGTTGCGTGTTGCAATGGCATGTTTTTGGTAAAAATTACCTTGTCAGATGTTTAGTAAACTACACCATTATGCTTTGTTGTGTGGCATATCCTCAAAAACATATTTTATGGGCGGCAGTTTTTTTGTTGGGGTGACTTTGATCGCTTCGACGGGGTAACATTGATCATGGGTCAATTTCACCCCACGTATTATCTTGATTGCTAGTCTCAGAGTATTCTCAGTATTCTCAGTCGTGGCAAAAAAACGTACAAGTATTTTTGCCAAATAATGGAATTAGACCCTTTACTAGTGGAAGGTTTTAAATCAGCCGAAAGCAAAACAAGATTCAAGAGAATTAAAGGAGATATATTTGAAATCGATAACATTGATATAGTATCATTCTTGCCGAAATCTATTGATAAAAATGATTATGTTGAATTCCCATTTGATATTAATGTTGCAGAATTGTACGTTAAGAAATGTTCTCAATGAACAATTTGATCTCTTTTTGTGATTCAGATTACCTAGGTAGACAAAAGTATGTTACCTACCTTACAACTTGTTTTATTCTAGTTTTTTAATGCTTCGAAGTTTATGGATGTGTTACCGCATAAATAATTATAAAATACCAGTTGTTTATCAATAAAGTTGACATTAAAAAGTAAAAGTGTAATATTTATTCGATCAAAGTAACCCCAAAACAATAAAAATCGTTGTAACTTTCGATGCCGTTGACCGTTTTTTTTCTTCATTAGGAAAAATGTTCCTTCTTCTTCTTTTATTTTACTTTATTTTACTTCCGATTCTCATTAAGAAAAAGGCCGGTATTAAAGTAACGCCACTTTTAGTATAACTTTGATCATGACTAATTATTTTTTCTCATTTATTTTTAAATATTTTAAACTGTAATTTGGAAGATAAAAAGACTAATAAAAGTTGATGTTTCCATTTTAAACAATTTTTTTTACGATATTATGTAAAGAGATATATTGATCTTAATTTCAAAATTGATCAGAGTAACTCCAATCCACGGTACTTACACAGAAGAAAATATCGAAAAAAGTGTGTCGGGTTATGCTAACTCCAGGCTCTCGAAGAATGTTCACTGTGTCACTTCCAAGCTGTAACTGACGGTTTTTCCTGTACGAATCTCTTTGAGATAGTCCTTTTTCCTAATGCAATCGATAATTCCACCCCACTAGCCAAACGGCCGAAATGCCAGACCCGTGAAAATGATGTGGGGTTTGGGGTACCCATGTGTAGGATCCTAGGGTTAATGGATCGAACCCAAAATTCCACATGCAAACTTCCAACAAACGAAGTAACAATGCATCAAATTTTTATCGCCACATCTGTCCAAGATTTTCATTGGTTTGGAAAGACAAACTGCTACTATTCCAATGCGCAAAAATAAAGAAGGAAAATCGTTTCCACTTCGAGAAAGCAAAAATCTCTACGTGTAAGAACTTTATCCGGAAACGTGAGCCGCGTGAGAGGATCCGAAGGATTTTTCGGTCAAAGCGCCAAACGGGCATAAAGTTCGTCACCTTGCGGGGAATATCGTCAGGGCTCGTTGGCCTCTCTCGCAATGCGGATCAGACCCAATCCTCCAATCCCACGGATGGGCCACCGTCTGTACACACAGGTGTAAAATAGATATTTGTTTGAGCGCGGCATCGTGTGACAGATTTGGTACGTTATCACTGTACGTGGCCTTATCGTCACTATATGGGATTATCGTATACACACCGCAAATTCATTGTTGCGGCTATCCTCGCGATTTGATCTCTCCACTAGCGGGCCTCGGCACTATCGCTAGATTTGCCTCGACACTCGATGGATTTGGCCTCTCGCGCGTTTCATTTTAATGCCTATGACCTCCCGGAGCTTTCGAATCGGCGACTATACGAGTGACGTCTGCTGGATGAGATTTCGACGAGCGAAGCCGAATGAAAAATTGCGAGTGGTACTTTCGACGATAGAATGAACGATCCAAGCCTTGACAACTGAATTGCGCATATTTTGCACGATTGACGGACAACATAAATACATCTGTTGTGTACAAACGAATGATAACGTGGGAAATAAATCCCGAAGGAAAAATTTTTTTTTTGCAGTCTGATACAAGATTCTGATGGACTATGTCGAGAATGGATATTAGGGCCTTATAGTAGTAAGGAGGTACGATCATTAAGACGAATCCAACTTTCGAGCCTGAAATTTTTATATGATGTTGACGGATATGTTATGCACCCTTTGGAAAAATTTGAGCTATATTGACCTTTCAGTTTTTTTTCGTAATAAAATTGCAAAGTCGAGCACTTTGAGCTAGTGAAGCACGTCGTCTTATGAAGACGGTCGACCGGAAGTGCGGTGATCACGGTTTTGATGCTCACGTATCCAACTAAGGTCGTTGGAAAACTGAAATTTGATAAATTAGACACAATAGATATTGTAAAAAATCGAAAATTCGTACTTCACCGTGTAGTTCAAGCACTACATTATAAAATGGTTTTAACTTCCGGTTGAATATTATCATAATGACGAAATAGTACCCATAGACTTGCCAACGTCGGGCGTAACAGCTGATTCGTTTGGCGAGCATAACCTAGCTCTGTAGCGAGATTCTGTAACTCGCATGCACGATACGAAGAAAGGAAGCCTCTTATTGGCTGTCGCTAGCTAACGATAACGAAAACGGTCGCTACCGAGTTACAGAATCTCTCTCTGAGGCACTACCTAGGATTTTTTAATTATATTGCATAGTTTCTTTTTTATAAACAATTTTCTGATGATTTTCTCATGGCATTTTATACTTTTTATTTTAGAAAAGCGCCATTTTGACAAAAAACAATATATCAAAAAAAATCCTACGTACTTCTATAGCTATTTTTATGTATAATCGAAAAAACTTTAGTGTCTCATCATAATTAAAAAATTATAGGAGCTGTTGGTCCGGCCGTTGACCTGCCAGAAATAAAGGCGTCATCGGAAAAGTGCTGCACAGTCGCCATTTTGACATGTATCGCTGTGAAAAAAATAATTTTGTATAGTCAATTACGTGTATAATAAAACCTCTATTTTGTAATTCCGATTGATTTTATGGTTTCGCTGAAAAAAAATTACAAAATATGCCCTTTTTGGCCTCTAGAGTGGCCTAAGGCCTTAAGGGCCCAGGTTTTGTCCAAGGACCCAAACTTCGAAAAAGGGTCGTGCATATGAGACCAAACATCAAGAACAATTGGATGTTGCATCACGACAATGCGCCTTGTCACACAGCAATTTCAATAAACGAGTTTATGACCAGTAAAAACATTCCTGTGGCTATTCTTTTGAAATATCAAAGCTCAAGAATATAAGCTACACAAGAAACGTCTGATTTCCAACATATAATAAAGCAAAACACTTTTTTATTCAACTCCGGGCGTATTTTTGGTTCAATGTGACTTTTTGTCCTCGCATTGGCTACGAGTGTCTCCAATCTATACATTAGAGGCGTACATGCTCATTTTCGTTTTTCTCCTCACTTTGACAAGCTCGATGTTGATAGATGCGATGGAAAACCTGCGGAAAAGTACTTGCATTGAATGCAGGGGCTGCAATTAGGTAGTGCAGCTGGTCGGTTGGGTCAAAGAGTGAAGACCGTCGAACAGCTCGTTACTGGGCTGACCATACGTACGAATGGGCGAAGCGAGCGACAGTGATATATGTGTGTGTGTATATCACTCTCTCATTCTCTTCATCCATATATACATATATATATGTATGGGGAAAGGTGATATTGAGGACGTTCGATTTTGCAGACCGTCCTCAGTATATTCCAATGTCTCGATAGCCAACATTACGTAGATATCAGCAGTTCGAGCTAACCTTTTGATATATATATATATATATATATACACACATACACGAACATATATACAGGGTGGTCCAAAAGTCGTGGATCAAACGAAGTGGGGAGGTAGTCATGATCATTTCCAACCAAAAAGATCATATACAGGTTGGTCCGTTTCTGAACGATTCTAAAGCTGTTTTTTTTCAATATATTTGAAAAATCAGTTCCTATCAGTACAAATGACAATTATGAAGATTACATTTTCATGCGAAAGCTACATCATCAGGTGACATAACAACAAAAAACCAGCATATGATGAGTAATTTTTTAAAATTAATTTTCCTGCACATTTGCGAACCGATTTTTCGAAATTATTTTAAAAAAATCATAACCTCGGAATCGTTTAGATACGGACCAACCTGTATATGACCCTTTTGGTTGGAAATGATCTTGGCTACCTCCCTACTTCGTTTGACTTGTGGACCATCCTGTATATATATTTATGTGTATATATGTATATGTATATATGGAAAGGATGGCTTGGACTGCTGATATCTACGTAGTATTGGCTATCAGGACATCAGACTATATTGAGGATGGTCTGCGAAATCGAATGTCCTCAGTATCAGCTTTCCCCATATACACATATAAATATATGTATGTATATATATATGTATATGTGTATATATGTAGAGCTTGGCAAGAGCATTGAAAGGGTAACGTAGGACGCAAGCGATGCATATGCGCGTCCGTGTTCACTAAAGCGGCATGCACGTACGTACATATATTTATGTATATATATATATATATATATACACGTACATGCGTGTGCCATATACATGGCGAGACGTATGTTTCGCGTGTTGATAAAATCAACTTCGATGTTTGCTTTCCGAACGTTCGCGAAATGTTTCATCAGCACCTCGGGAGTACTTTCAATCCCTCTCTCACTCTCCCTCTCTCTCTCCTTCTCACTCTCTCTCTCTCTCTCTCTCTCTCTCTCTCTCTCTCTCTCTCTTTCTCGCACCCGCTGTTCTTGTCGTTCTCTCTGTCTCTCTCTACAGCTGTCTTTATCTATTTACCTATATATACTCCTTTCTTTCTCTTCCAAAGGTACGCCTCCAAAACAATATACGAATATACACATATTCAAGCTTGCGACCCGGGTTTCGCCCGCGTGGAATTTGGCTTCAAGCTATTATGGCCTCAGGGCAAGGGTGTTTTTGAACAAATTGCATTAAAATCGACAGAAAACAAAATAATTACGATTATTAATTGTTTCGAAGAATATTTATACCGAGTTTCAAGTTGATACACTCAAGGAATACAATTTTCCATACCAACTTTAACCCTTCGTGGTCACACATCCAAATTCAATCGCGGTGGTCACACTTGGGTCGATTTTACCCAGTCAGTTATCAAAAAAGTGTTGTGACCAAACTATCCGTCCGAAGTCGTTCAAAAAATTACGGAACATGCTTTGAACTTTCTAGATGATGTACGAAAAATTTATTTATAATAAATAAAATGGCGACATGTTGCAAAAAATTCATAAAGAGGTGAAAACGCAAAAAAGACACTTTTTCGCTCAAAAAATCATAGTCCCGTGAATTGTCAACATTTTTACCGAAAATTTGGACGTGATGCTCCTTAGATATGCTACTTTTGGGGAAAATAGTAGCATAGTGCGCGATCCAAAAAAAGGTATTTATTCCGACATGTGAAGAGGGTAAATTTTATGGTATGAGGATACTTCAAACTGCAGGTAAGATGGTGAATACACTTTTTCGAAAAAAACCTTCTAAGTGCACTCCCACACACTCCAAAAAACATATCTTTCGAATTTCATTGAGATAAAAGCTAGCATTTCGATTTTCTCATACAAACTTCAACAACCCGTTGCACCCCTAATTAGGGGTTGTTTTATAAATCATAAAATATGCGTTTTGTTATTTGTGCCGATGAATATTGATACCAAGTTTCAAGTTGACACCACCACAAGATAATTTTATTTGAATTAGATGAAGGAAAAGATATCAAATTTATCATAAAGCGTGTCAGGTCTTTGCCTTGAGCTTTCTCCAAACTTTCGGGTGAGTTGTAGCGGAAAAGTCAGTTTTTGTAGCAGACTGGAATATTGCGAAGGGAGGTAAAAAAAAATAGGATTGATGGGGGATGCTCTTAGGGATGTTGATTCGAGGTGAAATATTTTCTGCATATTTGTATATGGTTGTGTGGGTATGAGTATGTATGTATCGGCGTTCTCGATTCGCTCTCTTGCCGTCAGACAAATTGAATATTCAAGCGCACCCCTCTACTTCTCCTCCCTTGATCCCGGCAACATTGGCTTCGTCAGGGTTCACACGGTATATGGAATCTCTGTGGCATCGCCAATATTCCAACCGTACGATAGTTATTTTTTTCTAGCCTTCCTTTCGCCTCCTCTCGAAACCCAATTCGGCAAACTCTCTTGCGGTCTGGAGTGATTCTCCGGACCTTCTGTTTTCTCCGTTGTCTCTTGTTGCAAGCCTTTCCCACCCCCCTCGTCATGATTTACGCGTACAATCGCGATGAGATGCGACGCCGGGCTGACGGTTGAAACGCTTTGAGTTTCTCATTGTAAAGATTTTTTTCTTTTTCTTTTTTTTTAGCTTGCCGTACGAGTACAGGAAAATCGATTGCACTTTTTTTTCAAACCTTAAGCCACTGTCAAATGTCTGAATATGTGAGAAAAAAAAAAGAATTCGATTAATCGAAATTCCAACGAAAAATATGCAGCGTTTCGTGCTTCGGAAGTTGAGCAATCGGTCGACCCAATCCTTGACTCGTTCTACTCGTGCTAAAAGCATGCATGGGTTCCAAAGATATAAAACACGTATATAATAGATAATAGTGAGGAGTGTAGGGCGTGGCTGTCGTTGAGAAAACTCACGCAACAGTTCATATAATTTACAGTGCAATCATATTGTTAGTGACTTAGGTGAACTATTCATGCATCAATTATCTTTTGCATGCGCCCCAAGTTTTTCTTTTTAAATCTTACAATTATTTTCATAGCTATTAAAAAATCAGAATCACAAATTTTCAGGATAATATGTATTGGTTTAGAAATCTGTATTGGGGTATAAATCTGTATGGGGCTACGACAAATTATTTTATACTTTTTAGTCCGTTTTAAAAACGTGGGTTTTAAAAAAGATTTTTTTTTTATTTCGTTAATCATTTTCTGCTTTTTAGTCTTGTGTTTGTGAAATTTTGCAATCTATTTTAAACATCTTGATGAGATTATGACAGAGACATGTGGCAAATTTCAGGTTTACTTCAGTTTTTCTTTGCCTGATCATATCTGAAATAGAAATAGCTTATCTGAAATAGAAATAGTTGGGTGGTTGTCTCCTTGACCATCGTAGAAATTGTCACTAATGCACTATTCACTATAAATTAATATTTTTTTTATTTTTCTCTTTCACTAAACTATATTTATTTTTTTATTTGTTTTTTTTCACAATTTTTTCCCTCTCTTTCTCTTTTTCTTACATATTTTTATATTTATATTATATTAATAATAATAATAATTTAATTTTTGAGTCAGATTTAAAAAAAAATATTCTGTTGATTTTATTAATTATTAATTAACAAAATTATTAATTTTGAGATTATTTTTATTATAATAATAATGATAACTTAATTTTGAAATTATAATATTTAAGAAATAATAATGATAATGAGGATGATTTATTTTTTAAATCACTTTGATAACTTTATACCGATAATAATTTATATTATAATGTCATAACGGTAATAATCGATGATAATAATAAAGATAATTTAATTTTCTTATTATTCTACTAACAATAAGAATAATAATTATTATTATTACTGCTGCTATGGCTATTATTTATTATTATTTTTATAAATTATTATAATTTTATAACTATTATCATGATTAAGTATTTCCATCTACGTCAAGTGCAAATTTCCATTTTGTGTATTCAGGAATGTGCCATAAAAGTCTTGGTTTCAGATATTACATTGTTCTAAGGAGGATTCTCTCTTTCTATCTCTCCCGCGATCCCCTTTATTGAGGGAAGCCCTGAGGATATTTGCCACCATTTGAGCGTCGTGGCGAAAAACTGCTCGTAGTGTAAAACGTTAGGTGGAGGAAGAGAGTGAGAAGGAAGTATATGGAGGAAGTGAGGTGGAGAGAGCAGAGCGAGTGAGAAAAAATAGACGTCTGTGAAATCCGAAAGTTCGGAATGTGTTGTCGCGAAAGGCGGAAGATGTCGGTCTGAGCGAAGAAACGTTGGTCAATAAATTTACCGCAATGGCGGACGCGAGAGGGTTGCTATTTGGTGGAAGAGAGTGCCATCGGATCGTCCCGAGAAAGCTGGCACGTTCCATCGCATTTATCTAGATGTAACTTCCAGTTCGGTGGAAGATAGAAATATGAGAGGGCAAATGGAGTTTAGGGGCGTCGGCCCCAGAGAGCTCGAAGGGATGTAGAAGTTTCGTGGCTGCGAGTGGCCAAAGTGATTATCAACGAGGTAATATTGACTGCACGTGAAAATCCATTGCGTTGTGGCTGTTGTCATTTGAATAGAAACATTCCGTTGATCCTGTCAGTGGTTTCGTTGACCCCTTGCGTGGTTTCCATTGAGGATCGGTTGAACACTTCGTTGACCCATCGCGTGGTTTCCATTGAGGATCGGTGAAAATGTGTACATTTATTAGAAATCCCACTAATATTGTTAAATTGTAGCGTCCGTCTGCTTATTCATATCTGTTCAGGCTGCCATCAAGAAAAGTACGGCTGTCGGCTACACTTTGGGCGGTTCCTCAGGAACCGGAAATATTGATGGGTACGAATGAGCTTGAAATTTCAAAAATACCATTTTTATCTTGAGCAGTTTTGTAGCCTAGGACCTTAACTTCAATTTGTAAGGAAGATTTTTTTTTAATTCAAAAAATTGTCGGAGTTATGACGATTTGTGAATTTTGGCGAATTAACCTTTTGCGTTTTTTTCGAAACAATGTTTTATGATACGGTTCAATTGATATTGCAAAATCTATTCGTCCGTTTCACTTGAAATTCGTACAGAGCATAGCTTATAACATTTTTTATCGTATGACCCGATGATTTTTAGATATCCATTCCCGTGCAGAAATCTCAGTCATGGATAAAGTCCGATTCGGACTAGGATCCGAATCGGATTTTATTTTCTTAGTTCGGACGAGATCGTTCGAACTAAGAAAATATGTATTTAATTTACTAAGAAAAATGTATTTAATGCGTATTTGATATACCATATCGTATACCGTATTATATCCCGATAGGAATCTGATCGGAACTTAGGTAGCCCTAAGAAATTTCTGCACGGGTTTTTTTTTTTAATAACGAAGGCGGATAGCTGTTTTTTGTGGTTGAAAATGGGACTTCTTTTCTACAGCTTGCCATTTTCGTAATTTTCAAAATTCCAAAAAAGTATCTGGTCATACGAAAGTTTTATTATTTTACTAAACGTTAATTAATTTATTTTTTATTTGCAATATCTCTAGTTGCCAGATCCACCTACACCGGTTGGCCATGCAGCAATGACGGCACTTTTTTAACCCTTCGTGGTCACCCTGGCTAGAATCGACCCGTCGATCCATTTTTGGCGTAAATATATAATAGTTTCCGGCTTTGAATGGGACTGTATTCACCATCTTACCTTGAGTTTGAAGTATCCTCATACCATAAAATTTACCCTCTTCACGTGTTGGAATAAATACTTTTTTTTTGGAATGCGCACTATGCTACTATTTTTTCCCAAAAGTAGCATATCTAAGGACTATCACGTCCAAATTTTAGGTAAAAATGTTGATAATTCACGGAACTATGATTTTTTGAGCGAAAAAGTGTCTTTTTTGCGTTTTCACCTCTTTATGAATTTTTTCAAACATGTCACCATTTTATTTCTTATAAATAAATTTTTCGTATATTATCTAGAAAGTTCACAGCATATTCCGTAATTTTTTGAACCATTTCGGACGGATAGTTTGGTCACAATACTTTTTTGAAAACTAACTGGGTAGAATCGACCCAAGTGTGACCACCGCGATGAAATTGGAAGTGTGACCATGAAGGGTTAAACAATAATAATTTTATCATTTATCGATATTTTTCAATTAAAAAAAAACTCAAACGTGCCATATTATATATTAATTGTGCTTAAAATTCCGACCTCGTCATCCCTATAGTATCATCAGAAAATATTAAAGAACGACCTGTTGGACCGAAAGCTTATTGAATTGAACATACACGGAGAGAATTAAAAAGTAATTTTTGTCGTGAATTTCACGGTAAAAATTACCGTAATATATTTCAATGTGGTGACAAGTGAGAAAAGCATAATAATTCATATGCGACAAGTTTTTTTTAACTCACGTTACAGAAAATTTCAAATACGTAGCTAAAATTTTACTATACAAGAAGGGTAGCGTGCACGATAATTTTTACCGAGAGCACAATACATTTTCCTATAACACTCATTAAATTTTATAATAAATCTTAAAATAACTGTTATAAAGACGATACTTTTTTATAGACATTTTTGAAAGGCATAAAATAATAAAATGCACAGTAAAATTTCGCTGATATTATATATTTTTTAAATTTAAGTTTTGCGTGTTTTGTTACACATGAAAATTTACTAGAAAATCTGGTAAAATTTTCTATCTGAAGAAGAAATTTTATTTTATTTTCGTGAAAATCTGTGTTTTACTCAGTAATAATAAGCGAAGTTTCAGGGTTGTCATCTGGTTACCGTTACTGCACGGTAATTTTGAACATTTAATTCTCTCCGTGTATAAATACATGTATTAAAAATACAAAAATATCAATCGTACAACTAAATAAAAACGAGTTTTATTGTGCCCTGAAATCTAGAAAAATTTTACTCTGTCATTAATGGCAAAAAAAAAAGCAAACTTGACTGGAAACGTCATCGAAAGATTTCGCGCTGCATGTGCAATACCAGTTTCGTGCAGGGTCAGGTCCATCGGGTCTGCGAACACCTGACAGGATACTGCGCACCGTATAGCCGTTCCCGGTTTAAAACGCGTCAATATACTCGTCCCGGACGCTTTCCAATTTTCCTTATTACCCGGTCGGCACCTCAAGCGCGAACGCGGCAGAGCCGTCCGAGCAAATTGCTGCAGTAAAAGGAGGCGAGTGGAGAAGTATAGAAAATGCTTCGATAATTATTTATCGACTGAGCGAAATGGCCGTTAAAAATTGCCACGTAAAGCCGTGTGAAAAATTGCCACACTGTAACAACGCACCACAAAACGTCTGCATCCATTAAGGAGGCTCTGTCACGAAACGCCGGTTTGCGTGGGCGCATAAGCAGGGCCCTTTTTTTAGTAACACGCATACTTATGATGATGAAGTTGATTATAAATGTATTATTGGTAATTTGATATAAAATTTATCATCGGATCCGATCCGATGTCTCTAGAAAATGAGGCAAAAAGTTTTTTCCCTGAAAGATTATTTTCTTCATCAAAATTTCGACGTCCCTCCCTAGCGCGTCGGACTGCTCCGAAACTACATTTCAAAATATTAAACGCGTTTTTCTCGAAACACGATTTTTTCAAAACGTCACGCAGCATAACTCAATCAATATTCATTTTTTTTCCGTTTGAATTTTTAACCATATCTTTGTAATGACATTTCGAAGAAAAATACGTGGGGGATTTTCGATAAGTTAATTTAAACATTTTTTATTAACAAAAGATAGCCCTTTGTCGTTGTCGAAAATTAAAAGTTTTCATTCAAATACTCGTCAATCTCACAAAAATCAATATTTTTAAAATCCCCTACGTATTTCTCTAGCTATGAACATTAAGATTAAGTGGTTCTTCTTTCCAGAATCAAATTTACACCAGTTATGCTGCATGCCGTAGAGCGCCGCAAATTCAACTCGTCTCGGAAGAATGGCTCTGGTGTCGCCATTTTTTGATATTTTTCTTAATAATTTTTTTTTTGCATACTGAAATATATGCTTAATAACCTCCTCGAATATTATTATTGTATAACCTTTCCTTCCGTCCGAAAAAAATTGTCAAAAAAACGCTTTTTAGTCCATTGCAGAGGTGTTAGGCCTTAAGGCCTTGAACCTCACTAGGATTTTCCAAAAATCGATTTTTTTTGTTAAAACTGTACATTAGTACCTATAAAATTATATTCCAAAAGATTATGGGTGTGAAAAATCTCTAAGTACTCGATTTTCGAATTCTAGCGCAACCCCTCTTGATTCACGTCGTAACTTTCTACTAACTTTGAACGCGTTTATCTCAAAACTACATTTTTCAAGTCGGCCGGACTCATAACTCAAACAAATTTCAACTGATTCACTTGAAATTTTAACTGTATATTTAGAATTACATTTTCTGAGGCACTACGTAGTATTTTTTTATTATATTGCATAGTTCATTTTTTATAAACAATTTTCTGGAGATTGTCTCATGGCATTTTATACTTTTTGTTTTAGAAATGCGCCATTTTGACAAAATACAATATATCAAAAAAATCCTACGTACTTCTATAGCTATTCTTATATATAATCGAAAAAACTTTAGTGTCTCGTCATAACTCAAAAATTATAGGAGCTGTTGGTCCGGCCGTTGACATTCCAGAAATAAAGGCGTCATCAGAAAAATGCTGCACAGTCGCCATTTCGACATGTATTGCTGTGAAAAAATAATTTTGTATAGTCAATTGCGTGTATAATTAAACCCCTATTTTGTAACTCCGATTTATTTTATGGTTTCGCTGAAAAAAAAACACAAAATATGCCCTTTTTGCCTCTAGAGTGGCCTAAGGCCCTAAACCACCGAAAAATCTGGACCCTTGACAAAACACTCCCTCCGCAGGCCTGCTGAAGTTTAGCAAAAGTTTCCGTTGCACTGTGCCCAAGTCTGAACCAAAACGGGAAAGCACACCGTTGCTCGAAATTGATGAAACTCATTTTCATAATGCCTTAGAAAAAACTGCTTCACGAAAAAAAAATCGCTATGGACAACCAAATGACGCATCCCAAGTGTTGCCTGATCGAACGCTACGTTGCCAGTCTCATTACTTAATTTACACACCTCATAATCAACACTTTGGCAGAACGTGATTAGATCCAACAGGGTCAAATGACGCCTGTTGAGTACCTCAATCTTCGTGGCTACTGATGATAATTTTCCCAGCGATTTTGGAAATTCGCCGTTCTAATTTAACAGTATCAAGTCTCCGGAAAAGAAAAAAATAATCCATGGGTAAAATCGATGTGCTGAGGTGTGAGTTCGACTCATCACGTAGAAAAATACACATACATTTTTGGCCTCTAGAGTGGCCTAAGGCATTAAATAAAAAAAAAACTCATCTTCGCTACAGCGTTGCAACTCGTGTCAATTTCTCCCAAACACCCGCACACTTTATACATATTTTTCCTTCAATTACCCGCTCCCCTTGTGTCTTCGAACCTCCCTCCCTTCACGGGGACACGCTTCACGCGGAACAGCAGCGAATTAAATAATTAGCCGTAACTAAAGATTTTCAGATCGGAGAACGAGCGACCGGCGATGGATGACTCGACAAAGGGAACGGAAGGACAGTCGAAAGGTACACAGCAAGGTCGAGAGCTTCAAACATCCCCCAATTTACCTTTAAGCCCCGAGACAATTAATTTTCACTCCCGAAATCGTTCCTTTTTTATTCTTATTTTTTTCTTATCTAATATTACCTCAGCTCTTGGACTTTCGTGGTGATTATGGAAATCCAGACATACTGCGCGATCGTATCCCAGCGCCCTGCACCCTTCGCGAGAGAGATTTCTCCTTCCCTTCTCGTTTAACCTCGTTATACTAAACGCGCGCTTCGTTCAAGATGGCGGTTGAAGGGTAGTTACGGAAAATTACGGCGTTGTTGAGACAGGACTGATATACATGTCGCGACGCTGCGGGAAAGAGGGTGCGAAGGCACGAGAGGGATGAGAGAAACGTCAAAGTCTCTGCGGCTGGTCGCTCTCTTATATATATATATATATATATATATATATATATATATATATGGGGCATTCCACGCCAAATCGATCACTTTCCGGCCCGACTCCTTTCGATTTGGCTAAAAATTTAATATGTTATTGTTTTTATCTTAAAACGCTTCTGTGATTTTTTTCAATATTTTTTACATAATCGCAAATACGTAGTGAATTTTTGAAAAAAAAACTCCCGTTTTTTTTTAAATGCTCATAACTTTCGGAAAAATTTAAAGAAAAATCTTACCACAATGGGTCTGGCGGGAAAAAAATGCTTAATTTATCATATTTTTTTACAAAAAAAAAACAATAAAAAATCAAAAGTGGCGTTCTTTGAAAAAATCGCATTTAAAAAAAATAACAACAAAATTATGTCGAAGATGACTTTGAATATTTTGCAAATATTTTCCTTTTTCGTAAAGAACATTTCAAAATGAAGAATAAAAGAAAAGATCTTAATCGGTCCATTTTTCAGAAAGTTATGAGCATTTGAAAAAAGGGGTGATTTTTTTTAAATTCACTACGTATTTGCGATTATGTAAAAAAAATTGAAAAAAATCATACAAGCGTTTTAAGATAAAAACAATAATATATTAAAGTTTCAGCCAAATCGAAAGGGGTCGGGCCGGAAAGTGGTCGATTTGGCGTGGAATGCCCCATATATATGAAGATATAAGTGCATAAAGCCAGATAGAACCGAAAACAGGCAGTTAGCGCAGCGATCTATCCAGCGTTTTTATGACGACGCCACCAATCAATCGATAACATTGTATTTGCATTTTCTACGTCTCTTTTCTACTCTCTCTGTCTCTATGTCTCTGTCTCTCCCTCCCTCCCACTCGCCCTCTCGCTCTCACGCTCTGCCTCTGTCTCTCCCTCCCTCCCTCCCGCTCACCCTCACTCGCTCTCGCTCCCTCTCTCTTTCTCTTTCTTTCTCTCTCTCTCTTTTTGATTATGGCGTTGGTCCACCTTGGCGCTCGGAAATGTAAGATAAAAATTTAAAAAAATTTGACGCGACTATTAAATATATATAATAATTTTTAGTTTTCACAAATATATTATAGTTTTGTAAACAAACTTACAGAAGAAACGAGTGACGAAATTCAAAGTTGGCGGGATATAGTCGTCTAGTGAAAACCCTTGCCGATCGTGGAATTGCTTTCTCTGTCAGATGTCGTCTGAGAAAGAAATTTTTTTTTCTTGTAAAGGGAGGTAATAGCTAAAGTTTAGAATACGGAACAAATTTGAAAAAAAATTCTGCCGAAATGACAGCTGCTGAAAAAATCTGTCATAGACGAAAATTTAGAGTTCTTAAAATTAATGAAAAAATGCACGTGGCATTGAATTAAAAAACAAATCTTATATTCTAGATAATATCATAAAGGATATGTGGTATAAATTTCATCAACATCGGTTAAGTAGATCTCGAGATATTTTGTCCACCAGTTTGAAAAAAAGGGCCACTAGACGACTTATATCTTCGCAATTTTTTAATTCTTTTTATTCGTTTAAAAAAAATTCGTTCATAAAACTGGAAAGTATTGGTGAAAAATAAAAATTATTTTATGTATGTAGTAGTCGCGTTAAAAAAAGTTCTTATTTGTATACCTATTTTATCAAGTGCCAAGTGGGTGTAACGCCTTAAGTTAATCTTAGGTTTATAATTTTCTTTCTGCTCATATCGAACGTTACTTTGTATTTCAATTTGCCGTTTTCTTAGTTTATTTTTTTTTAATTTTATTTTCGTTATTCCATTTTGTTTTGTATTTTACATTGTTTCTTTTTGTTTTCGTATCGAATCCTTGTTGCTTACATTTTTTTTTATTTTTGTTTTACTTTATGATAACCTTATTTTTGTGATATCTATTTATTATATTTGTTTTATAATCAATTTGAATTTCTTTAACTTCCCGTTAATACTTTTCTCATATTCCATCTGTAACTTTTTAATCGTCCGAGAGTTTTACTAGGGCGTAATAAATATTATAAATTAGTCAATCCCTCTTTATCTATATTTATCTGTCAGAGCATCTGTTTATTTTATGGACGTTCCACGATTAGTTCAAGATGAATCCTTCATTTCGGGGACAAAATAATCTGCGAAATGATCCTTGTATGAATATGGTCACGTTTATCTAAAGGGGATTTTGACGACATCGGGGTTAACCTAATATTCAGTATGCGGACCCTAGACTACTGCAAGGATGGTTCCGGAAGTCGAGTGTCTCCAAATATACTTTTCCCATACATAGATTCAGCAAATAGGGGAGAGTGGGGCACAATGTGTCACGGGGCACTGTGAGCCACATGCGGTTTCTCGGAGGTTTGAAGCTCGTAAATTCCGATATTTTACGTGTTGGACCGCGATTTATATTGGTTTCATCAGGCCTGAAAGAAAGTCGATAGCATTTCACAAAGAATTATTAAAAATTAAAAATTGATTTGAGGCTTGGAAAAAAATATTTTGCTCACCGGGAAAACGTAAAATATAACGACACTTTCTGTAGCGGCTCGGGTTTTCGGTCCTAATCGATAGTTTTATTATTTATAATGCACTCAGTGACTTGTGTTTTTCCATTCAATGTTTAATTAATAGTTATTTTCATCAATAATCAAATATTTTACTAGTGGGGTACAATGTGTCCACTAGTTGTGGGGTACAATGAGTCGACTCCCAATGAGAAAACGAAGAAGTGACGACGCTCCGAAGAAGCACAATGTGTCACGGGCAGCTGTCAACCACATGCGATTTCTTGGAGTTTTTTTAGCTCGTAAAAACCGACATTTTTGTGTTAGACCGTGATTTATATTAAATTTCGGCTGACCTAAAAGAAAGTCAATAGCAGCTCACAAAGAATTATTAAAAATACAAAATTAATTTTAGGCTGGAAAAAAAATCGCATGCCGGGGAAACGTCAAATATTGTGGGGCAATTGTGTGGAGCACAATGTGTCATCCAGTTGTTGAGCACAGTGAATCCATTCCCGATGTTATTGGCAAATAATACCCGTTGTGAAATTATCGGTATGTATAAAAATCTGTTATCTATGTTAGGAAAATATAAGAGTTTCAACCGGCTTGTTTTACCCTACGTTTCGCAGCACTTGACACACTGTACCCACATATCTGGCACATTGTATCCCTCCCGTGGGGCACAATGAGCCAATCCGCAAATATTTTACGATTCCATTATTTTAGGATTTTTAATCTTTTTGCAAAAAATATGGTAGCTTTTTATTGTACGCCCAAAAGTCTATAAAATCGGTTACGACCTTCTTCTTTCTAATCAGACTACTTTGGTAAAAGTAAAAATTCGTTTAAAAAAAAAGTGACACACTGTGCTCCACCTTCCCCTAAGTGCACAAAGAGCTGATTGATGTAAAAGGTTGGCCAGCATATATTGGAACAAAGGGTTTCTAATCTAACATTAGATCTGTATTTGAAAAAAAAATGATTGCTTACAGTAGTTGAAGAAAATAACAGAAGTGCTCGTAGCGCTGTTAATTCCATTCGAATCTGTAATTCGTCCAAGGCCAACAAATATACCCCTATAAAACCGCGAGCTGAACAATGAACGAAGGTTCGAGGATCATTCGTCGCGTCATCGGAAAGGGCTCAGAACTGCGCCAACGCTTTAGGACCAAAGAGAACTTTGGATCGCTGAGCAGGTATCGAAGGATTCAAATACGATGGAGATTATGCTATCTGTAAGTACACACACCAACGTCCATGGAGCATATCACACGTATGTTCGATAATGCTCTGAAGAAGGCTGTAATGTCTCCAACGGAATATCGATATACGCGGATACACTATGAGAGCACCCTAAGGTAATACATGTACGAGCATTCGCCAAGTTACAACAAACGAGGTCACGCGACTTTTTGTGTCTATACGCTTTTCCTCTCCACTTTGTAACCTTCTTCCTGGCCTTACCCACTCATCTCTTTCTTTTCTTCCGACTCGGAGAATCCGTTTTTCGCTCTCTTTGTCAAATTTCTTTTTCTCGATCTCTACCTCCATAATTTTTTATTTCTCTTCTTTGCGGCGTTGGTTTTACTCATTTTAATATATGTACGGGGAAAAAATGTTTGAATTTTTTATATCTATGTAATGTTAGCTACCAGCATATCAGGCTGTTCTAATGCCAGTCCTTGAACTTTTTTTGCAATTCAATACTTGATTTTTAGTAGGGGGATAATTTTAAAAGTCAAAATGACTTCAAAAGCCCCCTATATATACAATACCGGCGAAAAGTTTCCGGACAAAAATTCAAAAAAGTTCCGGAACGATTTTTTATGCCATTTCGCCGACAGTTGACATAAATGAATTAAATAAACGGCATTTTAGAGGGGAGGAATTCACCTTCATTCCATTTTTTTGAAAATTTTTTACAATTTTTTTTTACGGCTGGTACCCTTTTTCGAAAACGACCGTTTTTCGCCGTTTTTTTGTTCCTTTTCTGGTGGACCCCGTTTACAGACAAAATGTTTTATCAAGCTCAAGCTTCAATTTTGTTTTTTTTTTTTAAAGCTTTGTACGATTTTTTTTTCTAAAGATATTTTGATTTTTTTGAAAAAAAAAGAGACAATTTGAACAATAACGTGTAACGCGAAAACGAAAAGGATTCAAGGAAAACCTCAAGATAGTAAAAAGTTGAATCGGTTTTCGTTAAATTCGCGAGAATTTTTTCAGATTTTCTGAATTTTTTTTTCGACATTTTTTGCACCTTCTTTCGGTAAAAAATCATATGATTTAATTACCGTAACTCAAGAAAAAAATGTCGAAAAAATCTGAAATAATTCTATTGCGTTGAAAATAGAAAAATAATTTTTTTTCCTTCCGTGAAATTTTACCACAAACCTCTTAGTTCTCGAGTTACGGTAGTTAAATCATCTGATTTTTTACCGAAAATTGGTGAAAAAAAAATCTCAAAAAAATCTCGCGAACTCAACGAAAACCGATTCAACTTTTTACTATCTTGAGGTTTTCCTTGAATCCTTGTCGTTTTCGCGTTACACGTTATTTTTCAAATTGTTTCTTTGAAAAAAAAAAAAAAAAATATCTTTAGAAAAAAAAATCTTACGAAGCTTTAAAAAACAAACAAAATTGAACCTTCATGATTCTGGTCAAAGAAATACATAAAAAATAACTTGTTTGTAAACGGGGTCCACCAGAAAAGGAATTAAAAAAGGCGAAAAATGGTCGTTTTCGAAAAAGGGTACTAGTCGTAAAAAAAAATAGTAAAAAATTTCAAAAAAACGGAATGAAGGTGAATTCCTCCGCTTCAAAATGCCGTTTAATAAATTCATTTATGTCAACTGTCGGCGAAATGTCATAAAAAATCGTTTCGAAACTTTCTTGAATTTTTGTCCGGAAACTTTTCGCCGGTAGTGTGTATATACATGGGGTGGCCCGGAAAGGGACGTTTGAAAAGAAAATTCAGATGTCTCGTATCATTACTGCCGTCATATGAAAGAAGGCATCTACAGATAATGTTGTTTTGAGGTAAATAGCAAAACGTAACTTTTTGATATTTCATACCTCTGGGATCCAAATATCTATAACTTTTTGTACTGATAGGATGGGCTAAATCTTGTTTTACTGTAAAAAAATAATGATATTAATTTTATGGAAATTGACGAAATTATGATGAAAAAACGTAGCTGCCAGTATTAGAATTTGCATTTTAATAAACTAACACGATGTCAATACCATCTGAAAGGCGGCATCTACGTACAAATCCCGAATTTCATTAGTTTATACCACACGGAGAGAATTAAATGTTAAAAATTACCGTGCAGTAACGGTAACCAGATGACAACCCTGAAACTTCGCTTATTATTTCTGAGCAAAACACAGATTTTCACGAAAATAAAATAAAATTTCTTCTTCAGATAGAACATTTTACCAGATTTTCTAGTAAATTTTTATGTGTAACAAAATACGCAAAACTTAAATTTAAAAAACATATAATATCAGCGAAATTTTACCGTGCATTTTATTATATTATGCCTTTCAAAAATGTCTATAAAAAAGTATCGTCTTTATAACAGTTATTTTAAGATTTATTATAAAATTTAATGAGTGTTATAGGAAAATGTATTGTGCTCTCGGTAAAAATTATCGTGCGCGCTACCCTTCTTGTATAGTAAAATTTTAGCTACGTATTTGAAATTTTCTGTAACGTGAGTTAAAAAAAACTTGTCGCATATGAATTATTATGCTTTTCTCACTTGTCACCACATTGAAATATATCACGGTAATTTTTACCGTGAAATTCACGACAAAAATTATTTTTTAATTCTCTCCGTGCATAAGTAATTACAACATTAATTTCAATAAAACAAAATTAAGCATTGAAACATAGGTTTATCGAGATCACAAATCAAGCATAATTTTTCCTTAATCAATATGGCGGCTTCGTTGGTGTGGTTTTTTTGTAGAGTTAAGCGAAATTTCTGGCAACTTATTCCAGAACCTCTTTCAGTTTTCAGGAAGAATTTTTCATAGACACTGGAGGATGTTTCCTTTTCTTCATTTCGAAAAGCCGACTGGACCATTTTGCTCATCTGGTAATGGTGTGCTGTCCTTCCCTCATATTGGCGGTTTTCAGGAAGTTTAAATCGTTGTACTCTTCATCGTCGCCATACGTCAATTTATATTTAAGTATGAATTCGCTCCGAATAGCTTTTAATCATACAATTATTGCGAGATGCGGACGTTTCGGGTCCTTGAGCTTTAAGGAAGACGAATTAAAAAAGAGATGAGAAAAAAACTGACATGATGAATGCCGGATCTACAATTATGGCGGAGGCGTTAAAGAGCAAAGTTCAGGAACTCCAGTCCCCAATTGGAAAGCCTAGGAAAAAAAAGAAAAATCTGAAGCACAAAAACTCGGCGAGGATTTTTCTCAAGCGGAATTTCACGAAGTCTCTTCGTGTAAAGGAGCGAAGAATGTTGATCAGTCCATAAGAGTGAGCGTGGATTTTTTATTCACACTAATCTAATTAATACGAATACAGGCCAATTAATAATGAACCAATTATCATCTCACAAGATAATATTTCAAAAAAAAAAAATCTTTAATCCTACAGGCGATTATATTCAATTTCTCTGAAACGTCGCGACCTTTCGGGTTTTCGTCACGGAACTAACGCGTGACACGATAAAAAGAGTTATTTGACGATAAAATAAGAAAAATAAAAGAAAACCTTCTATTTTACGCGTTCGTAACTGCTGCTTTCCGAGAACGGATTTTTTTTTTCGCCTCGGTAGAATTTTCCTAGCAAAGATGTTCTGCGCTATCGTAAAAACCTTAGGAATTGTGAGAGCGACGTTTTTACAAAGTTTCCGACGTATTACGACGATCGAGATCTTTTTTTTTTATGGTCATACGAGAAATACCAAACGTGTGACGAGAGTACGAAGCTTCGACGGAGCCCACATTCGCCTCCATGCAAATGATCGTCGCGCGTGAGAAGATATATACAACCTGTCGTGAAGATATTACCATATGTACTACGGCTTACGTGTGTATTTCCGTGGGTATAAATTAAAAAATTCTCTAGTGATTTATCGGAGCTTCGATTTTTATTGTGATCCCAATAATCGAAGTGTTTAAATAACATAGGTCTATTAATGTATTTTTTTTTACCGACAAGATTTATGAGACAATTGAAGAAATGCTTGTAAGACTAGACCCGTAAAAATTGTTAGTTTTTTTCCACAAGTCGATCTTCCTTCCTGTCAAGTCTCATTTGGATCCTTGTATTTTGTATTTCCAGTGTTCTTTCGTATACCCTTGCGGACTTTTACTCGAAAACACGGTAAAACTGCTGTTCCGCTCGGTAGTCGGGACCCAAGTCAGCGGCTGAGCGGTCACCCATCCAAGCATTCGCCAACGCTGCTTGACACAGGACATTGCCGCAGCCGCACACCGATCGTGTGTTCTTACTGCTGGTTCTTCCACGCTTATATTACTCCATTATAGCGAAAAACGTTCGGGTTTAAAAAATGATAGAATCTGTTAAATCGATACTCAAGGGAGAGATTAGATTAGATTTTTTTAGAGCGAGAGAGGGAGCGAAATAGTGCGAGATTTGCTGATTGATTGTTTATCACATTCTCTGGGAAAAAGGTTCTTCTTTTTTTTGTTATTTATTATGTTTTATGGTATTTCCTATCTCATCGCATTTTGTATTGTTCATTTTTCTTTTATTATCGAATCCTTATTTCCTTAATTTCTCATTATTTTCGTTTTTTTTTTATCGAATCCTTATTTCTTTGACTTCTGTCATTTTTTTTATAAGCATTCTTCTTCCACGCTTATATTACTCCATTATAACGAAAAACGTTCGCGTTGAAAAAATGATAGAATCTGTTAAATCGATACTCAAGGGTGAGAGGGAGAGATTAGATTAGGTTTTTTTAGAGCGGGAGAGGGAGAGAGATAGTGCGAGATTGGCTGATTGATTGTTTATTACATTTCCTGGTAACAACGTTGTTCTTTTTTTTGTTATTTATTATGTTTTATTTTCTATCTCATCGCATTTTGTATTATTTATTTTTGTTTTATTATCGAATCCTTATTTCTTTGATTTCCGTTAATTTTTTTTACAAGCATGGTTCTTCCACGCTTATATTACTCCATTATAACGAAAAACGTTCGTGTTGTAAAAATGATAGAATGTGTTAAATCGATACTCAAGGGAGAGAGGGAGAGATTAGATTTTTTTAGAGCGATTAGGTCTTTTTTAGGACCTAGAGATTAGGTTTTTTTAGAGCGAGAGAGGGAGAGAGATAGTGCGAGATTGGCCGATTGATTGTTTATTACATTTCCTGGTAACAACGTAGTTCTTTTTTTTAATTATTTTTCGTTTTTAGATTTTCGTTTTTTTTTGTTTTATATCAAATTATCAGTTTCTTCAATTTCTGTATTCCTTCAATTTCAATACTTTATTTATATTTCAGCTATAACTTTATATTCGACCGCGAGTTTTACTAAGGTATAAATACTGTCAATCAATCAATCGCTCTATATATGGGGCATTCCATGCCAAATCGACCACTTTCCGGCCCGACCCCTTTCGATTTGGCTGAAACTTTAATATGTTATTGTTTTCATCTTAAAACGCTTGTGTGATTTTTTTCAATTTTTTTTTGCATAATCACAAATACGTAGTGAATTTTTGATAACATTGCCCGTTTTTCTTTCAAATGCTCAGAACTTTCTGAAAAATGGACCGATTAAGATATTTTTTCTCTAATTCTTCGTTTTGAAATGTTCTTTATGAAAAAAAAGATTTGAAAAATATTCAAAGTCATTGTCAACATGATTTAAAATTAAACGCGATTTTTTCAAAGAACGCCACTTTTGATTCTTGATTTTTTTTTTGTAAAAAAATATGATAAATTTAGCATTTTTTGCCGGCAGACCCATTTACCCATTAGCATCACCCAAAATATTTTTCTATCTATTTTTTTTTAATTGAAACATTTTTATTCTTAATTATTTCCAAATATAGCTGTTTTCTATGAAGAATTAATTTTAAATGGTTAATTCTATCATACTCAATCCTTTGTATATAATAATAACTCACTTAAAAAGTTTTCCAATTTTGTTAAAGTATTTTTAAAGGATTACTTAATGGGGAATGGAGTAAATACTTATTCAATTAATTGTTTAATGATGAATTTATTTATCTCTGTGACGTTTGAATAATTTACATAATTCGTGATCTCTTGAATTAGAGAAATTTTTTTCAATACGACCACCATTTGGGTTAGGTATCACACAGTGCAACTGCTGATTTCGTGAAATGGTTTTGGTTTTCGAAAATCGATCACGGAAACCGTTCACAGCATTATTGTAGTCTTCCGACGATAAAAACATTTAGTACATATCAAACAAAAACGATTCAACTGGAACGTTTTTTTAACATTGATGTGTGTCGTTTAATATTTTAGTTGCAAAACTAAATGAAATAGTACACCGCATTTTTTTTCGAAAAGCATTGAATTTATTAATGGACATTATTGCACCATAGGAAATAGCTATATGTGGACAAAATTAAGAAACAAAATTTTTCAGTTTAGGAAAAATTGAAAAAAAATCTTACCACGATGGTTTTGGCGGCAAAAAATGCTAAATTTATCATAATTAAAAAAAAATGAAAAATCAAAAGTGGCGCTGTTTGAAAAAATCACGCTTTTTTTAAACTAAAAAAATCATGTCGAAGATAAGTTTGAATATTTTTCAAATATTTTTTTCATAAAGAATATTTCAAAATGAAGAATTTAAATAAAAAACAGATCTAATCGGTCCATTTTTCAGAAGTTATGAGCATTTGAAAAAAAACGGGCGTTTTTTTCAAAAATTCACTACGTATTTGTGATTATGTATAAAAATTGGAAAAAATCACAGTAGCGTTTTAAGATGAAAACAATAACATATTAAAGTTTCAGCCAAATCGAAAGGGGTCGGGCCGGAAAGTGGTTGATTTGGCGTGGAATGCCCCGTATATATATATTAGTACATCTGGCTGTTTTGAGGACGCTTCCCGATTTGTTCAAAACGAATCCTTCATATCGGGGACAAGAGAGTCTTCGAAACGATAGAACGAGAGGGGGGGGAGAGAGAGAGAGAGAGAGAGAGAGAGAGAGAGAGAGAGAGAGAGAGAGAGAGAGAGAGAGAGAGAGAGAGAGAGAGAGAGAGAGAGAGAGAGAGAGAGAGAGAGAGAGAGAGAGAGAGAGAGAGAGAGAGAGAGAGAGAGAGAGAGAGAGAGAGAGAGAGAGAGAGAGAGAGACCTTGACCATTTCCATTGTGACGCATACCACATGTAAAATAATATACGACACCAAGGAGTACTGTACGATCAACGAGGCAATAGTAAGTCTGCCAATAAGTTTTCATCCATGGTGGTCTCCGCGGTCTCGAGAGTACTGGCGGTCTCTCGCCTGTCCGTGAGGCACGCGTCAAATTTTACGATCTTTTCTGCAACGCGAATCCCGCGCGCGCGCACACGTGAAGGAAAAATAAATGAGGGAGACCGATTCGAAGTATGTATTTGGGTTTTCGCGCAAGGTGCGCGAGGATAAATCTGTACACGTGGGCATGAGCGCAAGATTGATAATCGCCATGTGTTCGCCATATTTATAGCTATTAAGTCTACGCAACTCACGTTTTATATCTATATCATGCACTCGTTGGGAGAAACAATGGGCAGGAATTCACGCCACGCTGTCTTGCACTTTCACCAGCCGGCGAGGTAACTTTACACAAGTGTCGCCTTTTCTCCGTTCCGAAATAGCTCTTGCCTATTATTAAACGACTGCCAGGGAGATCCAATGATTTATTTTTTATTTCTTTTTATTTAATAGTTTAAAATAATAACTGTTAATAAAGTAAATTTACATCAAGTGCCAGTTAAGTGAGTCTGTCATCTTTTTTTGGACCATTGTCATTTTTGGGATGGTGTGGATCAATTACTTATTCAATTCTCAATTCCTTAGGGAAATGCAATTAATGTAAGGAAAGAATCGCATTGGAAAATAATTAGAAAAAAAAACAATAGGCGAGTTGGCCGGTTTTAATTAAGGCCTTAAGCAAAAATGAGTCGCACAGAAAGACACAGAGAGAGAGAGAGAGAGAGAGAGAGAGAGAGAGCAATGCGCAACTCTCGGAGTTATTAGCACACAATAAACTATAAAAGTAATTTCTTCTCTTGGGCTCTCGCGGGAGTCTACAATACGTGATTCTCCGTCGCCCACGCACAGTAAAACGATTCGCGTGATTCACGCAACTCCAACCATCGTATAAAAAAAGAAAAATTGGGAGAAAACGGGCGAGAAAGAGAGGGGGGGGGGCTTCATAGTCCTTCATCTGGCATTATCTTCACCCTTCCTCCTACATCCTCGTGTTCTCGTGCGCTTATAGATAAAATTTGTACGCCCTTTCCAAGCTCCAAAAGCAGAACAAAAAAAATTAAAAGATAATATAAGCAGAGACTTTTTTTGCGGGACATCCCTCGAAAAATTAGTACACACGAAATTTCTTTCGTACTCGAGGGCAAGAGAGACTGAAACCTGTGTGCACGCTCGTGTACGTTTTTTTTTTCTTCTACTTTAGCTTTTGTCCAGAGACGCACGTGGGCGTGTATAAATTTTCGGCAAGCCTCACGTGACTGTAGGACCGTCTTTATCAACGTGGAATTAAACGAATGCCCTCGAGCCTGGTCCCGCACGAAATGAAGGGCTACACCTCTCGAATAACTCTGTAGTGTATATTTATACCCGACGAATATGCAAAATCAGATCCGCGAGTTATTAACGTGAAAAATACGCGCACAATAAAAATCGAGTACTTGGTACTCGTATTGTCTCAGAAACGTTTCTTTTTTCTGTTCAAATTCGAGGTGAATCAAATTTGTTTTCGTGAATGAGCGGACACCCACGGAGTATTGGCCCCGCTGCTTGACATAAGGTAACCTGGGTACGTTTGAAACAGGATACGGTTGTAACAGCGAGAACACTCGATCGCAAGTCGTTAGCGATAGATTGAAGTGTACAAGGAGGGAAAGGAGCGACTGACACGTCGGCATTCACTGACAGAGAAGTTCTTTTGATATTAACTAGATGCGTCTACTTGATTTTTTTTATTTATTTGAATTAACTAGATTTTGCATTAAATCAAACTTTTCCTATTGCATTCTATTATTAAAATGATTTATTTTTAAATATATTTACTTATTCAAATCAAGATCTATTTAATATCGTCTAATAATTAAATATTTTATTTATTCCTAATAAATCTGTGATTTGGTTACATCTGATAGTATAAGATAAAAGAGACAGACGGAAAAATGGTACACGATGCAGTCTCTCAAAAATTTCATGGCATTGTTTTCATTTGAAGACTGTTGTAACATTCTGCAGTTGAGGAAAAGGGTTAGTCTTTCTATACATAAATAGTTGTGCCTGTTAATAAAAGGCACGACGATACCTTTTTTTTCAAATATCAGCCTTGTTAGTGGAAAAAGAAAGAAAAATAGTATAACTTTTTTTTTAGGGAGAGGAGTGGATTAGGGAGAGTAAATGGGGAAAGGATAGAAATAGTGAATGAATTTCGGTACCTAGGGTACTGGTTTTCAACTAAGAACGCAGTAAAAGCGCATGAGAGAAAAAATGGCGAAAAGAGCCCAAAAAGCCTCAAATGCAGTATGGGGGTAAAGTATGGTAAAGAGCAGGGAGGTATGTGATGGAAGAACCTGTTAGAATCAATCGTTAAGTCCGGAGTATAACACAGTTTGAGGTAGTACAAAATAGGTATTGCAAAATGGCCTTAGGAATCGACAGAAGAACGCCCAGATTTGTGTGGAGAACGGAGTTAGGAACACCAGCATTCGAATACAAAATCAGGGAAAGAGCGCTAAATTATATAAAAGTTGTGATGAGAATGGAAAGTAATAGATGACCGAATATTTGTTTGAGAGAGGAAATAAGAGGAATATCGAACAGGGAGCCTTCGAAATGGGGAAAAGACTTTATGAAAGTATCAAAGGAATTAGAAATAGAGGAAATAACAGAAATGACAAAAGAGGGAAAAGAAATAACAATAATAGAGAATCTGATGGACAAGGGATTAAAAAACTTAAAACGAAAGACCAAAGAGAGAGAAAAAGAACACATACAAAAATCGACGTATAATAGCTTATACAAAGCGTTAATAGAAAACGACGGAGCACCATGGAATTATTGGGCGGCAAAAGACATTAAAGGAAAGGATAAGGAAACATGGGCGAGGATAAGATGTGGAAATATAGGGAGGGATGAAAAAAAAGGGGAAGCGTCATGGACTTGTAGGATATGTGAACAAGAAAGAGAAACAATGCAGCACCTGATGACATATAAAAAAGGAAGAGGAGTAATATCTGAGATAGCGAGAACATATATAGAGACGTGGGTAGAGGGGGAAAGGGATAAGAAGGGAATAAAAGATAAATTAATAGGGATGCTGAGAGGGGAGATAGATATAAATATATGTAAATTCTTTCGTGAAATAGAAAGAGAATGTAAGAAAAGAGAAGTGGCGGTAATGGAGAGCGAGAAGTCACAATGTGATGAAAATTAGAGATAATTAAAGATTGTAAGAAAAAAAATGGAAGTCTAATTAAGGCCTTAGGCCACTCTAGAGGCCAAAAAAGGGCATATTTCATGATTTTTTTTCAGCGAAACCATAAAATAAATCGGAATTACAAAATAGGGGTTTTATTATACACGTAATTAACTATACAAAATTATTTTTTTATAGCGATACATGTCAAAATGGCGACTATGCAGCATTTTTCCGATAACGCCTTTATTTCTGGAAGGTCAACGGCCGGACCAACAGCTCCTATAATTTTTGAGTTATGATAAGACACTAAAGTTTTTTCGATTATATATAAGAATAGCTATAGAAGTACGTAGGATTTTTTTGATATATTGTTTTTTTGTCAAAATGGCGCATTTCTAAAACAAAAAGTATAAAATGCCATGAGAAATTCGTCAGAAAATTGTTTATAAAAAAGGAACTATGCAAGATAATTTAAAAAAAATCCTACGTAGTGCCTCAGAAAATGTAATTCTAAATATACAGTTAAAATTTCAAGTGAATCGGTTGAAATTTGTTTGAGTTATGAGTCCGGCCGACTTGAAAAATCTAGTTTTGAGATCAACGCGTTTAAAGTTAGTAGAAGTCACGACATGAATCAAGAGGGGTTGCGCTAGAATTCGAAAATCGAGTACTTAGAGATTTTTCATACCCATAATCTTTTGGAATATAATTTTATAGGTGCCAAGGTAGATTTTTAACAAAAAAAAATCGATTTTTGGAAAATCCTAGAGTGGCCTAAGGCCTTAATTGTAAGAGAGTGAGGGATGTATAACAGTGTAACAGCTTTGTAAAAAGCCGAAACGGCGATGCAAATAAAAGTTCTTACTGCTACTAGTATAACTTTTTTTCACCCCACTTTTGTGTCATGAACCTATATTTCTTTCTCGTATTCATGCGATATATCGTGTTTTATGATTCAGTTTGATGTGCACTGCAACCTCTCTAATCGGCACAGTGGCGGGATCGGCTCCGCATCACACTTGCAAACATAGGAGTTGCGCTCTATCCACTCAAGCCCACTCTGCGCAGCTGGCGTATTCGATAGCAGTACCCCTGCAATCCCACTCTTACTGTCTAGCATGCTTCGAGTCTGACGCTAGGGCCTGGCGCTTCTCCCACCATGCGCTACACCGATCGTTATTCGGCACCTAGTAGGGGGCCGATTTCATTTATGGAGGTGCCGTTTGGAGAGGTTGCAGTGTATTTTAACCCGCGCTCCGAAGTATATTGGTGATTTTATGAACGATAACAGCAAAATTGTTTCAACCGTACCCAGTCTACTCTACGCGAAAGCTCATGACGAAGTTTGGGTGCAAAATAAAAATCATCAGTTCCAAAAGTAGTTTGGGATTTGAATAGCTTGAATACGAAGGGAGGAGGAGAGCGAGAGACAGAGAGAGGGAGAGCTCGTTGTCGACTGAATGTTACGATATCCGGGATTATCTTCAACGATTGGGACCCTACGTGGCCCTAATCCGGTATTTCGTGAATGCGAAGAGACCAAGTGTACAACACGACGATACAAAACTTTTGCATCTCT
Organism: Ophion ventricosus; assembly: GCA_963932345.1. Lineage (NCBI taxonomy): Eukaryota > Metazoa > Arthropoda > Insecta > Hymenoptera > Ichneumonidae > Ophion > Ophion ventricosus. Next base: position 9,028,243 of record OZ010721.1, read on the forward strand.
CGCTATTCTCATGCGCGGTAGATAGCGAGATGAGCTTTTCCTCCCGCTCGAAATCCATTTACTCTTCCTCCCTGGGGACCCGCTAATATGCGCCCAGGATCCGTTAAATCCAGCCGCGAATATCATTGTAAACGCGCGCAGCATAGTTTCGCTTCTAGCCCCTCCAGACCCACATGCAACGCTTCTTTGTTCACTTTCCATCGAACAATTTCAGGGATTCGCCATACTTTTTATATCATTTTATAAATGGAAATATTGTTTTTTGTATATCATCCTCTCGTTACGCCCGGGCGCTAGATCCGCAACTCTACGAGGGACAACCATAACCGCTTGCTCACGATATTTCGAAAAAAATTGTAATCCATCAATTCGTTATGAAACGGCTCGATTTTTTAAAGGATAACATTTTTTTTTGTACTGTCATTGTACAAAATAAATTTAATAGTATTCAAGGAATCTTTTATAATTTATTGCATTTATTGTTTAGTGCAGGGTGCTTTTAATAAATTTCTAAATAGCGACAGGAATGGGTTCCTCCTTGGCAAAAAAAATATATATATAACAATCTAACGGCAAAACATTTAGGATGACAATTATAAGATGACCATATGTTTTTGAAGGGTCTGGCGCGGAAATTTTGCGACCGCGAAAATATGGCACTTAATGGTTTTTCAAGTCTACTCCATAAAACAATAATAGCGTACTTTTGCGATGGGTGATATTTACCAGAAAAAGAAGAGTATTCTGCGAAAAAATGAAAATCCATTTTGAGTTCAGCAGAATAAAAATAATTAAATTGAAAATACGAAACACTCCTAACGATAAGCTTTAACATATCTCAAAAAATTGATAACATTTCGTTTCCCGATTCAAAATACGTAAATAATATTATTATTATTTTATGAATATAGTCACAAAATTTTCGAAAACGTTTTACCAAATTACAAAAAAATATATATATATGGGGCATTCCATGTCAAATCGACCACTTTCCGGCCCGACCCCTTTCGATTTGGCTGAAACTTTAATATGTTATTGTTTCCATTTTAAAACGCTTGTGTGATTTTCTCAAATTTTTTTACATAATCACAAATACGTAGTGAATTAAAAAAAAATCGTCTGTTTTTTTCCAAATGCCGATAACTTTCTGAAAAATAGACCGATTAAGATCTTTTTTTTTAATTCTTCGTTTTGAAATGTTCTATATGAAAAAAAAATTTTGAAAAATATTCAGTCACCTTTGACATCATTTTTTATTTTTTTTTTTTGTAAAAAAATGCGATTTTTTTAATGAACCCTACTTTTGATTTTGGATTTTTTTTTGTAAAAAAAAATATGATAAATTTAGCATTTTTTGCCGTCAGACCCATCATGTTAAGATTTTCCTTTCTATTCTTTTCTAAATTGAAACATTTTTATTGTTAATTTTGTTCCAAATATATATATAATAATTTAAATGGTTAATTATATCATACTCGGTACTTTGTATATAATATTAACTCACTTAAAAAGTTTTCCAATTATGTTAAATTATTTTTAGAGGATTATTTAATGGGGAATTAAGTAAATAGTCATTCAATTAACTGTTTAATAGTAATTAATGATGAATTTATTTATTTCTGTGATGTTTGAATAATTTACATAATTTGCGATCTCTTGAACATTTTGAAATAGTACACCGCATTTTTTCGAAAAACGATAGAATTTATTAATGGACATTATTGCATCAGAGAAAACAGCTATATTTGTAAAAAAACTAAGAATAAAATTTTTCAATTTAGAAAAAAAAAATAGAAAAATCTTACCACGATGGGTCTGGCGGCAAAAAGTGTTAAATTTATCATGTTTTTTTTTAATAAAATAAAAATCAAATATCAAAAGTTTTTTTACAAAAAACCTAAAAAATCATGTCGAAGATGACTGAATATTTTTCAAACATTTGTTTCATAAAGTACATTTCAAAACGAAGAATTAAAAAAAAAGATCGTAATCGGTCCATTTTTCAGAAAGTTCCGAGCATTAAAAAAAACGGATGATTTTTTCGAAAATTCACTACGTATTTGTGATAAAGTAAAAAAAAAAATTGAAAAAAATCACACAAGCGTTTTGAGAAGAAAACAATAACATTAAAGTTTCAGCCAAATCGGAAGGGGTCGGGCCGGGAAGTGGTCGATTTGGCGTGGAATGCCCCATATATATAAAACCTGGCATTACTATTAGACAAAATCCCGAATTTATAATAATTTGATGAGTACTCCTCTTTCACACGTAATCGCCTCGACGATCGTTATGTGCCGATTCTCAGAAGTAATTTGTTCGTAAAAGAAAACGGCAATGAAATTTTATACCAGCAGGAATAAAAACATTTCTTCTACCCGGTCAGAATTACATATATACTACCCCATAAAAATCTCGTTTATGATAGAGTATCTAGACGAGGCCTCGATATATATCAGACATTTTTTTTTATGGCTGTCGCATGTACCGACGGGACTAAAAGAATGTTGTAAAGTCACGAATAAATGTCTCCTCGACGCTATGCGACAGTTTCGAGGGTCTTTGGACACGGAATGAGTAGAGTGTATAACCGCTTATACCTATATACACGCTTCGCTATCAAAACGAGAGGGCGGCGGGAGTTCCACGCAGGTATAGGAAAGAATAATCGAGCCGACGCGACGTCCGTGTCAACAGATAAGAAATATTCTGTCGTCGATAGGCCATCAACGGAGACATCTCGTCTTATTTTTCGTTTTATTTTTCTCCCTTCGGAAAATATCTGGGTATCGATACGTAGCAAACGTTGTGAAAACACCAAAGAAAAAAGATCGAAAATCCCAAATGGGGGATCATTGAAATGTAATAATTGCGCTATTAATAAATAATTGCAAGTAGCGAAGATTTCGTGAAATTAAGATATATGGCAATTGATACACTTGACTGAAAAAGTTCCTAAAAACGCTAAAAAATAAAAATAATTGGGAATAGCAAACCAAGGGTTGAAGAACACGCGAGCATTGGCGTAGCTTTTTTCTGGGAAGGGGGGCAGGAGTGGCCAGCCTGACCCCAACTGGTTTTGGTCACAGTTATCTTTTTTTTTTACACACATGAAATATTAAACTTGCTTCAATCACACATTCGTATTAATATTAATATCGAACTCTTGCAATATCTTAGAAAATAATCAACTAATTTTTCATTATTCTTTGATCCAGTTACCAGTCTTTAAACATTACTTTCAGTAGGTACTCAATAAAATAAGTCTTAGTTTTCTATTTTTTTTCTGCAGATCGGCCCAACCCTTCTTCAGCTGGATTTTTTTCTCAAAGGTTATTCTCCATGTTCAGCAGTGACATATGAGAGAATCGTTTCTAAAACATTGCGCTTTTAAGGCACATTTTTATTCGCCTCATGGCAGAAAAACTTCTCTCACAGTCTTCGGAGCTCACGGGCCGTACTATTGCTGCTTGGAAGATTTTATATAAGTTAGCACAATACTCCTTATTAATATGACTTACTAAATTTTCAGCATTTATTTCATAATTTTTAAATTGAAGTATGTTTTTCATGATTATCGCTTCAACTTCAAAGGCTGACGTATCAATTATTTAGATTTTTCTATATTTATTAATGAAATCTCTCCGTTCTTCATATCAAATTTAAACAATGCATCAAGTGCATGAGCCAACGGTAAATTCTCAAAAGAGCGTTTTACATTTATAATGAGACTATCTACTACGAAATTGGAATATCTACTTAATGTACGTAATGAAATATTTACTTTTTATATAAATAATAGAATTACGCCGAAGGAAATAGTTCAGGTTTTTATTAAATTATTTCTTCATGCTTGCTTGGGTGAAATTTAAATTAAATAAATCAATTATTTAACTTCAATTATTTTGGATAAATTTTTTTCTGGAGGGGGGCTCGACGGGCCTAGGGAGGAGGGGGGCGGGGGCGTGCCCGTCTCAGTCCGCGCCTGGCCACGCCAATGCACGCCGGAAATAAATTATAGGTTGGCAACGATTTTTTTCAAATTTACAGACACCCATTCGATTCGCGATCTTTCACGTAATTGCTATTTTTTAAAAATGTAACTAGTGTTTTTCCTATAAACGACTATTTTGTGACACAATTACGAATCAGAAATGAAAGAATAATAATTTTGTGACTCATCAAAGTATCGAAAGCTAAATATTCTTATACGAGTTTCCGAATAACGATTACTGTCGCAATTAACTTTGACATTCACATCCGAATATGCTAATACACAATTGTCGAGTTTTCAATGAGTGCTTCCATCTGTACGGAGCTTTGAAATGATACATATACCGTGACAATACATGATTATGAGATTGAATGATAAACTAGAAGCACTTTGTGCCGTCTGCATGACTATACGTAAAACATCTTTGGAGCCCTCTGTAGTGCAGTAGGGAAAGAGCCAATGAAAATGCAAGAGAGTGAGAGAAGGTTGGTGGAAAGGGGATAATTGATCGTATCCAAGCAACTCTGCATTATGTATAGTTTGTATTGATGGAGCCAAAGTTTCCTCGAATCTCCGATGAGAAATCGATCTACACGACGGTAAAAGGTTTCCCCCTTCCATCATTCAGACCGAAAGTTGCATTGGTAATTACCTACGAGTTCTCGCTCGCCGTTGCTCAAGTTGTCTTAACCTTCCGAGAACAAATAACTTTTCGTGGTTCCATATATACTTATACACGATTCGTGTCTGTACTCATTTTCACGAGTGAGGAGTTCAACTTTTCTCGTTTCAGCCAGAAGTTAAAAATAGTTTGCACGGTATGACGAAACGAGTCGAACGCTTGTCAAGTATCTTTGGGATACTTGACACACGCTCCAGCGTGGCTGAATAATGACGAACAGCTCGGGAATGCGAGAAACATACGATTAATGGAAGACAATGGCGATAATGATGGTTCAGAACTTGAGGATTCTCGGGATACAAGTCCGGGCAAAAGAAGCTGAAGTTTGGAATTCCCAACTGTATGCTCGAAATGTGAAATTAGTCGTAAAGTGATGTAATATGTACGCCAAGCCTTAAGATATTACTGAATGGGCTGTCGGTCAAAAAGTTAGTCCAAAATGGGCGGATCGTAGATTTACAAGTCTAGATCATGTCTTATATGTTTAGCCTTACAAATAGCTAATTTTAATAATAAAGTAACATTTAGAAATGTTAATTTTTCACTTTTAATAATAATTGAAGTCAAATTCGACGATATTGGCGTGTGCTTGACTGAGGTTTGGTCAGTGACTGTACACCTGTATCAACTGTCCAACAAAAAAAATGTCTCATTTTTTAAATTTGATTAATACGTTCAGATCATCTTGTTATTATCAATAATTACCCAAAAACTCAATATAGATTGAGTTTTTCAATGATTGCTATTAATTCATCGTTAAAAAAGGCGATACTCCTAATTACTTTAATTCATTCCTCGACGATTACTCAGTCGATCTATTTGACATTTAGCATAATCGAATGCTTGATCCTAAATCTTGATGATATAATATTTTCATGATTTACGGCGATTTAGTTTAGTTAAATTCATATGTTTATAGCTACGAAATTATTTAGTGCAAAATTCTAAAATAATTCATGTATTATTATGCTCTCAAGAACTATCATAACTCAAATTTTTAAGATTTTTAGCGATTTTTTAATATCCATCAAGTAATACCTTAAGGGGGGAGATCCCATTATAACGCAAAGAAAAGTTTATGGCGAAAAAAAAACTCCACGAGGAAGCTGAGGGACTACTTCATGGCCCCAGAATCGCAGATTAATCGGTAGGTCATTTGAACACGAAATCGTTGAGCCTTGAAACATTCAATGGGTTTTCCCGAATAACCACTTTTTCGTGAACCTCGTACAAGATAATGCAAAAACGATCTGATCAATAATTTCAAAAATTTTCTTACTTTTAGATAATATAATTATCATCTATGTGAACCTAATGTTTGTTGTAAATTATTTAAAAAGCGACCTTTGCATCAACAAATACTACAGAAAGAATATCATAAAAAATAGAACATCTTTTTCAAATACGTACCATGTTCCAAATTTTCACTTTTCTTTGGATTGCCTAGGTTTACATAGTGAACGTGGGTCTTAGAAATTTAACACTTATGGCTCTGGTGTTTCAGATCAATACACCAGATGTTAGGTTGTACGCCGTAGAACAACTCAGGCGGCAACGTCTCGGTAGCAAGTGCTGTACAGCCGCCATATTTAAATATAATAAAATAGATAATTGAAAAATATAATAATACGTACCTAAAATTTGTATTACGTCGAATGTATAGTTTCGACGCAAAATATCTTGAAAATTCGCTTTTTTTGTGGCTGCCTAAAGGGATCCCCTTTTAATTGTACTACTTATATGGTGAATGATTGCGCAATGTTCCCGCGTCAGAAATCTTTCTTATATAAATGACCAACACAAAAAATGTTTAACTTGGTACCCAAAAACTGCGTACTTTTTGTCCATTGTACTTTTCATCATATCCGAAGGTAAAACAACCTTCCGTAAAAGCAAAACTCAAATGGTAGCCATGGTGGTTTTTTTGTAAGACTCACACATCCGTGGTCTCTCCACATTCCGCTCATGTTAGCAACTGTTTCGTTCCGCTGTAACAGATGATCGGCCGCCTTGCTATCCATCATTCCTATCTTTTTTTTTCTCCGATACGGATGTTGTCGATCCATAAGTCACTCACAGGCACATCCTGCCGCGAACTTTTGCAGTAGAGAAAACGAAGCTCGATTAATTCCCCAATCGGCGAACGGTCAACGTTTAAAAAGACGTTCATCATTGGCCAAATGGGAAAGGGGGGCCCGAAGTACCGATTTCGGCAAGAAGACCTTGGAAAGAAACGTCCGGAACGGGTACCCTCATATATCTCTCGAAAAGCTACTATCCGGATATCGATCTGGTTACGCCACCGAGTCTACCGTGAAAGCTACCGATCGCGAGCCGGAAGTTTGGAGAGGTATAACGCCCGACTTTGCCGAGTTTGGGTAAGACCTATGTAAAGCTGACCAGAAGGAGGCCCAAAGATGGAATGAGGAAAAAGGAGCGGAAGGAAGAGGATGCTTAGATTCAAGAAAGAAAACGAATGTGTTAAAGGAGAGGAAAAAGGAGTATGGAGAGGAACATCGAAGAACAAAAGTGGTGAGAGTGAAAGCAGTGCAGTGCAGATGCAGTGGACCTGCAGTGAAGGCAGCCTAGACAAATATAGTCAACCATTCCTCGATCTCTCTCTCTCTCTCTCTCTCTCTCTCTCTCTCTCTCTCTCTCTCTCTCTCTTTGGGATGCAGCTTATTGGACGTTCGGTTCACCTATCTATCAGTCCATTACCGTATAGCCAGATGATGAAAGGGGATACTGGACCAAGACCCATTATATCCACGAGAGCCAACCATTTACCATCCCGAACCATCGCCCATCCGTGGCACCGAATTCTCTCCTTCTGTAAGACTACAACGTATTCGTTTCGCGACATTTATCAGACGTTTTTTCCTCTCTTTCTCTCTACCTGTTTTTGTTCAGGAACTGAGAAATCCTCGATAAAGACTAGCATTCAATGAGCAAAAAAATACCACAATTGGCACAAACGTTGGAAAAGATGGCATTTTCTTTATAGTAGTTTGTAAATAACAGTTGAGTGATCCTTCCAACCAAAAATATGTGCTTTATTCTATCTTTTCTTCGGGGACAAATCATTCTACCAAAGCCGCCACTACGTTTACGAAATATCAAAGAGAAAATAAAAGTCGAGAATGAAGATCTGTCAGCACCGAGAGCCTTTCGTTTTGTATGACGTTGATACCTTTTCGTTTCAGTAATAAAAAAAAGGGAAGATTCGAAGGATCGGTGTACGAACGAATGGCGGCGAGAGAAACGTTGGAATGGAGAAAAAACGTATCAAGAGAGAGAGAGAGGGAGAGAAAGAGCAGGAAGCTGGATGGTCAACATTATCAAGATAACTGACCTGCTTCTTTGTCCTTAATGCCTTACGAGCATTCTTCGTGTCCCAACGCCCTAAAGTGTGTAATCCTTTTAGCCGATCGCTCCACGGTTTTCACTCTTCGCCTCTAATATTGCTTTTTGCTCCCCCGCCCCCCCGCCTCTCTCTCTCTCTTTCATTATCTTCCTCCATCTCGTAACAATCCTCGAAATAATTTCTATACGCTCGCCAGCTCAACGGCTTATATTTCTCGCGAGTAAAGGAGGCGAGTCGAGGAATTCCGTTGCTTGACATCCGTATCGAGGAAAAAAATTGTAGCATACACAATTGTCGTTCTCCCGTTGTCATCGGGGGGCCGTTGATCGCTTGTGAGCCCAATTAAAGCCGTTGTTGTTAATCTTGCTGATCCGAATGAATGGAATTTTTCAATGAATCATTCGTACGAAAGAGCGATCGATTTTAATTGATTGCTGGTAAAGTCTTTACAGCCGATTAACATTTTTCAGATCACCTTTTATGGAATTTGGGAATTAATTGGGGGTAATTAATCTCCAATGGAAAATAATTCTGAGATCATCTTGCATGCAAATCCATAATTAATTGGCGGCAATTAATCTCTAACAGGAAATCAACAGTTCCAAGATCACATAGCTTTGAATTTTAACATTTTTATCGAAAAAAATATAAATCGATATTTCTGAAGCTGTCAAAAAGCCGTTTTTCGAGCTGTCAAAAAAATCTGCCACAAAAATTTTCATGTAAAAAAAAACTGTCACAAAAAATTCGACAGGGGCTTCCTGTAAAATCAAAATCGGCCTTGTTTTTTGAGCTGTCAAAAAAAAAATCTTTGAAAGCTTGAAAAAACAGCTAATTTGCAAGAAATCGCCGTGCAAATTGTTCTGCTGCGCCAATAATTCTCAGATTTTATGCTCATTTCCTACCACGACTCAAGCACACACTTATGTCAGTTGCTGCAGATAATTAATATCAATAAAGTTTCCTCGAATAGTTAAAGTCACGAATCTTCGAGTTTCGTATTTTCCATGTAAATATCCCGCAGCAAGGGCACCGCCGGCAAACTCACTGGACAAACAAAATTTTCAAACGCTTTTGCGACCGACTTTTTTTTTCTTCCTCTCAATCTCAATGAAAAACAACCATTTGCCTTTTGAGAGCTTGAAATATCGAGGCTTTGCGTTTACCTGGAGAATTCGTGCATGGCCCCGGAGATTTACTCCACGTGTGTTCTCTTGGCCGTAGGTAAAAGGGATTCCAAACGGAAGAACGTTATTACGCCTGGCCAAGCGTCGGGAAGGCAGGAGATAGATAGAGAGAGAGAGAGAGAGAGAGAGAGAGAGAGAGAGAGAGAGAGAGAGAAGGATAGTCAAACTTAAGGGCTGGAAAAGGTAAAGCCGATAATTCTCGTATCCTCGTGCACTTCTCGTGAGCGGGGGAGAGTGGGGACCATCGGGCACTTTTTTTTACTTAAATGGCAATAAAACAGTCGTTTTTTCACATAAACAAATTTTTATTTCTCATATCAGTAGCACATATATTTGGCTATAATTATTACAAAGAACAGTCCTCCAATTATAATCAGTCTTAAGGTTATAAGAGATCAAATAATCCCTTACAATAGTCCCAAACCTCCCTATGGTCGGGTGGCTCGGGCACCCCTGCGGGAGGTTTGGGCATGGCGTTTAAAACGCTTCAAACCAACATCTTACATAAAAATCAATATTCTGCTCTTAAATCACCTTATCTTAGGTTCGCTATGACCCAGACGAGTTTGTTAAAGGTATATTTTGAATTTGGAGGAAATATCTTTCACATTGCAATCCAGTTTTAAATACCGTTGTAGGTTGGTTCTAGGAATATCATATTTCTTCGCAGTAGTTTTAATTTTTTCTCCCATTTGAAACCGCCTCTATGGCGCGCAAAATAATGTCTTTAAGCATTCCACGTCGCTTATTCTTCTTCTTGAACGTGAATGGCATTTCGCTAAAATTAAATCATTGAAATGAATAGTGAACATTTAACACAAAACCACAAAAATATCCCACTAATACATTATACAGCGGAGGGAGCATTGGGCATGCCCAATCCTCTCTTCAAAGGCAGTGCCCAATAGTCCTCAGCCACTCATTTTCCAATTAAACTTCAATAGGGGAAGGTGGGGCACAGTGTGTCACTTTTTTTCTATCGAATTTTTACTGTGACCAAAATAGTCTGATTAGAAAAAAAGGTCATAACCGATTTTATAGACCTTTGGGCGTACAATAAAGGTACCATATTTTTTGCAAAAGGATTCAAAATCCTCAAAAAATAAGTTCGAAAAATATTTGCGCATCGGGTCAGTGTGCCCCACGGGTGGGGTACAATGTGTCAGATAGGTGGGTACAGTGTGTCAAGTGCTGTGAAACGTAGGGTACAACGAGTCGGTTGAAACTCTTATATTTTCCTAACATAGATAACAGATTTTCATACATACCGATAATTTCACAACGGGTATTATTTGCCAATAAAATTGAGAGTCGACTCATTGTACTCAACAACTCAATGACACATTGTGCTCCCCACAATTGCCCCACAATATTTGACGTTTTCCCGGCAAGCGCAATTTTTTTTTTCGATGCTCAAATTAATTTTGTACTTTTAATAATTCTTCGTAAGCTGCTAAAGACTTTTTTTTTAGGCCAGCCGAAACTTAATATCAATCACGGACCAACACAAAAAATTTCGGATTTTACAAGCTACTAAACTCCGAGAAATCGCATGTGGTTGACAGTTGCCTGTGACATATTGCACTTCTTCGGAGCGTCATCACTTCTTTGTTTCCTCATTGGGAGTCGACTCATTTCGCCCCACTACTCGGTGACACATTGTACCCCACAAGGAAAATATTTGATTATTGATGAAAATAACTATTAATTAAACTACGAATGGAAAAAACACAAGTCACTGAGGGCATCATAAATAATAAAACTATCGATTAGGACCGAAAACCGGAGCCGCTTCAGAAAGTGTCGTTATATTTTCGTTTTCCCGGCGAGCGAAATATTTTTTTCACGCCTCAAATCAATTTTTAATTTTCAATAATCCTTTGTGAGCTGCCATCGACTTCCTTTTATGCTTAACAAAACCTAATATAAATCACGGCCCAACACATAAAATTTCGGAATTTACGAGATCCAAACCTCCGAAAAACCGCAAGTGGTTCACTGTGCCCCGTGACACAATGTGCCCCACTCTCCTCCAAGTTTTTTTTCATGGAATAGTTTTTCATGATTCACATGTTAATATAATCTTTAATAAACATACAATTAGGCGTAAACAAAGAAGCTCTTACCTTGTTGCAAGCTGCTCCGTTATTTATTTCGAAATCACGTTTTTTTTTTACTTTTGCATACACCAAACCGAAAACCCTCTGTTTCTTTGCCAACTGAGTCCAATGGCAGATGAAATTTGGTTGAACGGTGTTGCCAGGCACTAAACTAAACTACATTGTTAGAAATAAAAAAAATCTTCCCTCTCTTCACTCACTTCCCTATTCTTCGAGAAGTGCAATTTATTGAGAGTAAAAAATTTCGACTTTTGCGTTCTCGATGCTACCAAACCATTCTATCGTGTATTTGTACCTGTAATTGTGTAAAAAAGAAATCCTCGTTTTTTTAATGATATTTTAACGCTACCGATTGATCCTGCGAGAATGTGCAAAAAAATTCTTGCACAAAGAAACGAAACGAACTCTCATTGATTTATGAGCGAGCGGATGTCTTCAATTTGCGCGAGATTATTTTCCTTCTCTTCACATTACTTTCAGTGGTTTTTAATCATTTAATGTGTAATTAGACAATATTGAGGTAGAAAAAAAAATTGTATTTGTATTACCCGGTAATGGTGGAAGCGCAAGGCTATTATTAAATAAATTGTACAGCGTAATGGTGGATTAATTATCAGGATTCCGTCTCTGTGTGTTACGCGATAATCACTGCTGCCAAAGTTTGTTCTCACAAGGCCGGGCACGAAAGTGCAAAGGACAAAAGAAAAGGGACGCTCGTCACGTGAGATCGTGCTGTGCCAAAATCGATTAGCCAGGTGAGAAAATTGTTTCGCTGGCTTCAACTACAACGAGGAATTGCGCGCGAATGTACCCGGTTGAACGAACTTTCAAATCGAATTAAACACTACAACGAGTTTCTCTCTCAGCTGTGATACTCTCTCGACGTGCTGGCGGCACGTGACAGCTTGGACAATGGTCACGATCAAGGAACCAACGAGTAAGACATCTCTTGAGAATCGGGCCTGAGACTTCTATCCTTTTGTGATAATTACTTCGTATAAATAAATCATTTGCGTATAACCGAGAGAGAAAGAAACAAGAGGGGATGCAAAAAAATGTTTGGTCTTTTATTATTACGTGAAGAATTTAATTAATAAGCTCGCGCAAGATTTTTATTCAGACGATAAGAAAAAAAAGAACGTCAGAATAAAAAAAATTACTTGTGTTATTCGATAGCCCAAGATTGCTTGATTGGTGGAGAACACATTCAGGTTGGCTCGAATAGTGGCGTCTCAAAGAATAATCTAGATGCCTCGTATCAATACCTATCCGAATCACCCCCATGTATGTTCTACGATCTTTTTGAGTTTTAGTAAAAACGGATTTATGAAAATACTTTTTTGAGTTTTCTTGTGTTCAGAGAGAAAACTCCATGGTATTCAGAAGAAACGCCTATGGTCAAAGAGGGGATAGTAAAAAAAAACTCCTATAGTTTATTGACATCACCATCGTAATATGGTTAACACTATAAGCGAAAAGTATATCTAAACATGCGCTTTGGGTGGCGTGTTTGACTATCTGTTATTCCCGAAATAATTATTAACTTAACGAAATAATTATTAATTATTGTAAAAGGCTTGACAATATAGATGTGGTTAGTTCTATCCTCTCAGACGTTTTTAGAAGCGATTAGGAGTCATTTAGACCAGTATATGTATTTTTTTCATCACCTGAACTTCAGTGACCACTCCTCTCCAATCCATTTTGTAAACTTTTGATCGAAATCTCAAGCATTTGCGTTAGAGTTCAGTCGGCCATTTATTTATTGCTTAACAGTGCACTTCATAACGATAACACAAGTAAAAAAAAAATCGCGACGAAACTACATACAAAAAAGAGAAAAGTGAAAAAAATACTTTTTTTCTCGAAAACTAAAGAAGATCGTATTGAACAGATGAAGGTGATGCGGATATCAATACGAGGTACTAGATTTTCCTTTGGACGTCATTTTTCGAGCAACCCTGTATACATCTATATAAGCAGTATATGATGAGAAAAAATCGTTCTGTAACGAGAATCCGAGAGCTGCGTCATTAGTTGTGTGTAAATGTTTAGATCGTGTCCTCGTCGATTTTTTTTCCTCGGTCAAGGACTGAATCCTTAAGGACCACTTTCTCGAATGTGAGCCTTTTGAGTTTCGTGTACCGATCCAACAAGCCTCCGGTAGTTGGACTACCTGAGAGTTGAAGGGTCACGCCTTGCAATGGCCCAGTTGTGCAGGTACGCAGCGGGAAAAAGAGAGCGAGAGCGAGAGAGAGAGGAGAGAGAGAGAGAGAGAGAGAGAGAGAGAGAGAGAGAGAGAGAGAGAGAGAGAGAGAGAATAAGAGCCCTCCGCAAAAACGTGTACCGGTAGAATTTAGACGAAAGGGCAGCAGAATATGGACGGATGGACCCCCGGACGGTTTTCCGACAGGTAAAATGAAAGAAGACCCAGGATGCTCGAAACTTTAACAATGCCATGTTTCAAAAAAGAACAGAGTCGGAGGATTCTCCTGGCTTGTTCATTCTGCGGTCCAACGCCTTAAAATCCTCTCTCGCCCTCTCTGTCTTTCATTGTATTTATTTCTCATTCTCGCTCTCGGCTTGTAAAAATTGACCGTCAATAAACCGTGTCCGGTCCTTATGGACCGAATCGGGGCTCATTTGGAGTTTATCTCCGGGGTGGCACCCTCTCACATTCACAGCCGGAACACAAGGGCAAAAAGCAGGCGCACTGATTCTCTCTCTCTCTCTTTCTCTCTCTCTCTCTCTCTCTCTCTCTCTCTCTCTCTCTCTCTGGCGAGGGAAATATAGCCAGAGAAAAAACGGGACTGAAACGCCGGTGCAGTAAACTGCGAAGTACTTGTGCCTGACACGAACAAGGATTGTCCGTGAGAAACCAAAGCAACACGATGAAGAAGGACGCGTTATGCAGTCGCAAAAATAGAAATATGCCTACTTTGAGTGTCCTAAAGGTGGCGAGAATTATCGAACGTGTCAAATCTGCCAGAAATTATTGCCAACCCAATTGTTCATTCTTTCGCGAATCAGCAAAACCCCGCTATCCCTTCACCATCATCCGAGGGTAAGCAAAAGGAACGCCCGAAAGGATTTTCAATTCTGGCCTCGGATCTTCAGCTCGCGTAAATTTCGAGATGACGCCTGACCCTAGGACCGAGATCACAAAAAAAAACACGCTTTCCTCCTGGTTGGTTTTTTCACCTTCTTCTTCCTCCTCCTTCTTTTGTCGAAGATGAGAAAAACGGCCTCGAGGATCGAGACCAATAGCCGCGAGTGTAATCTCGGCGGTTTAGTACTATGGCTTTGATATCTCGGCGAAAAGTTTGCAATATAAGCGCGCGAACTATTGTCGCACCAGTGCGCGCTTCTTCGCTAAAACGTTCCAACCGCGCCTTCTCCAACTACCCCCGTTCAACCGCTCTCTCGTACCATAACTTTCTTCCCCAGGAGTATTCCGTGGACTTTTTGGCTTCGTTGGTAAGGGTGTGTGGTACCAACAAAACGGTCTTTAGTCTTTCTCTCTCTCTCTCTCTCTCTCTCTCTCTCTCTCTCTCTCTCTCTCTCTCTCTCTCTCTCTCTCTCTCTCTCTCTCTCTCTCTCTCTCTCTCTCTCTCTCTCTCTCTCTCTCTCTCTCTCTCTCTCTCTCTCTCTCTCCCCCCCCCCTCTCTCTCTCTCTCTCTCTCTCTCTTTCTCTCTATCTCTCTCGGTCTTTCTGAGTCTCTTGCCCGTCACCTGGGGGTTGCGCGCGACGTCTCGAGACATCACGCTTCGCAAACCGTTACGAAGTCTTATCGAGCTCTGAGCAGAGGCGCGTGGTCTGAATCGAACAAGCTATTTTTCCTCTCTCTCCCTCTCGCTTTCGCATATATATAAAGATATATACAGGGTGGCTGGAAAAGTGACATCCAAAAGGAAAATCTAGTTTTCTCGTATCAATCCATCCATCGTAATACAATACAACTTTCATCTGAAACTTTTTTTAGATATGATCAATAGTCTGAGTACTATTGCTCTGTAACAGTTTAAATGCCCCACCCTGTATATATGTATTTCATCCTCCTCCCCTACAGCCACTCTCGCAACACATAATGCAACGGTCATGAAGAAATACGCCCGGCGGAAATTGACGCACGAATCTCGGAAAGCAAAGATGCTGCAAACACATCGACCCCCGGAAGTAAGTGTGGAAAGAAGCCAAGATAAGGTTCCAATCGTTAATAATCTCCGAATGAAACTCCACCCAGGCTGAAATATACTGTAGAATATACGTATCGATCTAGAACATGGGAAGTTAGGGAAATCAATGGCATCGAAGTAAATATAAACTCCAGCAACTGCCAATCGCCTGAGTATAATGTAGGGGAGAGTGGGGTATAATGTGTCACGGGGCACCGTGAGTCACATGCGGTTTCTCGGAGGTTTGTAGCTCGTGAATTCCGAATTGTTATGTGTTGGAGCGCGATTTATATTTGGTTTCGTCAGGCCTTAAAGAAAGTCGATAGCAGCTCACAAAGAATTATTAAAAATAAAAAATTAATTCGAGGCTTGGAAAAAAAATATTTCGCTCGCCGAGAAAACGTAAAATATAACGATACTTTCTGCAGCGGCTAGGATTTTCGGTCCTAATGGATAGTTTTATTATTTATCATGCACTCAGTGACTTTCCCATTCGCAGTTTAATTAATAGTTATTTTCATCAATAATCAAATATTCCCCTAGTGGGGTACAATGTGTCAACGAGTTGTGGGGCACAATGAATCGACTGCCAATGAGAAAACAAAGAAATGACGAACACTTCGAAGAAGCGCAATGTGTCACGGGCAACTATCAACCACATGCGATTTATCGGAGTTTTGTAGCTCGTAAAATCCACAATTTTTTGTGTTGGACCATGATTTCTATTATGTTTCGGCTGACCTAAATGAAAGATAATAGCAGCTCACAAAGAATTATTAAAAATAAAAAATTAATTTGAACCTCGAAAAAAAATTCACTTGCCGGGAAAATGTCCAATATTGTGGGGCTATTGTGTGGGGTACAATGTGTCATCGAGTTGATGAGCACAATAAGTCGATTCCCAATGTTATTGGCAAATAATAAGCGTGGTGAAATTATTGGTATGTATGAAAATCTGTTATCTATGTTAGAAAAAAATAAGAGTTGCAACCGGCTCGTTGGACTCTACGTTTCGCAGCACTTGACATACTGTACCCACCTATCTGACACATTGTACCCCACCTGTGGAGCACAATGAGCCAATCCGCAAATTTTCTTTTGATCCCATTATTTTACAATTTTTAATCCTTTTGCATAAAATATGGTAGCTTTATTGTACGCCCAAAGGTCTATAAAATAGTTATGATCTTTTTTTCTAATCAGACTACTTTGGTAAGAGTAAAAATTGGTTAGAAAAAAAATGACACACTGTGCCCGACCTCCTTCAGCTTGTGTAATAGGTGGAGTGAAACACGTGACGTTAAATTTTAACCCAAACTGTAGCACGCATCACTTGAAGGAGGAAAAAATCAATTTCCTCTATCGGGATAAATCATTCTGACTTACAATCTGAGCTCTCAATGGATCGTCTGCAATACAATAATGAGTATTTATAGCCTGATTATCAATTATCAACCAGGCTCGTAATTATGCAGTCACATCACGTTTCCGCCATCTTGAATTTTCTCCTCATCGATCTGCTCAGCTTGAAATAAAGTTCGTTCGATGTTGACGAACAGGAATAAAAATCAGGCGTCCAATGTGATGTATAGCGAGTAAAAGACAGAGACAGAATCGAAAACTACACGGGACTCGTGATTTCGAGCTGTTTACTAGCCCAAGGCGCCTTCCACCTTCTCCACCTCTGATTTATAGACGGACCAATAATTCAAGTGAAATAACGGAAGGCCTCGGGAGTGAGAAAAACAGGTGTGTGTGTGTGCGTGAGTGTGTGTGAGTGAGTGAGTGAGTGTTTCAGGGGCAGAGAGGCGAAGGGGCGAGGACCACAAGTCAGCCATACGGTTACGTGGTGAGTGGTCATTCGTGATGAAACTTGAGTGTACTTCGTATACTGCGGTCACTCAGATTGGTGACACTAAATGTATAACACATATTAGTGCTGTTGAATCGCCTCCGAATATTTACGTAACCCGGTATACAATCGCGGTTGGAGTCGTCTAGGATCACGGGGAAATCAGCGATGCTATCACGAGAATGGTCTCCCGAGGCTATGGGACTATCCACGCTTATACCTGATATATCTTATCTCCTTTCCTCTCTCTCCCTCTCTCTATCTCTCTCGTATGTTACTGTCTCCAGCTCGTCTAGACTGGCGTTGATGCACCTCACGAGCAATTCCATAAATTTATCCAGCGACCGGTTTAGCTGAAATCGCATACGTCAATAAAGATGGGTTTTTCACTGTTGTGCCTATCACGAATCAAGTTTTTTGACATATGCGTTCGGCTCGCTGACGTGTCCAGGGGTTTTCTATTTTCCGTCATTGGAGATTATCCCGATCATGGCCACAAGCTCACCTTCGTTGATTCTGTCTTTTGCCTAAATGTCGTGGATATGTGATATACCATCGTTGATGCACCTTACGAGCAACTCTATAAATTTATCTAGCGATCAGTTAGACTGAAATCGCGTACGCCAATCAAGATGAGTTTTTGCCTGTTGTGCCCATCACGAATCAAGTTTTTTGACATATGCGTTTGGCTCGCTGGCGTGTCCAGGGGTCTTCCATTTTCCGTCATTGGAGATTATTCCGATCGTGGTCACAAGCTCGCCTTCGTTGATTCTGTCTTTTGCCTAAATGTCGTGGGTAGGTGATGCACCATCGTTGATGCACCTTACGAGCAACTCTATAAATTTATAGACTAAAATTGCGTACGCCAATCAAGATGAGTTTTTGCCTGTTGTGCCCATCACGAATCAAGTTTTTCGACATATCCGTTTGGCTCGCTGAGGTGTCAGGGGTCTTCTATTTTCCGTCATTGAAGATTATCCCGATCATGGCGGCAAGCTCACCTTCGTTCATTCTATCTTTTGCCTAAATATGGTGGGAAGGTGATACACCAATCATTGATGCCCCTTCCGAGCAACTCTATAAATTTATCCATCGAGTAGTTTGGCTGAAATCGCGTACGTCAATGAAGATTATTTTTTATCCGTTTTGCTCATGATGGCTCTAGTTATTTGGTTGTCCATTTTTATTTCTGGCTATCAAGCTATAAAGATCACACTGGATATTAAAGCAGGATTATTCCTACATCATTACGCGTATCAGGTTTATTCCGAAAATCATTTAAATTTGATCACTAAATCTCTATTGTACTAAAGTAACTATTTCATCCTATTAGCTATATTATCCAATTGTTATTAATTTTATCGCCCCACTACAATTATTACATTCTCCAAACAGGATCTAAATCATATATTTTTTATTTCATTGCCGCAGCCGAGCACTCCGAGTCGCAAACGAAACTTCCCAATGCACACGTGACTTTTCATGGCGACTAGTTCAGGCTCTGCTCCTTTGTTTATCGCACTAGGGTGAGAGGAAAAGCAAAGAAAACACTTAATCGCCAAC
This sequence comes from Ophion ventricosus, assembly GCA_963932345.1. Taxonomy (NCBI): domain Eukaryota; kingdom Metazoa; phylum Arthropoda; class Insecta; order Hymenoptera; family Ichneumonidae; genus Ophion; species Ophion ventricosus. The sequence goes on from OZ010721.1 coordinate 9,047,178, forward strand.
GATTTATTTCGAGTTTTGCCGTGTTCAACAGGGTGGCTTCGCGAGTGTGCGCTTGGGAGAGAAAAAATTGACGAAGGTTCGAGGAGCGTGTGTATTAGTCGAACACCTGCATGGCATTTGAAGTCGGGACAAATTTATCTCACCCATTCGGGTTCTGCAATTAAATCAACCCCTTTCAACCCCTAGCCTCCACCCTTCTCCACCTTCTCCTCGAATTTAATGAAACGCTGACGTGTCTATAGTGAATTTCGAGAGAGAGGAGCCCGCGTGGCTCGAACTTAAAAAAAAAGGTGGCCTTTTCTGGGTGTGAAATTTGGAGCACGCATCCCCGAACACGACAAAACGGCTATGAAGGGGCAGGCCGGATTGTCAGATCCGAGACCGTCCTCCCATACTTGGGGAAAACTACTCGACGCTTTCGTTCATTCTCATGAGAGAATCTCGCAGTTCTGTGTGTTGCGGGAGACCTCACTCAAAAAAAAAAAATGAATAACCATTTTTTATCGCGCGAAACCGATCAATTGTCAAAAGCGAGTGGCGCTCGAGTGTTAACGGTGCGCGTCGATGCTTTTTATTCGTGGATTCGTCGCGCATAGTTTTTTTCCCCTTTTTCTCACAGCGCGAAGAGCTTTGATCTAGGCGTTCAAATAATGTAGTCGAAATTTGCCACGTGCGCACAGGAAGCACGATATAGCCGGGCAAATGAATTTACCGCATACGCGGGTCGGCCTGCTCGAAATTCTTTCGCAATATCGAAAAGCTGGAAAACGACCGAGATCAATGGTTTGATCATTATTATTATGAGAATAAATAATAATGGATTGATCATTTAGTAACTATTGTTTGATTTCTTAATCGCGAGAGAATAATAATTGAATAATTATTATTAAATTAGTGAATAATGGTGGATGAATTATTAAATTAATTAATAATAGTAGATGAATTATTAAATTAATAAAATTATAATGCATGATATATTTAATAACTATTATTAACTTTATTTAGAATAATAGATGAAGTATTCAATAATTATTAGTAAATTTATTATTTTTACTCCATGTATTATTCATTAATCTTAACAATCTTATATAGGGTCTATGCATAATTTCGTAGCAAAATTCCGACAGATATCGTTTGCAGTTGTTTCTCCGCTCACACATGCGTCAACCAGATGAAGGGTCGTATATTAAGGCCTTAGGCCACTCTAGAGGCCAAAAACGGCATATTTTGTGATTTTTTTTTAGCGAAACCATAAATTAAATTGGAATTACAAAATAGGGGTTTTATTATACACGTAACTGACTATACAAAATTATTTTTTCACAGCGATACATGTCAAAATGGCGACTGGGCAGCATTTTTCCGATGACGCCTTTATTTCTAGAAGCCGGACCAACAGCCCCTATAATTTTTGAGTTATGATGAGGCACTAAAGTTTTTTCGATTATATATAAGAATAGCTATAGAAGTACGTAGGATTTTTTGGATATATTGTTTTTTGTCAAAATGGCGGATTTCTAAAACAAAATTATAAAATGCCATGAGACAATGTCCAGAAAATTGTTTATAAAAAATGAACTATGCAATATAATTTTTTTTAAACGTACGTAGTGCCTCAGAAAATGTAATTCTAAATATACAGTTAAAATTTCAAGTGAATCCGTTGAAATTTGTTTGAGTTGTGAGTCCAGCCGACTTGAAAAATGTAGTTTTCAGATAAACGCGTTTAAAGTTAGTAGAAAGTCACGACATGAATCGAGGGTGCTTGCGCTAGAATTCGAAAATCGAGTACTTAGAGATTTTTCACACCCATAATCTTTTGGAATATAATTTTATAGGTACTAAGGTACATTTTTACCAAAAAATATCGATTTTTGGAAAATCTTAGAGTGGCTTAAGGTCTTAAGGGAAAGCTGAATTTTTTTCGAAATAAAAAAAAAATATCCATCGAGATCCTCGACGTCTAGAAAGTTTTATTATATTTTGAACATGGAAGGAAAAAACGTGTGTTTTCGATGAATTTAGTTTTTTTTTCGAAAATATATGCACCGTGTACGTAGAGAATGCCGTAAGCGAAAGTGTGTGTCGGAAGTGATGTGCGAAATTTCGTTGTGGAAATTTTGATCTCCGAGATGCCCCTCGCTCCGGTCGGCCAATCATTAATGATGTCGATAAAATCAAGGCTTTAATCGACGCCGTCCGGCATTTCATGACTATAAAGGTCGAACATAACCTCAACATTGACCAACAATTGTTTTTGAGACATTTACGGAAGGTTAGGATGGTTAAGAAGCTTGATGTTTGGGTGCCGCACGAACTGAGCGAGAAGAATTAAATGGACCGAATTTCAGCTCTCGATTTGCTGTTCAAACGACATCGAAACGAACCATTTTTAAAGCCAATGATTACTATCGATGAAAAGCGAATTGTCTACAACAATGTCAGCCGAAAAGAGGGACAATGAAGTTCGTGGAGAGATAGCAGAAAGTTCTTTAACATAATGAAAGATATTTAGTTCATTAAAATTATTTTGATTTTTTTTGGTAAATATTTTGCGTTTGAAATTTACTTGATTTACTTTGAGGAAATATACAAAGACTCAATAAAATGATATCTTGCATATTGTAATTTTATATTATTTTGTGATTGTAGCATTTGGTAATACTTCGAATTCCGTAATACAAATCCGTTATTAAAATTCGATGAACATTCGAGGAGCATTTCGATAGTAAATATTTTTCTACATTAACGAGCACCGGGCAGATCGAATACATTGAATAACGAGCAAACAGCGGTGGTTGGGCAGCAAGCGTAAGCTTATTCGTTTGTCGCACGAATAATTGTCTCGGTATGAAAAACTGGGTTTTCACGATTTACTCAACGATATGGCTTCTCGTAATCGGGCAAATATAAATGTGGACAATATGGAGTTGTTCATTACAATAATTTGATGCGAACGTGCTCAGTCGTTCGTTCAGATGAAAATATCTCTGTAAATTCGACGTGTTGGGGTATTTATTTTTACTTTACTAATTGTATATCCGAATTGAATACGCTTTTTTTCGTTACCAATGGAGAAAAAAAATCGTATCCAAATGTTCAATGACTATCAAAATCGTTGCGAAAATAGTTTTAAAAAGTTAATCCTTTTTCAAGCTCTCAATTTTCGGGGTTGTTGATCTAAATCAGAATACACAAACTCATTTTATTCGGAATCATTTAGCGAAATCAGAGTCTCCAAAATCATTTTATTCAGCATCATTTTATGAGATCTGAATATCAATAATAGTTTTCAGTCTATTCGTTCCTGCGACCAAACTTTCGGGATTTTTTTTTCTCCTAAGCGTTATCAACAGTTCATGCAATCATCGTCGGTTCTGGAAATTCCTTATCCTCTCATACCTACGCTCCCGTAGAACGTACTCAATGATAGGAGTCTCCAATCCAAGCTTTCAATTATACAACGCAAAAATAAAACAGCTGAAACTTCAGTACTGTACTGTGTGGCTTGCCGACAATACGTGAGGCTGCGCGTAAAATGACACGAGAGTTTGAAGCCTTTGATCACGTTCCAACCTCCAAAAGTGAAATTAACAGCGAGTAAGAGGTAAAAAATAATGGCGGAAAGCTCTTTTTTAATTAAACGAGCTCAGCATCAAACGTTAAAAAAATTGCAGGGTGATCGTATACAAAACACTCTTTATAAATATTTTTCCAAATATCACCTCTTACGTTAAAAAAATTGTCGTAAGCTCCGATTAATTCTGACCACTCCAACCTATATTACCGGTGAAACGTTTCTGTACAAAAATTCAAAAAAGTTCCGCAACGATTTTTTTTGCCATTTCGTCGATAGTTGAGATAAATGAATTTAATAAACGGCATTTTGAAGGGGAGGAATTCACCTTCATTGGATTATTTTTAAAAAATTTTTACTATTTTTTTACGACTACTACCCTTTTTCGAAAATAACAATTTTTCGCCTCTTTTTGTTCCGTTTCTGGTGGACCCCGTTTACAGACAAAATTTTTTTATGCATTTCTTTGACCGGAATCACAAAGGGAGAAGCTGAAGCTGCAATTTTGTTTTTTTAAAGCTTCGTACGATTTTTTTTCTAAAGATTTTTATATTTTTTTGAAAAAAAGAGACAATTTGAAAAATAACGTGTAAGGCGAAAACGACAAGGATTCAAGGAAAACCTCAAGATAGTAAAAAGTTGAATCGGTTTTCTTTGAGTCCGCGAGAATTTTTTCAGATTTTTTTTTCGAATTTTTTTTCACCTATTTTCGGTAAAAATCGGATAAATTAATTACCGTAATTCGAGAAAAAAATGTTGAAAAGAAAATTTGAAAAAATTCTCGCGAACTCAACGAAAACCGATTCAACTTTTTACTATCTTGAGGTTTTCCTTGAATCCTTGTCATTTTCGCGTTACACGTTATTTTTCAAATTGTCTCTTTCTTCAAAAAAATCAAAATATCTTTAGAAAAAAAAATCGTACGAACCTTCAAAAAGAAAACAAAATTGAAGCTTGAGCTTCCCTCTTTATGATTCCGGTCTAAGAAATGCATTAAAAAAATGTCTGTAAACGAGGTCCACCAGAAAAGGAACAAAAAAAAAGACAAAAACTGGTCGTTTTCGAAAAAGGGTACTAGTCGTGAAAAAAATAGTCAAAAAATTTCAAAAAAAACGGCATGAATTTGGATTCCTCCCCTTCAAAAAGCCGTTTATTAAATTCATTTGTCAACTATCGGCGAAATGGAATAAAAAATCGTTTTGAAACTTTTTTGAATTTTTGTCCGGAAACTTTTCGTCGCTAGTGTATATATTTCCGCAAATATATACTTACCAAGATGACGAAGTGGCGGAACACCATCGTATTTCCGGTCGGTGAAATCCGCAGCTAGGTTGATCTTCGAGGTGGGATACTCGATGGGAAAAAAATAAAATCCGGTAAAACCGTGAATGCACTTTGGAGGAACAAAAAATGCACGAGAGACAAAAAAACAAAATCACGATAATACACAAATTCACAGCTGCAGATAGATGCTTGTTGCAATTCGGTGAGAACAGTCGTCACGAGGGTGCTCGAGTCATTTCTCCGTTATGAAAGGAAAACTATCGCGATCGCGAAGATAAATCCGAGCTAGATTCGGCCTCGTTGGCGGCAAAATACAATTGAGGGCCTTGGGAAAAACGATTCACTTAAACACGTGTACTTGCGATGCACTTTATCAACCCCCCACGTAACGGGCATACATCCGAATTGTTCCAGCAAACAATTCACCGCCAATAAAAAAAAAAAAACAAAAAATGGCCCCTACTCGAGAAGCAATTATCCAATTTTTTTCAATCCTCAGGCTCACGACGATTATCGGTCGAATAAATTCACCGGGCACGTGTTCTCGTACAAGTAGAAGAGGACAACAAAAAATTTCCGTTTACTCCACAAGGGACGGAGGCAGCATTGAACGATGAGACAAAAAATCGTTCACACCCGAATTTTCGAGACCAACTTGGCAATTTTTTTCTCCCGCTCACCAAAATCACTGTCAATAAAATCCCCGTCAAAGCTTGAAAAAAAAAAAAAAATCGCAAGATCGAAACCTAAAATAAAATTGCTGCCAATTTGCAGTCCTTCGTCGAGGATCGGAGAAAGTTTTATTGATTTTTTTTCGTCGATCAAACGAACCGAACTTTTCTCTCGATCGATTCTCGTATTTTTGCTTTACTTTTTAAATATCATTCGCGCGTTGTTTCTCTTCACGATATCGAAACAACCGAACGTGCGTCTCGTGGTGCGCTTAACTCGCAACCAAGAACTCGCAGGTGGTGGTGGTTGGTGGATAATACATTCGTCGACGGGACGATGTTGTCGGGCCGAAGTGCACCGCGCGAGTGCCGCGGCCTTGTCGGTCTCGTGAAACGAGGAGCCCGAGAGTCTCGGGTCGTACTTTTGCGGGCAAAGCCAGCGTGCGCGCCGACGACGCGCCGCACGCAGATCAGACGGAACCAGCCGCACGGTGGTGGCAACCTGACACGCTTTTCCGCGGCGGAGCCCTTGCCGTACACACACACACACACATACACATGGAGTAGGGGAGGGCCGGGCAAAGTGAACACGTCAATGAATGAAGCAAGCTTTCCCTGATTATTGCCGATAATGTATAATAGAAAAAATTAAAACAATTATCTCCGATTAGTCTTTATCGAAGGCCTTATGCCACTCTAAGATTTTCCAAAAATCGATTTTTTCTTTGTTAAAAATGTACCTATAACATTATATTCCAAAAGATTATGGGTGTGAAAAATCTCTAGGTACGCGATTTTCGAATTCTAGCGCAACTCCTCTTGATTCATGTCGTGACTTTCTACTAACTTTAAACGCGTTTATCTCAAAGCTACATTTTTCAAGTTGCCCGGACTCATAACTCAAACGAATTTCAATCGATTCACTTGAAATTTTCCGATTTCAAGGCACTACGTAGGATTTTCTTTATTGTATTGCATAGTTCCTTTTTTATAAACAATTTTCTGACGATTTTCTCATGGCATTTTATACTTTTTGCTTTAGAAATGCGTCATTTTTACAAAAAACAATATATCAAAAAATCCTACGTACTTCTATAGCTATTCTTATATATTGGGTGAAATAAATAGATCTGAGCGTTTTCCGCTAGATGTCTTTAGTGAGCCATATCTCACGATGTATACATCGCATCGGGTCATACTATACGGCGATTTAATGGTGACATTACGCTTCAAAAAAAGTTCTTTGACAGTTTTGTGTTTGATGAAGCCAGTTGTGTGTTATAGTGTTCCAAAATGGAGGTAAAAAAAGATAAAATTCGATACATTTTTTGTATTTTTTTGAAGCTTTTGAAGAAGCTGAAGGAATAATGTATGGACCAGGCATCGCTGATTGGGGGTAAGAGGCTTTTTTTAAAAGTTTTATGTACATTTTCAAAAGAGAAACATTACGCGTTTTTCTCAAAACAACGTTTTTCGACATTGTCGATGTGATTTTGGAAAAACTATCGCACCGATTAGGCTCTAATTTATAGGGATTATTCTATGCATGTATCTCTTCGACCCCTACTAACGGTATAAATATTCATTAATATTTAATTTTATTTTTAAAGAATTTAATTTGTAAAGAACAGTCGAAAAATTCACAAGTACGCCATTTTGTTTTCTTTTCATCGGGGGTGAAAGGTTTTAGTAGGTGTCTTAACTACAACTTCACTTTATAATAAAATATTCGACTTTTTGTTTTCAAATGCTCCAAATTTATGATTTCTTGTTGACAAGGTGAAAGCAGGGGTAACTTCAGGCAGCCAGATCACCAAGATAAATAATGAAAAATAAAAAAAATTGAAAAATAAGAAAAATAAAAAAAAAATAATGAAAAATAAAAAACAATAGATGGAGACTGATGCCTTAATTCGATCCTGTTGGATTTAATATTATTCTTTCGAAGTGTTGATTTTGTTCTTTTGGATACGACTTTGTTTTTTACTCCTTCGTTTCGCGCTAGACAACAATTTCAGCAAGGTAGGGAGGGGCATGTTGAGCATGTTTGGAATTATCGCCCGGTAATTCCTTAAAAGTCTGCCGTATAAAAATGAAACCTACTTTGGTCGATAGGAAATTTACCTGGCAAAAACGTCTATAGACGAAATTCCTGCAATACTTATTGTTTCACAGATAATCGCTCTCAAATGACTAAGGCCACATTTGCTCAACCTGCCCCGATAGTAAGGTAAGTTGAGCATGAGTATGAGGTAAGTTGGGCAAAGTAAGAATTGCATTTAAAAAATCAGACGTATGCAACATGATTTGGTACAATTTAGTAATAAACCAACAGTTGCTTGTTAATTAGTTAGGTCTTGAAACATTAACATTAATTGCAATGAACTTTGAAATATTTTTTTTCATAGAATGGTAGAAGAAAATCTTTCAATAACGTTTTTTTTTACTTTTGGGTGCAAAAATAATGAAACGTCCCTTGTTATCATCTCGTGCGCCGCATGATAACGGACAATAGCGTGATGTGTCCCCCTCTCCTATACCTCTCTTTCCGTCATTTGATGCACCCGCGTGCGGTACTTAGTTTTCCAGATATTTAGATTGCCCAACTTACCCGACTGCTCAACATGCCCCTCCCTACCCTATTACAACAGGATGTGGCTTCCGGATGGAGGCTGTATTGAGGATCAGCGTTATGCCGACCTTCTCGCAAAAGTTACGGTCTGCATCATGAGGGTTGAGAGCTCTGATGCTGAAGCTCTCGTGTTTCAGGTATTCTATATATAATAGCAGTCATCGTTCCAGATCATTGCACCAGCCAATCAGATGTTTTCAATTGATCAGCTGGTCAATTAAAAAAAATTATCAAATTATTTATTAATAATTCATTAAATTGATAATGATCTATTAAAATGTTATTAAGTAAAAAGTTTATTCAATCCAACTGAATTGAATAAATGTCGAAAATTTCTATCGTCCAGGGCTTGAGCTGAGTGCCGTCTCGTGACACGTGTGCCATTTTCAGGGAAGCGAGGGTTGAGTGAGCGCGTGCCGTATCGAGACATCGAGGATGCCGGTACTCGGAGAGAGAACGGGAGAGAGAATGATAGGGTTGTGGGGAGGTCGAACGGAAAGAAAAATTGAGGGTAAGTGTGTAAGAACGATGGGAGGTAAGAAGCAAAAATTTCAGGAGAGGACATCACTTTCTCTTTTGCTGCATGCTTTTCAACCTCTCTTACTCTCTTTCTCTCGGTCGACCCTCCCTCCTGCACTCGTTCCACCATGCAGCATCATTATTCTTCGTTTCGCGGATCGATGGGTGCCACTTCAATGACGCGTGGGTTCGTTTTGCCATCGCTTAACGACCCGTAAATAAGTAAAACTTTTTTTTTGTTCTCGTAAGAATTAGGTCCACTGAATTACGTGAAAACCAAAATTTTAAAGAAACGGTACCCCGGCTCCATCGGTATGGCAGATCGGGCTAGTAGATACCCACGGATTTCCTAAACGGCTCTTCAGAATTTCACGAAATTTGACCATACAATGTAAAATTGATAGACGAACGGCTATCTTCTCACGAAATTTATTGAATAAAAAAAAAGTAGATTGTATTATCATGCTGAAGCCATGATAGAAATGATGTGAAATAAAAAGTTTGGCTCATGTCACGACTTGGAGGCTAAAAGAGCCGCATAGCCATATTCAAAACACACATTTAGGCACCTGAATCATTTGATTCCATCACATATTTCAGGAAATCCGTGGGAATCTATAATTAGTTGGTATTTGTTAACGATTTCGAGCATATGTCGCACGAACTTCGTAGAGTTTAGTTCTCGCGAATTCCGGCGCTCATGAGTGGCGCTCATGACGCATTCGAAATATATCGGTGTCGAATTCGACGAGCCGAGAAACTGACAGCTGAGGTTCCGTGTGTAAAAAATGTAACAAATTTTCGTGTGTTATGTAAAAATCGTTTTTTTTTTGTTTTTCGTCGAAAAGCAAGAAAAAATCGATTGTTTTTGTGTCGTGAGAAGTCCGACGGGGTCGCGGACACTTTCATAGCGCGAGTCACCTGGTGACGTTTTCGTCGAGATACGTCGAGGTTAGGTATTTATATTACTTATCAATTTCTGACTAAGAATTTTTAATATCCATTCAGTAATACGTTAAATATATAAGTTATGAAAAAAAATTAATATCTATTTAAGATTTTTTTGGTTCAATCCGGAAAATGAGGTTGAAGTTTGCATCGTTGGAACGTAACTATATTTTTCTTCATTTTTTTATCATTTATTTTCATCATTATCCAAAGCCGTTTTGGAAAATTGAAGTCGTACATTTTTGAAAAGAATTCTGAAAGTGTAAATGAAAATAATTAATTTTCGCTGCATTCGAACGATGCAAACTTCAACGTCATTCCGGAAAACGATGTGTACAGTGCGTGAGGAAGCTACCCTTCGCAGTGTATTGTCTGCGTAATTTTTGTTTACAGGGATTCAGTGAATCATCAAAATATTTAGCTCAGCGATGAACAAAATTACCATTTTGACGAACAGTACAAAACAAATAACTTTCTCAACTGCTTATCAAACTTGTAAATTTGTTCATCTGCGAGATTAAATGTTTTGATGATCCGCGGAATCCTTCTAAAGAAAATTACAAAATGTTATTCAGAGTTTTTCACATGTACTAATTGAGAAATTTGTTTGTTGTCCATTTGAAACAGATGTACAATCACTGACAAAACCTCAGTCAAGCACACGCCAATATCGTCGTACTTGACTTCAATTGGTATTGAAAGTGGAAAATTAACATTCCCGAGTGTTAATTTATTATTAAATTAGCTGCTTGTAAGGCTAAACTTATACGATATAATCTAGACTTGCAAATTCACGATTTGCCCATTTTGGACTAACTTTTTGTCCGACGGCCCATTCAGTAATACCGTTAAATTAAAAAATGTATTGTTTTGAATAAATTATAAATAAGGAGAAATAAATATTCATGTGTTTTACAATTTTCATCAACAGTAAGCCGTAAAAAGTAACTTTATAAAAATTTTATTTTTCAAATCACCCCAATATATTTTTTCCATTTCTTTATTTTTATTATTATAGGGAGTAATCTTTTTGCAAATTTAACTTGTCTAAGACTGTGTGAAAACGTTGTGAAGATCTTTTCAGCATGAATACAAAAAAAAATTTGAGCTATTAAAATGAATAAGTTTTTGTTGCATCTTACAATACAAACTTCAACGTCATCAAGTTGTTGTACACTATAGAAAGTACCGCACCTACCGATCACAATGGTGATCGAGAAGAAATGATTTAATTGTTTAAACATTTATTTTTGCATCTTTTCCGATGTCTTTTGCAGCGCGTAAGCAGCAATCATATTTGCCGAGAGGTTTGAAAGTTCCGTATCTATCGATCACAATCGTGATCGACGGAAAATGCAAAAATAATTTTTTAAACAATTATTTTTGCATTATTTTACCGTAACGTTTTGCGGCTCGCAAATAGCAATCTATTTGCTGCGAGGTACTGAAAGTACCGTATCTACCGATCACGATTGTAGTCGAGAATAAACGGATTCATAATTATTTAAACAATTATGTTTGCATTATTTTTACTGTAAATGTTTACGGAGTCAATCGCTACACTCAGCAAGGACTCTTGCTGCGAAATTCGTGCTTTTGAATTCTCGCGAAGACAGCGTTGAGAAAAGAAAAAGTTCGTTCTCGACGCTGGCTGTGTTATGTATGTACATGTATATTACATTCGCCCAGTGTGTACGCGTTACGAAGGGTCAGTCCACGGGAAGATAACAATCTTCAACCGCGTGCGGCCGACGTAGTGAATGCACACCGACACACATGCCCACACGCGTTGCGATACAATGTATAGTGCCGTTTCGCATTCCGCGGCGCGGGAACGCATTTACAATGAGCCGTCCGGATGGGCAGCGCATACGCGCGCTGTCCATCTCCCGACGATGGCAGAAGCTCTGCCCTACCGACTCGAGCCGGGGCTGCGTCTAAGTTTTGCTTCGGGTACCATTCCCTCTTAATCAGCACATTAACTATGCAAGTGTGATCTGCAGATGGGTAGGTGTCAGTTCTAGGTAGTTTCTGGGTAAGATACTATGGTATTTGTATTGTTTGATGTATTTGAAAAAGAGTTCTGGCTTCTGACTGTTACCAAATATTTGTAAACAATTTTTATCAGCGACTTAACTATTCAAGTGTGATCTGCTGATGCATAGGTGTGAGGTTTGGGTGTCTTTTACATGGTAAATTATAGTTGCAGTATTGTTTGATATATTTGAGAAAATTTCTGGCTTTTAGCTATTTTTAAATAATAATTCACAATTTTTATCAGCACCTTGACTATGCAAGTGTGATCTGCTTATGGATACGCGTTAGTTCTAGGTACTTTGTGGGTAGGATACTGTGGTATTTGTATTGTGTGATGTATTCGAAAAGAGTTCTGGCTTCTAACTGTTGCCAAACAATTGTAAACAATTTTAATCAGCACCTTAACTATGCAAGTGTGATCTGCTGATGGGTAGGTGTCAGTTCTAGGTAGTTTCTGGGTAAGATACTATGGTATTTGTATTGTTTGATGTATTTGAAAAGAGTTCTGGCTTCTGACTGTTACCAAATAATTGTAAACAATTTTTATCAGCGACTTAACTATTCAAGTGTGATCTGTTGATGCATAGGTGTGAGGTTTAGGTGTCTTTTACGTGGTAAATGATAGTTCCAGTATTGTTTGATATATTTCAGAAGAGTTCTGGCATTTAGCTATTTTCAAATAATAATTCAAAATTTTTATCAGCAGCATGACAATGCAAGTGTGATCTGCTGATAGATAGGCGTTAGTTCTAGGTACTTTGTGGGTGGGATACTTTGGTATTTGTATTGTTTGATGGATCCGAAAAGGGTTCTGGCTTCTAACTGTTGCCAAACAATTGTAAACAATTTTAAACAGCACCTTAACTATGCAAGTGTGATCTGCTGATGGATAGGCGTTAGTTCTAGGTACTTTGTGGGTAGGATACTGTGGTATTTGTATTGTGTGATGTATTCGAAAAGAGTTCTGGCTTCTAACTGTTGCCAAACAATTGTAAACAATTATAATCAGCACCTTAACTATGCAAGTATGATCTGCTGATGGGTAGGTGTCAGTTCTAAGTAGTTTCTGGGTAAGATACTATGGTATTTGTATTGTTTGATGTATTTGAAAAGAGTTCTGGCTTCTGACTGTTACCAATTAATTGTAAACAATTTTTATCAGCGATTTAACTATTCAAGTGTGTTCTGCTGATGCAAAGGTGTGAGGTTTAGGTGTCTTTTACGTGGTAAATTATAGTTCCAGTATTGTTCGATATATTTGAGAAGAGTTCTGGCTTTTAGCTATTTTTAAATAATAATTCACAATTTTTATCAGCACCTTGACTATGCAAGTGTGATCTGCTGATGGATAGGCATTAGTTCTAGGTACTTTGTGGGTAGGATACTGTGGTATTTGTATTGTTTGATGTATTCGAAAAGCGTTCTGGCTTCTAACTGTTGCCAAACAATTGTAAACAATTTTAAACAGCACCTTAACTATGCAAGTGTGATCTGCTGATGGATAGGCGTTAGTCCTAGGTACTTTGTGGGTGGGATACTGTGGTATTTGTATTGTTTGATGTATTCGAAAAGAGTTCTGGCTTCTAACTGTTGCCAAACAATTGTAAACAATTTTATTCAGCACCTTAACTATGCAAGTGTGATCTGCTGATGGGTAGGTTTCAGTTCTAGGTACGTTGTGGGTGGGATACTGTGGTATTTGTATTGTTCGATGTATTCGAAAAGGGTTCTGGCTTCTAACTGTTGCCAAACAATTGTAAACAATTTTAAACAGCACCTTAACTATGCGAGTGTGATCTGCTGATGGATAGGCGTTAGTTCTAGGTACTTGGTGGGTGGGATACTGTGGTACTTGTATTGTGTGATGTATTCGAAAAGAGTTCTGGCTTCTAATGGTTGCCAAACAATTGTAACCAATTTTACTCAGCACCTTAACTATGCAAGTGTGATCTGCTGATGGGTAGGTGTCAGTTCTAGGTAGTTTCTGGGTAAGATACTATGGTATTTGTATTGTTTGATGTATTTGAAAAGAGTTCTGGCTTCTGACTGTTACCAATTAATTGTAAACAATTTTTATCAGCGATTTAACTATTCAAGTGTGATCTGCTGATGCATAGGTGTGAGGTTAGGTGTCTATTACGTGGTAAATTATAGATCCAGTATTGTTCGATATATTTGAGAAGAGTTCTGGCTTTTAGCTATTTTTAAATAATAATTCACAATTGTTATCAGCACCTTGACTATGCAAGTGTGATCTGCTGATGGATAGGCGTTAGTTCTAGGTACTTTGTGGGTGGGATACTGTGGAATTTGTATTGTTTGATGTATTCAAAAACCGTTCTGGCTTTTAACTGTTGCCAAATAATTGTAAACAATTTCAAACAGCACCTTAACTATGCAAGTGTGATCTGCTGATGGATAGGCGTTAGTCCTAGGTACTTTGTGGGTGGGATACTGTGGTATTTGTATTATGTGATGTATTCGAAAAGAGTTCTGGCTTCTAACGGTTGCCAAACAATTGTAACCAATTTTAATCAGCACCTTAACTATGCAAGTGTGATCTGCTGATGGGTAGGTGTCAGTTCTAGGTAGTTTCTGGGTAAGATACTATGGTATTTGTATTGTTTGATGTATTTGAAAAGAGTTCTTGCGTCTGACTATTACCAAATAATTGTAAACAATTTTTATCAGCGACTTAACTATTCGAGTGTGATTTGCGGATGGGTAGGTGTCAGTTCTAGGTAGTTTGTGAGTAAGATACTATGGTATTTGTATTATTTAATGTATTTGAAAAGAGTTCTGGCTTCTGACTGTTACCAAATAATTGTAAACAATTTTTATCAGCGACTTAACTATTCAAGTGTGATCTGTTGATGCATAGGTGTGAGGTTTAGGTGTCTTTTACGTGGTAAATTATAGTTCCAGTATTGTTTGATATATTTCAGAAGAGTTCTGGCATTTAGCTATTTTCAAATAATAATGCACAATTTTTATCAGCAGCATGACAATGCAAGTGTGATCTGCTGATGGATAGGCGTTAGTTCTAGGTACTTTGGGGGTGGGATACTTTGGTATTTGTATTGTTTGATGGATCCGAAAAGAGTTCTGGCTTCTAACTGTTGCCAAACAATTGTAAACAATTTTATTCAGCACCTTAACTATGCAAGTGTGATCTGCTGATGGGTAGGTTTCAGTTCTAGGTACGTTGTGGGTGGGATACTGTGGTATTTGTATTGTTCGATGTATTCGAAAAGGGTTCTGGCTTCTAACTGTTGCCAAACAATTGTAAACAATTTTAAACAGCACCTTAACTATGCAAGTGTGATCTGCTGATGGATAGGAGTTAGTTCTAGGTACTTGGTGGGTGGGATACTGTGGTACTTGTATTGTTTCATGTATTTGAAAAGAGTTCTGGCTTCTGACTGTTACCAATTAATTGTAAACAATTTTTATCAGCGATTTAACTATTCAAGTGTGATCTGCTGATGCATAGGTGTGAGGATTAGGTGTCTATTACGTGGTAAATTATAGATCCAGTATTGTTCGATATATTTGAGAAGAGTTCTGGCTTTTAGCTATTTTTAAATAATAATTCACAATTTTTATCAGCACCTTGACTATGCAAGTGTGATCTGCTGATGGATAGGCGATAGTTCTAGGTACTTTGGGGGTGGGATACTGTGGAATTTGTATTGTTTGATGTATTCAAAAACCGTTCTGGCTTTTAACTGTTGCCAAATAATTGTAAACAATTTCAAACCGCACCTTAACGATGCAAGTGTGATCTGTTGATGGATAGGCGTTAGTCCTAGGTACTTTGTGGGTGGGATACTGTGGTATTTGCATTGTGTGATGTATTCGAAAAGAGTTCTGGCTTCTAACGGTTGCCAAACAATTGTAACCAATTTTAATCAGCACCTTAACTATGCAAGTGTGATCTGCTGATGGGTAGGTGTCAGTTCTAGGTAGTTTCTGGTCAAGATACTATGGTATTTGTATTGTTTGATGTATTTGAAAAGAGTTCTGGCTTCTGACTGTTACCAATTAATTGTAAACAATTTTTATCAGCGATTTAACGACTCAAGTGTAATCTGCTGATGCATAGGTGTGAGGTTTAGGTGTCTTTTACTTGGTAAATTATAGTTCCAGTATTGTTCGATATATTGGAGAAGAGTTCTGGCTTTTAGCTATTTTTAAATAATAATTCACAATATTTATCAGCACCTTGACTATGCAAGTGTGATCTGCTGATGGATGGGCGTTAGTTCTAGGTACTTTGTGGGTGGAATACTGTGGTATTTGTATTGTTTAATGTATTCAAAAACCGTTCTGGCTTCTAACTGTTGCCAAACAATTGTAAACAATTCTAAACAGCACCTTAACTATGCAAGTGTGATCTGCTGATGGATAGGCGTTAGTCCTAGGTACTTTGTGGGCGGGATACTGTGGTATTTGTATTGTTTGATGTATTCGAAAAGAGTTCTGGCTTCTGACTGTTGCCAAACAATTGTAAACAATTTTAATCAGCACCTTAACTATGCAAGTGTGATCTGCTGATGGGTAGGTGTCAGTTCTAGGTACTTTGTGGGTGGGATACTGTGGTATTTGTATTGTTTGATGTATTCGAAAAGAGTTCTGTCTTCTAACTGTTGTCAAACAATTGTAAACAATTTTAATCAGCACCTTGACTATGCAAGTGTGATCTGCTGATGGGTAGGTGTCAGTTCTAGGTAGTTTCTGGGTAAGATACTATCGTATTTGTATTGTTTGATGTATTTGAAAAGAGTTCTGGCTTCTGACTGTTCCCAAATAATTGGAAACACTTTTTATCAGCGACTTAACTATTCAAGTGTGATCTGCTGATGCATAGGTGTGAGGTTTAGGTGTCTTTTACGTGGTAAATTATAGTTCCAGTCTTGTTCGTTATATTTGAGAAGAGTTCTGGCTTTTAGCTATTTTTAAATAATAATTCACAATTTTAACAGCACCTTGACTATGCAAGTGTGATCTGCTGATGGATAGGCGTTAGTTCTAGGTACTTTGTGGGTGGGATACTGTGGTGTTTGTATTGTGTGATGTATTCGAAAAGAGTTCTGGCTTCTAACTGTTGCCAAACAATTGTAAACAATTTGAATCAGCACCTTATTTATGCAAGTGTGATCTGCTGATGGGTAGGTGTCAGTTCTAGGTAGTTTCTGGGTAAGATACTATGGTATTTGTATTGTTTGATGTATTTGAAAAGAGTTCTGGCTTCTGACTGTTCCCAAATAATTGTAAACAATTTTTATCAGCGACTTAACTATTCAAGTGTGATCTGCTGATGCATAGGTGTGAGGTTTAGGTGTCTTTTACGTGGTAAATTATAGTTCCATTCTTGTTCGTTATATGTGAGAAGAGTTCTGGCTTTTAGCTATTTCTAAATAATAATTCACAATTTTAACAGCACCTTGACTATGCAAGTGTGATCTGCTGATGGATAGGCGTTAGTTCTAGGTACTTTGTGGGTGGGATACTGTGGTGTTTGTATTGTGTGATGTATTCGAAAAGAGTTCTGGCTTCTAACTGTTGCCAAACAATTGTAAACAATTTTAATCAGCACCTTAACTATGCAAGTGTGATCTGCTGATGGGTAAGTGTCAGTTCTAGGTAGTTTCTGGGTAAGATACTATGGTATTTGTATTGTTTGATGTATTTGAAAAGAGTTCTGGCTTCTGACTGTTCCCAAATAATTGTAAACAATTTTTATCAGCGACTTAACTATTCAAGTGTGATCTGCTGATGCATAGGTGTGAGGTTTAGGTGTCTTTTACGTGGTAAATTATAGTTCCAGTCTTGTTCGTTATATTTGAGAAGAGTTCTGACTTTTAGCTATTTTTAAATAATAATTCACAATTTTAACAGCACCTTGACTATGCAAGTGTGATCTGCTGATGGATAGGCGTTAGTTCTAGGTACTTTGTGGGTGGGATACTGTGGTGTTTGTATTGTGTGATGTATTCGAAAAAAGTTCTGGCTTTTAACTGTTGCAAAACAATTTTAATCAGCACCTTAACTATGCAAGTGTGATCTGCTGATGGGTAGGTGTCAGTTCTAGGTAGTTTCTGGGTAAGATACTATGGTATTTGTATTGTTTGATGTATTTGAAAAGAGTTCTGGCTTCTGACTGTTACCAATTAATTGTAAACAATTTTTCTCAGCGATTTAACTATTCAAGTGTGATCTGCTGATGCATAGGTGTGAGGTTTAGGTGTCTATTACGTGGTAAATTATAGATCCAGTATTGTTCGATATATTTGAGAAGAGTTCTGGCTTTTAGCTATTTTTAAATAATAATTCACAATTTTTATCAGTACCTTGACTGTGCAAGTGTGATCTGCTGATGGATAGGCGTTAGTTGTAGGTACTTTGTGGGTGGGATACTGTGGAATTTGTATTGTTTGATGTATTCAAAAACCGTTCCGGCTTTTAACTGTTGCCAAATAATTGTAAACAATTTCAAACAGCACCTTAACTATGCAAGTGTGATCTGCTGATGGATAGGCGTTAGTCCTAGGTACTTTGTGGGTGGGATACTGTGGTATTTGTATTATGTGATGTATTCGAAAAGAGTTCTGGCTTCTAACGGTTGCCAAACAATTGTAACCAATTTTAATCAGCACCTTAACTATGCAAGTGTGATCTGCTGATGGGTAGGTGTCAGTTCTAGGTAGTTCCTGGTCAAGATACTATGGTATTTGTATTGTTTGATGTATTTGAAAAGAGTTCTGGCTTCTGACTGTTACCAATTAATTGTAAACAATTTTTATCAGCGATTTAACTACTCAAGTGTCATCTGCTGATGCATAGGTGTGAGGTTTAGGTGTCTTTTACTTGGTAAATTATAGTTCCAGTATTGTTCGATATATTGGAGAAGAGTTCTGGCTTTTAGCTATTTTTAAATAATAATTCACAATATTTATCAGCACCTTGACTATGCAAGTGTGATCTGCTGATGGATGGGCGTTAGTTCTAGGTACTTTGTGGGTGGAATACTGTGGTATTTGTATTGTTTAATGTATTCAAAAACCGTTCTGGCTTCTAACTGTTGCCAAACAATTGTAAACAATTCTAAACAGCACCTTAACTATGCAAGTGTGATCCGCTGATGGATAGGCGTTAGTCCTAGGTACTTTGTGGGCGGGATACTGTGGTATTTGTATTGTTTGATGTATTCGAAAAGAGTTCTGGCTTCTGACTGTTGCCAAACAATTGTAAACAATTTTAATCAGCACCTTAACTATGCAAGTGTGATCTGCTGATGGGTAGGTGTCAGTTCTAGGTACTTTGTGGGTGGGATACTGTGGTATTTGTATTGTTTGACGTATTCGAAAAGAGTTCTGTCTTCTAACTGTTGTCAAACAATTGTAAACAATTTTAATCAGCACCTTGACTATGCAAGTGTGATCTGCTGATGGGTAGGTGTCAGTTCTAGGTAGTTTCTGGGTAAGATACTATCGTATTTGTATTTTCTGATGTATTTGAAAAGAGTTCTGGCTTCTGACTGTTCCCAAATAATTGTAAACAATTTTTATGAGCGACTTAACTATTCAAGTGTGATCTGCTGATGCATAGGTGTGAGGTTTAGGTGTCTTTTACGTGGTAAATTATAGTTCCAGTCTTGTTCGTTATATTTGAGAAGAGTTCTGGCTTTTAGCTATTTTTAAATAATAATTCACAATTTTAACAGCACCTTGACTATGCAAGTGTGATCTGCTGATGGATAGGCGTTAGTTCTAGGTACTTTGTGGGTGGGATACTGTGGTGTTTGTATTGTGTGATGTATTCGAAAAGAGTTCTGGCTTCTAACTGTTGCCAAACAATTGTAAACAATTTTAATCAGCACCTTAACTATGCAAGTGTGATCTGCTGATGGGTAAGTGTCAGTTCTAGGTAGTTTCTGGGTAAGATACTATGGTATTTGTATTGTTTGATGTATTTGAAAAGAGTTCTGGCTTCTGACTGTTCCCAAATAATTGTAAACAATTTTTATCAGCGACTTAACTATTCAAGTGTGATCTGCTGATGCATAGGTGTGAGGTTTAGGTGTCTTTTACGTGGTAAATTATAGTTCCAGTCTTGTTCGTTATATTTGAGAAGAGTTCTGACTTTTAGCTATTTTTAAATAATAATTCACAATTTTAACAGCACCTTGACTATGCAAGTGTGATCTGCTGATGGATAGGCGTTAGTTCTAGGTACTTTGTGGGTGGGATACTGTGGTGTTTGTATTGTGTGATGTATTCGAAAAAAGTTCTGGCTTCTAACTGTTGCTAAACAATTGTAAACAATTTTAATCAGCACCTTAACTATGCAAGTGTGATCTGCTGATGGGTAGGTGTCAGTTCTAGGCAGTTTCTGGGTAAGATACTATGGTATTTGTATTGTTTGATGTATTTGAAAAGAGTTCTGGCTTCTGACTGTTACCAATTAATTGTAAACAATTTTTATCAGCGATTTACCTATTCAAGTGTGATCTGCTGATGCATAGGTGTGAGGTTTAGGTATCTATTACGTGGTAAATTATAGATCCAGTATTGTTCGATATATTTGAGAAGAGTCCTGGCTTTTAGCTATTTTTAAATAATAATTCACAATTTTTATCAGCACCTTGACTATGCAAGTGTGATCTGCTGATGGATAGGCGTTAGTTCTAGGTACTTTGTGGGTGGGATACTGTGGAATTTGTATTGTTTGATGTATTCAAAAACCGTTCTGGCTTTTAACTGTTGCCAAATAATTGTAAACAATTTCAAACAGCACCTTAACTATGCAAGTGTGACCTGTTGATGGATAGGCGTTAGTCCTAGGTACTTTGTGG
Organism: Ophion ventricosus; assembly: GCA_963932345.1. Lineage (NCBI taxonomy): Eukaryota > Metazoa > Arthropoda > Insecta > Hymenoptera > Ichneumonidae > Ophion > Ophion ventricosus. Next base: position 9,067,703 of record OZ010721.1, read on the forward strand.
GTGGGATACTGTGGTATTTGTATTATGTGATGTATTCGAAAAGAGTTCTGGCGTCTAACGGTTGCCAAACAATTGTAACCGATTTTAATCAGCACCTTAACTATGTAAGTGTGATCTGCTGATGGGTAGGTGTCAGTTCTAGGTAGTTTCTGGTCAATATATTATGGTATTTGTATTGTTTGATGTATTTGAAAAGAGTTCTGGCTTCTGACTGTTACCAATTAATTGTAAACAATTTTTATCAGCGATTTAACTACTCAAGTGTAATCTGCTGATGCATAGGTGTGAGGTTTAGGTGTCTTTTACTTGGTAAATTATAGTTCCAGTATTATTCGATATATTGGAGAAGAGTTCTGGCTTTTAGCTATTTTTAAATAATAATTCACAATATTTATCAGCACCTTGACTATGCAAGTGTGATCTGCTAATGGATGGGCGTTAGTTCTAGGTACTTTGTGGGTGGAATACTGTGGTATTTGTATTGTTTAATGTATTCAAAAACCGTTCTGGCTTCTAACTGTTGCCAAACAATTGTAAACAATTCTAAACAGCACCTTAACTATGCAAGTGTGATCTGCTGATGGATAGGCGTTAGTCCTAGGTACTTTGTGGGCGGGATACCGTGGTATTTGTATTGTTTGATGTATTCGAAAAGAGTTCTGGCTTCTGACTGTTGCCAAACAATTGTAAACAATTTTAATCAGCACCTTAACTATGGAAGTGTGATCTGCTGATGGGTAGGTGTCAGTTCTAGGTACTTTGTGGGTGGGATACTGTGGTATTTGTATTGTTTGACGTATTCGAAAAGAGTTCTGTCTTCTAACTGTTGTCAAATAATTGTAAACAATTTTAATCAGCACCTTAACTATGCAAGTGTGATCTGCTGATGGGTAGGTGTCAGTTCTAGGTAGTTTCTGGGTAAGATACTATGGTATTTGTATTGTTTGATGTATTTGAAAAGAGTTCTGGCTTCTGACTGTTCCCAAATAATTGTAAACAATTTTTATCAGCGACTTAACTATTCAAGTGTGATCTGCTGATGCATAGGTGTGAGGTTTAGGTGTCTTTTACGTGGTAAATTATAGTTCCAGTCTTGTTCGTTATATTTGAGAAGAGTTCTGACTTTTAGCTATTTTTAAATAATAATTCACAATTTTAACAGCACCTTGACTATGCAAGTGTGATCTGCTGATGGATAGGCGTTAGTTCTAGGTACTTTGTCGGTGGGATACTGTGGTGTTTGTATTGTGTGATGTATTCGAAAAGAGTTCTGGCTTCTAACTGTTGCCAAACAATTGTAAACAATTTTAATCAGCACCTTAACTATGCAAGTGTGATCTGCTGATGGGTAGGTGTCAGTTCTAGGTAGTTTCTGGGTAAGATACTATGGTATTTGTATTGTTTGATGTATTTGAAAAGAGTTCTGGCTTCTGACTGTTCCCAAATAATTGTAAACAATTTTTATCAGCGACTTAACTATTCAAGTGTGATCTGCTGATGCATAGGTGTGAGGTTTAGGTGTCTTTTACGTGGTAAATTATAGTTCCACTCTTGTTCGTTATATTTGAGAAGAGTTCTGACTTTTAGCTATTTTTAAATAATAATTCACAATTTTAACAGCACCTTGACTATGCAAGTGTGATCTGCTGATGGATAGGCGTTAGTTCTAGGTACTTTGTCGGTGGGATACTGTGGTGTTTGTATTGTGTGATGTATTCGAAAAGAGTTCTGGCTTCTAACTGTTGCCAAACAATTGTAAACAATTTTAATCAGCACCTTAACTATGCAAGTGTGATCTGCTGATGGGTAGGTGTCAGTTCTAGGTAGTTTCTGGGTAAGATACTATGGTATTTGTATTTTCTGATGTATTTGAAAAGAGTTCTGGCTTCTGACTGTTCCCAAATAATTGTAAACAATTTTTATGAGCGACTTAACTACTCAAGTGTAATCTGCTGATGCATAGGTGTGAGGTTTAGGTGTCTTTTACTTGGTAAATTATAGTTCCAGTATTGTTCGATATATTGGAGAAGAGTTCTGGCTTTTAGCTATTTTTAAATAATAATTCACAATATTTATCAGCACCTTGACTATGCAAGTGTGATCTGCTAATGGATGGGCGTTAGTTCTAGGTACTTTGTGGGTGGAATACTGTGGTATTTGTATTGTTTAATGTATTCAAAAACCGTTCTGGCTTCTAACTGTTGCCAAACAATTGTAAACAATTCTAAACAGCACCTTAACCATGCAAGTGTGATCTGCTGATGGATAGGCGTTAGTCCTAGGTACTTTGTGGGCGGGATACCGTGGTATTTGTATTGTTTGATGTATTCGAAAAGAGTTCTGGCTTCTGACTGTTGCCAAACAATTGTAAACAATTTTAATCAGCACCTTAACTATGCAAGTGTGATCTGCTGATGGGTAGGTGTCAGTTCTAGGTACTTTGTGGGTGGGATACTGTGGTATTTGTATTGTTTGACGTATTCGAAAAGAGTTCTGTCTTCTAACTGTTGTCAAACAATTGTAAACAATTTTAATCTGCACCTTGACTATGCAACTGTGATCTGCTGATGGGTAGGTGTCAGTTCAAGGTAGTTTCTGGGTAAGATACTATCGTATTTGTATTGTTTGATGTATTTGAAAAGAGTTCTGGCTTCTGACTGTTCCCAAATAATTGTAAACAATTTTTATCAGCGACTTAACTATTCAAGTGTGATCTGCTGATGCATAGGTGTGAGGTTTAGGTGTCTTTTACGTGGTAAATTATAGTTCCAGTCTTGTTCGTTATATTTGAGAAGAGTTCTGGCTTTTAGCTATTTTTAAATAATAATTCACAATTTTAACAGCACCTTGACTATGCAAGTGTGATCTGCTGATGGATAGGCGTTAGTTCTAGGCACTTTGTCGGTGGGATACTGTGGTGTTTGTATTGTGTGATGTATTCGAAAAGAGTTCTGGCTTCTAACTGTTGCCAAACAATTGTAAACAATTTTAATCAGCACCTTAACTATGCAAGTGTGATCTGCTGATGGGTAGGTGTCAGTTCTAGGTAGTTTCTGGGTAACATACTATCGTATTTGTATTGTTTGATGTATTTGAAAAGAGTTCTGGCTTCTGACTGTTCCCAAATAATTGTAAACAATTTTTATCAGCGACTTAACTATTCAAGTGTGATCTGCTGATGCATAGGTGTGAGGTTTAGGTGTCTTTTACGTGGTAAATTATAGTTCCAGTCTTGTTCGTTATATTTGAGAAGAGTTCTGACTTTTAGCTATTTTTAAATAATAATTCACAATTTTAACAGCACCTTGACTATGCAAGTGTGATCTGCTGATGGATAGGCGTTAGTTCTAGGTACTTTGTGGGTGGGATACCGTGGTGTTTGTATTGTGTGATGTATTCGAAAAAAGTTCTGGCTTCTAACTGTTGCCAAACAATTGTAAACAATTTTAATCAGCACCTTAACTATGCAAGTGTGATCTGCTGATGGGTAGGTGTCAGTTCTAGGTAGTTTCTGGGTAAGATACTATGGTATTTGTATTGTTTGATGTATTTGAAAAGAGTTCTGGCTTCTGACTGTTCCCAAATAATTGTAAACAATTTTTATCAGCGACTTAACTATTCAAGTGTGATCTGCTGATGCATAGGTGTGAGGTTTAGGTGTCTTTTACGTGGTAAATTATAGTTCCAGTCTTGTTCGTTATATTTGAGAAGAGTTCTGACTTTTAGCTATTTTTAAATAATAATTCACAATTTCAACAGAACCTTGACTATGCAAGTGTGATCTGCTGATGGATAGGCGTTAGTTCTAGGTACTTTGTGGGTGGGATACTGTGGTGTTTGTATTGTGTGATGTATTCGAAAAAAGTTCTGGCTTCTAACTGTTGCCAAACAATTGTAAACAATTTTAATCAGCACCTTAACTATGCAAGTGTGATCTGCTGATGGGTAGGTGTCAGTTCTAGGTAGTTTCTGGGTAAGATACTATGGTATTTGTATTGTTTGATGTATTTGAAAAGAGTTCTGGCTTCTGACTGTTCCCAAATAATTGTAAACAATTTTTATCAGCGACTTAACTATTCAAGTGTGATCTGCTGATGCATAGGTGTGAGGTGTCGGTGTCTTTTACGTGGTAAATTATAGTTCCAGTCTTGTCCAATATATTTGAGAAGAGTTCTGGCTTTTAGCTATTTTTAAATAATAATTCACAATTTTAACAGCACCTTGACTATGCAAGTGTGATCTGCTGATGGATAGGTGTTAGTTCTAGGTACTTTGTGGGTGGAATCCTGTGGTATTTGTATTGTTTGATGTATTCGAAGAGAGTTCTGGCTTCTAACTGTTGCCAAATAATTGTAAACAATTTTAAACAGCACCTTAACTATGTAAGTGTTATCTGCTGATCGATAGGCGTTAGTTCTAGGTACTTTGTGGGTGGAATACTGTGGTATTTGTATTGATTGATGTATTTGAAAAGAGTTCTGGCTTCTAACTGTTCACAAACAATTGTAAATAATTTCAAACAGCACCTTAACTATGCAAGTGTGATATGCTGATGGATAGGCGTTAGTTCTAGATACTTTGTGGCTTGGATACTGTAGTATTTGTATTGTTTGATGTATTTGAAAAGAGTTCTGGCTTCTGACTGTTACCAAATAATTGTAAATAATTTTTATCAGCGACTCAACTATTCAAGTGTGGTCTGCTGATGCATAGGTATGAGGTCTTTTACGTGGTAAATTATAGTTCCAGTATTGTTTGATATATTTGAGAAGAGTTCTGGCTTTTACCTATTTTTAAACAATAATTCACAATTTTTATCAGCACCTTAACTATGCAAGTGTGATCTGCTGATGGATAGGCGTTAGTTCTAGGTACTTTGTGGATGTTACGTAATATTTGTAATATTATTATTGTAATGTTTACGGCGAAAAAGATTTGAAAATTTGTGGGCAAATTCGTGAGCATATTCACCACATTGGTCTCTCGATTGTAGTTTTGAAAGTTTAACGATAACAATCGGCCATTTTCGTTGATTAAAATATGTGTGACTCGAGCCCAAAAGATTTCTTTCCCCGATATTTGTATCGTAGAAACAGAGAAAAAAAATCCGAAAAATACCCTTAAGGTATTAATCTCGCCAAGGCGTTTTTCTATTCGATTCGGTAGATGTGCAAATAAACCTTTACACAATGTATGAATATACGAGATAGTAGTATCACACGCAGAATCACACGCCTCCGAGCACTTCGAAATTTTGAAATGAGTTTTCTCCCAAACGGAAGAACCAATTGGAATGAAATTTCTTGTGTGCATGCAGGACACTTACTCCGAGAGCATGGTTCTCGGCATTTTCCCAAATTTCGAAAAAAAATGTACAGTTTGTCGTTACCATGGGATAAATTGTGAATTATTAACTATTTCATCGCGTTTTCGGTAATTTGGAGGGAACCATGCTCTCGACCATGAAAAATCACATATTTCAAGCTTTGTTTCACTTGGTTTCATGAATAAATGGCGGAGAAAACTCATTGTGAAATTTTTTACATAAAAGTAGCAAAATTGTACCAACAAAGCTCAAAATATTATCGACGGACACGATAGTCCAGTTCATCTGTTTGCTCACTGACAGCGCGCAGCTCGCATCGTTCCGTTTTTACCGACCGCGCTCGTATCCTTCCGTGACAGCAAATTGTTTTTTGACAGTTGGAAGAGGCACCCCTTGCGGAACGTTGTATATTCGTTCGGTTCACATGCAGTTTTTTTTCGAAATACGTTGCTGCGTGCGCCATACATTCGCAAGAATTCTAGAACCGGTCGGTTTATCCGCGATGTGTGAAAAAGGGTTTACCAGTATAGTCGTGAAACGTGCGTCGAATCGGCGAAAAGTTCACGTGATCGGCCGAATATTTGTGTACAGTGCGCAGATGACCAAGTGTGCCATTTCGAAACTGGGTCGTGAAAAGAAGTGATCGAGAAGGAAAATGTCGAGCAGCGCAATTTCTAGAAGGCGGTTGCTTTGCGTATCGGTGAGTGCAGCGAAGCCTTGCCTGATCATGTGCCTGGTTATTTTTCAATCCCTGCCTCGTTATTTTTTAACCCATTCCCAGCGATCGGGTTATCTGACCTGTTGCCTTCCTTTCGAGTCTCGGGTTATCTGTTCTCGTTATTTTGTAATCCCTCTCCATCGATTGGGTTATTTTACCTACCGTCTCCTTTTTGACTCTCGGGCTATCTGTCATCGTTATTTTTTGTGCCCTCCCCATCGATCGGGTTATCTCACCTACCGTCTTCTTTTCGAGTCTCGGGTTATCTGACCTTGTGATTTTGTAATCCCTCCTCATCGATCGGGTTATCTGACCTACCGTTTTCCTTTCGAGTCTCGGGTTATCTGTCCTCGTTATTTTTCAATCTCTTCTCATCGATCGGGTTATCTCACCTGCCGTCTTCATTTCGAGTCTCGGGTTATCTGTCCTCGTCATTTTTCAATCCCTCCCTATCGATCGGTTTATCTTACCTACCGTCTCTCTTTCGAGTCTCGGGTTATCTGACCTTGTTACTTTGTAATCATTCTCCATCGATCGGGTTATCTCACCTACCGTCTCCCTCTCGAGTCTCGGGTTATCTGTCCTCGTTATTTTTCAATCCCTCCCCAACGATCGGGTTGTCTTACCTACCGTCTCTCCTTCGCGTCTCAGGTTATCTCACCTTGTTATTTAGTAATCCTTCTCAATCGATCGGGTTATCTCACCTACCGTCTCCCTTTCGAGTCTCGGGTTATCTGTCCTCATTATTTTTTAATCCCTTCCCATCGATCGAGTTATCTTACGTACTGTCTCCCTTTCGAGTCTCGGCTTATCTGACCACGTTAACTTGTAATCCTTCCCCATCGATCGGGTTATCTCACCTGCCGTCTCCCTTTCGAGTCTTGGATGATCTGTTCTCGTTATTTTTCAATCCCTCCTCATCGATCGGATTATCTCATCTACCGTCTCCCTTTCGAGTGTCGGATTATCTGTCCTCGTTATTTTTCAATCCCTCTGTATCGATTGGGTTATCTCACCTACCGTCTCCATTTCGAGTCTCGGGTTATATGTCCTCGTTATTTTTCAAGCCCTCCCCATGGATTGGGTTATCTTACATACCATTTCCCTTTCCAGTCTCGAGTTATCTGTCCTCGTCATTTTGTAATCCCTCCCCATCGATCGGGGAGGGATTTGTTTAACTTAATTTAAAAAGGATGGAAATATGTCGCCACCCTTTCACAAGAAGAGTCTCTAGCAAACGTTTGCTAGAAAGTTCAGCAATAAAAAAATTTCCACTCATTATCGTCGTCGAAATAAGAAATCGATTCGAGCCCATTTATTTGAACAATTACCGATCGTAAAATTCCACCGCTCTTTCGTAGAGGGAGACTCTAGCGATCTTCATTGCTAGAGACTTCGATCAGCAGATCTCTCTGCCGAAAATAAATTTCCCCAGAGAGAAAAATTGTTGAACATATTTGTTTAAACAATAGACAGTACTGGATAAATTGTAGCACTCTCTTGCAGAGAGAGCCTCCAGCGATCTCCATTCCTAATAAATACTTGCGTCGAAAAACCTGCCTGAGGTCAACCTCGGCAGAGAGATCGAATGCTGAAGGTATTTGTTTCAACAATAGGCTTCGCCTGTAAAATGTCACCACTCTTTAGTTGAGTGAGTCTCCGGGCGATCTCGTTCCTTCGAGAATTTTAACGAAGTTGAATGCATCGATGATACGCTGCATCGAGAATATAAATCGTACTCGAGCTTATTTGCTTAAATTAATTTAAAAAGGTTGGAAAAACAATTCGCGATGGCACAATTTTACTGCTCTTCCGTAAAGCGAGACTCTAGCGATCTTCACTGCTTGAGACTTCGAGCCGCGGATAACCTGCCGAAAATAAGTCCCGGCAGAGAGAACAAATGTTGAACATATTTGTTTAAACAATAGGCATTAATTGTTGAATTGTAGCACTCTCTTTCAGAGAGAGTCTCAAGCGATCTTCGTTGCGAGAAAATGTTTGCCTCGGAAAACCTGCCGAAGGTAAACCTCGGCAGAGAGATCGGATACTGAACGTATTTGTTTAAACAATAGGCATGACCTATTGTTTCACTACCCTTGTCACGGCCCTTTTGTGGAGTGAGTCTCCGGGCGATCCCGTTAGTTCGAGAATTTTGCCGAAATCGAATACATCGATGATAAGCTGCATAGAGAATATAAATCGTACTCGAGTTTATTTATTCACATTAATTTTAAAAGGTTGGAAAAAATGTCACTACTCTGCCACAAGTCGAGTCTATAGCAAACTTTGTTTCCTAGAAAGTTTATCCGTAATCAAATTTTCACCGATGACCATCGTCGAATGAAGCAATCGACTCGAGCCCATTTGTTTAAACAATTCCCGATCGCAAAGTTTCACCGCTCTTCCGTCGAGCGAGACTCTAGCGATCTTCATTGCTGGAGACTTCGATCCGCGGAAAACCTGCCGAAAATAAATCCCGGCAGAGAAAACAAGTTGAACATATTTGTTTAAACAATAGGAATTAATTATTCAATTGTAGCGCTCTCTCGCAGAGAGAGTCCCTAGCGATCTCCATTACTTGGAAATATTTGCCTCAGGAAACCTGCCGAAGGTAAGCCTTGGCAGAGAGATCGAATGCTGAACGTATTTGTTTAAACAATAGGCATCGCCTGTAAAATGTCACCACTCTTTTTTTTTTGTGAGTCTCCGGGCGATCTCGTTAGTTCGAGAATTTGGCCGAAATCAAATGCACCGATGATAAGCTGCTTCGAAAACATATATCGTACTCGAGCTTATTTGTTTCAATTAATTAAAAAACGGTTGGAAAATGTCACTACCCTACTACAAGACGAGTTTGTAGCAAACTCCGTTTGCTAGAAAGTTTAACCGTAATGAAATTTCCACTGATGACCGCTGTCGAAACAAGAAATGGATTCGAGCCCATTTGTTTAAACAATTCGCGATGGAAAATTTTTACCGCTCTTTCGTAGAACGAGACTCTAGCGATCTTCACTAGAGCGGACATCCTGGCGAAAATATATCCCGGCAGAGAGAAAAATGTTGAACATATTTGTTTAAACAATAGGCATTAGTTTGTCAAATTGTAGCACTCTCTCGCAAAGAGAGTGTCTAGAGATTTTCATTGCTAGAAAATTCTAGCCTTGGAAAACCTGCCGCAGGTAAACCGCGACAGAGACAATGAATGCCCAATGCATTTATTTAAATAATAGACATTGCCTATAAAATTTTACCACTCTTTTGCTGAGTGAGTCTCGGGCGCTTTTGTTCGTTCGAGAATTTGGCCTAAGTCGAATTCATCGACGATAAGCTGCATTGAGTATATAAATCGTGCTCGAGCTTATTTCGTTAAATGAATTACAAAATGATGGAAAAATGTCGCCTCCCTTCTACAAGACGAGTCTTTACCAAACCCCGTTTGCTAGAAGGTTTACCCGTCATAAAATTTCCACCGATGGCTGTCGTCGAAAAAAGATATCGGTTCGAGCTCATTTGCCTATACAATGTAACAAAGTTTCACCGTTCTTCTGCAGAGCGAGGGCATACCATGAGGCGTAAGCATAGGCACTAAGCCTGTGTGTGTGCATTGCTCGATACACACACACACACACACACATATATATATATATATAAGTTGTGTTCGTTACGACCGAACAGTGTGCGAAAACGTTATTTTGTTTCTGCACGCGGTCGGCGTAGCGAGAATACACACCAACACACGGGACCATAGTGAGACCATAGTGAGTTGTAGATATCGAGCGCGGTTCCGTCTGGCGGCAGAGGCTCGTAGCTAAAACTACGAGCTCTGCACTACCGCCGTAATGGGACCCCGCGTCGAAATTTCGTGGCGTGTGATACATGCCCTTAAAGTAACTTCATTGGGACGTCACACAGCGCTGGAGACGGTTGTTCCATTCCTCATAGCAGTGCTGAAACTCGGATACTCGAATAACCTTAAGCTGGTCGGTTAAAGCCGTTTGAATGTTTTCGAGTGTCCCATAATGACGTCCCTTGAGGTGATTTTTCCATCTCGGGAAAAGGAAAAACATTTTCTAGTATAATAATTGTATGTTTTATATTTCATTAGCCCTTGTGAATAAGTGGAAGTTTTTTTTTTATTTGCGAATTCACATAATTCAATTTACGAATTATTTCGAAATGTATATTCCTTTCTTGATCGATGAGTATATTGCTAGCCAGAGAACAGAAAAATTGTGCGGAATAAAAAACGTGCACATTTTTATACTTTGTACTGAATAAAAAGGCAAACAATGTTGTGGGTAGAAGTTGTACTAGCTTCGAACTAGAGTTGAAGCTGTGCACTATGTTGCAGGCAAGTACGTGGTCATGTGGCACCAACTGACAGTGATACTTCTCGCGCATAAGTCACGCGTCCATACGCGTATGAACACGAACACACGTGCATTTACAGCATCCAGAGAAAGAGAGAAAGAGAGAGAGAGAGAGAGAGGGAGAGAGAGAGAGAGAGAGAGAGAGAGAGAGAGAGAGAGAGAATGCTTCACCGCAACGAACGGTATGTTGCGTGCAGTAGGCAATAAAATACATAACTTACACACGTGCCTTCCGCGTTTTAATGTTAATCAATTAAAACGAAATTTCGTGACGGGGTATTTTAGAAATAGGATGAATTGAATTTCATATACAGGGTGTCTTCAAATGACCTGACATTTTAAATTGCGCGCAATTTTTTTTTGTGACGAACATAGAATCCTAATCTTTGACAACTGGCATCAGAAAGTATTGAGGTTTAGTCATGGAGAATTACCAACCAAAATCGACCAACGCATAGAAATTATGAAAATGCAATGTGAAATAATGCAGTTATTGCAGACGAAGTTCCATGGTCGTGTTATCTCGTGATCGCGGCGATGTGAGTTGGCCACAAAGATCGTGCGATTTGACGCCATTGGACTTCTTTCTTTGGGGGTTTCTGAAAGGAAAACTGTATGCCAATGATCCACAGATTATTTCGGAGCTCAAGGAAGCAATTGGACGCACCATTAATGAAATTAGTCCGCAATTATGCCAAAATGTTATTGAACATTTCGTCAAAAGAGTGAACGTTTGCAAACAGAGACGAGACGGCCATTAATCAGATTGTACCTTATATTAAAATAAAAATATTCGTACATTTCAAATAAATAATACGTTTTATTAATAAATAAAAATGTCAGATCATTTTGAGGCATCCTGTATTTTTATACAAGTGGTTGATCGTAATTAATTGTCGGTGCTCCACAATCGACTGTAAATAATAATGTCATCTTCATCAGAGCTGGTGAATAATTCATTCACTCATAATTTTATTGACGAATAATTCATTCATTCGAAATTTCATCGTCGAATGATGAATTCGTTATTGGTTAGTGTAAACATTTTATTTACTGATCGATCGAGGACACAACTTCATTTATAGGCTATCAGGGATTCGCTGGCGCGTAACGATCCGGGTCTAGGTCGTTCAATTAATGTGTCAACTGACGTAGAAAGGGGTGAAAATGACCGCTTGCAACAGCCCCTCGTCGCAAGAAGCTGGATGTCGTTGTGCTCGTTTTGCTCGCAGAATAAAATATATGCATAATGTATAGTAGTACTAAACTTTTATACCTGTCGTGCAGTTGACTTTATTTCCTCGTACACACACATCAATATAAATATAATATATTAGACGAGCTTCCGGCTGCGGCTTCGCTCACGTGAATTTGGCCCGTTGAAAGCTTATTACCAGTTAAACATGTGATACGCCTTCAGTATGAGTTCGAACTCACTAGAGTCATTTGGTTGTCCGTAGCGATTTTTTTTCGTGAAACAGTTTTTTTGCTAGTTCGTTCTAAGAATGGGTCACATCAATTTCGAGCAACGGTGTACCATCAGGTTTTGCTTCAGACTTGGGCACAGTGCAACGGACATCTTTGCAAAACTTTAGCAGGCCTGGGGAGATAGTGTTTTGTCGAGGGCTCAGGTTTTTCGGTGGTTCAAGGCATTTTTAGAAGGAAGAGAGTCGATTGAAGATCAACCACGCAGCGAAAGATCTTCATCTTCAAGAACCAATGAAAATGTCGACAGAACATATAAGATCGCAAATTTTGTTGCGATTTGAGTACGGCCTGATTAACAGGCCGTACCGCCGCGAGTCGAACAATCAGAAGATTCTAAGGAAGCTAGAACCAGTCGCAGGGGAGAAAGAGCTTTAGAAAATCATCATTTCGAAGTCGAGGAAGGAACATTTTGGGAGGTAGGAATCGCCGATTATTATAAAGTAAGTATAACATGCCATTATACTTTAAACGTGTTTTTCTCGGAAATACGTTTTTCAACCTTGTTGACATAAAATCTTTGAGTTCTATTCAATCGATTGACTTCCAATTTGGTATGAGGAGGGAGTTGGACCTTCAAGTGAAGATGTACTGACTCATAGATACGGGATCGAAACTATCACTGTACAACAAGATGATGGTATACAAAATTATACTCAAACCTATCTGGATCTACGGAATCCAACTCTGGGGAACGGCGCTCAGCTCCAACATGGAGATCCTACAAAGATTCCAAGCCAAGACTCTTAGAGTAATTACAAATGTTCCCTGGTATGTCACCAACGCCAGGCTGCATGGCGACCTCGGCATAGACACAATCAAGGCCGTATCACAAAAACTACGCACAAGCTACGAGACAAGACTTGGTAATCACCCGAATCGATTAGCATCGAACCTACTCGACGGAAGAACAATCACGAGGAGGCTGAAAAAGTTCAAGCCACTGGACTTGCGAGAACGATTTCGCGTGCAATAAATACACAAAACGAAAAAAACCTAATCGTAACGCCTGAAATTGAAACATAGAACAGCGTGCAGCGTTGGTTGCACCTTCTAAATACTTTTTTTATCTCCCTCCACACCAAAACTATTTATTGTTAAGGAGCTAAACAGATTATAGTTCTAAAATAATAAAGTTAAAAGAAAACAAATTTGGTATGAACCTTCAGTCTATATCCCTCCACCGTGTCTACCTCGGGCATTGCGAAATTATTGTTATTACTATTAATAAAAAAATTTAACTTTGTGAAGAATGGAGCCAACAATTAACTACTTTTTCAAACTGTCGCATTAAAAAAAAAATTCTCCTTGCTACTTGCGATAATGGCATTTTTATTGATCAAGAAAATTGGTATTATGTCTCTTTCAGATGAATGGGAGCTTTGGAATCATGTCAACCGCCTAATCCTTTTTTTTTCACGGCCATATTGAGAGGCTCATGACTACTTCAAGATATTTTTTTGATATTTTTTTGTTTTTTTTTTCATCAAGTAGGCAAAGACGCCCGAAATTTAGGCCTCCAGACTGGATACTGCCTTAATCACTTTAATTCAGTTATCTGCCTAATAACTTTAGAAATATTTTGAATTTCGTAATTTCATTCTGAGGACATATTCTTAAGCCAAAAAAATGATTTTTTCAACTTTATAGACTAGAATACTGCCTCAAGGGTTTGGATATCTCTAATTTTTATAGAAAACTCCTGTTTGGTGTAATTGTCATGCTGCATCGGTTTCGGTCTCGCAAGCTTATGAACATGTTGATGAAAATTGTTACCTGGTTGCAAAAAAAGGTTTGCAGAATGTTCAGGCAGCTGAAATTCGTTCAGATAATTCCTCCAAGTGTTCTATCAGTACCATATATGCGAAAACTAGGAAAAACCCGTACTTGAAGTTACCGACAGACTTCCTGTTTACGAGGGCAAGAGGAACTCCTTCGAAGTGATGGAGTCTTGGGTGTGCATACAACCAGATACGTAACTGCAGTCGTCTGCTCTCCAGAATACAATGCGTGGGTGTGTGTCGTACAGTTGC